>CM072815.1:27116797-27517628 GCA_036937905.1 Salvia rosmarinus | reverse complement strand
TTGATATTTGAAGATGAGTTTAGCTCGTTTAATAATAGTTTACGTATCGATTCTTAATATTTTATCTATTTAGAAGATCTTGCTCTTGGGTGTTCTTTTGGTGTTGTGTGGTCCTATGTTTGATCGAAGCAAGGCAGCGCGCGAGCCAATTATACACTCGGCTTTTTCTGGCGACCAGCCTAGCGGTCGCTAGGGCTGCGGCTCTGTGAGAACCAGCACCGCGACCAGCGATAACGTGCGCCATGACCGCGCCCGAGAAAGCCGCATGCAATTCTCGATGACGGTTCAAAATTCTAGCGACCGCTAGCCATGGCCATGAGCCACCAAGCGGGCGCAGAGGCGACCAGCGGCGAGAGGCGGAGCTTACCTCGCGACCGAACTGGCGACCGCGAAGGGTGGTCGCGAGGGCAGCGGCGAAGGAAAAACTAGGGTTTGGGGTGTGCTATATATGTACACACCCTCGCGTAACTTGAACCTACTATTCGAGCCTCTTTTCTCGGTTTTTCATAAGTTTTCGAGTTTTAGCTTTAGCTTCCTATAGTTTCATTCTTGAGTTGTTTCACGCATTGTTCTTCGTTAGTTTCGTTTTGTCTACGATCGGAGCGTTTCGTGGACAATCTTTACAAGTTTCCGTTTTATTTGAGGTTGGTTCAAGCTAGCGATTGTTCATCAACGCTTCATCAGGGTTTTATATATTTAATTTCCATTTTATGGTTAAATCGTATTTTATTCCGTTTATTATGTACGGCATTTTTCGTTCTAATCTAGGGTTTGCATGATTCGATCCTATATGTTGTGATTCTGTTATCGCTGTTACCGTCCATGCATTGATTCATGATTCGATTGTGCTTATTTATATGTGTTGATTTCGATCAATCTTGATGCATATTTGGTTGTCGGTTAATTACTAATTGTGTTAATTGTCGATCGATTCGAATGCATGATCTTGAATGAGCCTTATGTGCGAGATAGGATATTCGTGGGAAGCATATTCTTTGTGATCCGTTTGGAATTACTTGTTTTCACCTAGAGATATAGATGTTAGGAAAACTAGTAATCTACCCATTTTTATAAGTAATAGAAATTGTCGGTTATATGTGATCTTCCATCTTATGCGGATTAAAAATTGGTTAATAGGACAGGATAAACATCGTTGTGGATAGGATTAATCGACCTAGGGTTAGTCGTCTTTATCGTTTTAAACATCAGTGTTTATTGCTTTAATTTACTTTCTATTTTATTACCTTTGCTTTGGATTGAATTCCGAGCCTAAAATCTTACCAAACCATGTTTGTTGCTTGGATAATGATGAATCATCGTTGAGTTAGCTTCGTGTTTTGCGTTACAATCACATGTGATACGATGCCTTACCTATCTTACACCTTTGTGTTAGAAAAATAGCGATCAAATTTTGGCGTGTTCTTGTTAAGATTTCATAGGAATAATTTGGATTTGGAATTATTAATTCAAGTTGTATTTTATTTATTTTTATTTGTTCTCGGGGCTGATTTTTCTTCTTGTTCTCGGGTAGTTTATGTTCACAGGTCGGGGACCTCTGAACAACGTTTTGATCAAGATCGAAATCCTCACAAGAGGAAGGAGAGAGAAGAGAACTGACAAGCAATGGCGGGGAATCGAACAGCAGGCGTTCCCAAAATAGCCTGCAGCTTAGCGACTTTCTCTGGCGTAATTGGCGACTATGGGACTCGTTGTCCACTGGGGCCGGCAACCGTTGAATTATATGCAGACCTCCCGAGCAATTTCAGGAGGCGGATGGGGCCGGTCGCTAATAATTTTGGTGGCCGGCCTAATCGGCGTGGTTCAGAGAGCAGTTCGGAGGAGGAGTCGCGGAGGATCGAGCACCATCTCGAGACCTATCTGACATTTGTGACATCAAAGCGAATGGGGTGCCACAAGACCAATCCGGATCGTATGTTCGGATTTTCTCTGCGAAATCAAGCAAAGGAGTGGTTGAGACCTTAGATCGTGCAGGCATCAACGGTTGGGCAATTACGTGTGAAATTCCTTTGAAGTACTTTCCAGCTAAGCACGAGAAGATCATGGCAAGATTTCCCCTCCAGTTAGGAGATGAATCTTTATTAGTCGTGGGAAAGATTCGGGGCTTATTGAGAGAGTGCCAGCATGGATTCTCGAGGCGGCCATTACAGGTTTCTGGTGACACCTCGCACGAGGAGCATTGTTGGCTTGTCAGTGAGGGTTGTCTTTGAGCAGGGCGTGTAGGCGAGGCAACGCATCATAGAAGATGGCGGCGATTATCGGTGGCGATGGAGAGGACACCGGTGGTGAAATTGCTACCGTTGAAGGTGACTCAATGCGATAATATTATGGGCAGTTCAGCTTGTTAAGAACGATTTGAGAAAGAAAGGAAAGGAAAAGTGGCTCGAGATAAATGCTGCCGGTCGAGGAGATAAGCGAGGGAGGGCGTGAATTACATAAATCGGAGGAATAGCAGTCACAGAATCCGGTACAATCGAACCCAAGTCACCCAAATTTCTCGTCATGACCCCACAATTTTCAAGACCTCACTTGAGTTTCTGATTCGAGCGGGTGATTGAGAAGAAGAAGCGGGTCTAGATGACATGATCGTGATTGGTTGTAAGCAACCAACAATGTAACGATCGAGTGTTTATAAGCAACACCGGGAAAGATCAATCATTTGGAGTCCTTGTGGCTATGGGAAGCACATGAAGATGATGGAGAATCGAATAAGTCGAGATAGCGCAGCAGAATGGGCACACGGTGACCAATTTCAAATGTCTGGAGGTAAACCAAAAATCAACTAATGCCATTCAATTGAGGTGGGCGAGCTTATCAAAGTCATGAGGAGCGAGCGGTGAAAGCGGACAAAGAAAGAATCTCGCGACCTTGAGCTTGGCCCTTGAGGAATCTGCGTGAGTTGCGGCGGCTCGTGACAAACAAGTAAAAGCTGTTGGATTTATATCTGAAAGGTTTGGTTGAGCTTGTATACAATGTTTCTGTTACCACTATTACAATCTCTATCGATTTGAATACTTGATTGCATATATCATGTCCCTTATCTCGTATATAAGTTAGATCATACGATTGTGAAGATCGAGAATGCGTATGATTGGTGAAAGCAATGAGATATAAAAAGTTTCAGTGAGGCGACTTAGGGCGAGTTGTCGGTTTGAGGCTGCGATATAGATAAAGTGACTTGACTTAGTTGCTTGTCTATCTTTGATCGTCTCGGCGTATTGAAGGATCACGATGAGATGTGTTCTTCGGAGTCGTGAAGAACAGATCTCGGTGACTTCGATGATCTAAACCTCGATAAGGTATTAGGTGAGTATGAGTTCTTGACCATCACTTTGACTTGTTATGGGTGAGGTTATATGTTCTAACGAATTCTCCATCTTGGGTGGTGGCGATCTTGTATGTCACGCTAGTTATCATGTCAGTCAAGTATCCGTTAAGGATGATGGCGTCCCTTAAGGAGCTCAAAAGGTTTATTGTACTAAACCAGCGGGTTGAGTTAGCTCAAGTACAATAATAAGGTTGAGTGGTACTCTTAAGAAATAAAGTTATGTCGTTTTAGCGATCATTGCTATAAATGATTAATGGACGTTCGATATCTTAAATCTGAGGGATTAGTAATGTCTAAGTGCAAGAGCTCAACCGGTAATAAGGGTAAGTCGACATTCTTTCTCTAGTGGAATGATCGAATGTTTATAAATTAATTTATGTTACAGGTGAGCATAAGATAATTAATTTATTTGAGGCCCATCTTTATTCTTGCATTTGATCCACATTGGCCATCGGGCCCGTAACCTTGAGAAATCGGTTCCCCTATTGCTCAATTGGCGAGATTTTATTCTCTTTATCCACATGGATATAATTATATTTATGGTATATGCTAGATCCTTTCCATATAAGATTATGGTAATAATCTTGAGTATAAATAATCACAAGTATGGAAATAATCCTAAGTATGGTAATATTCCGTATAGGATTATGGTAATATTCCATATAGGATTAAGGTAGTGCATTATAAATATAAGGTATGAGATAATGTCTGGCGAATGCTCACATATTAACAAGACAATTTCGGTGTTCTCATAATTTTGTGAGAAAATTTCGTGAGTTTAATGTAGAAAAGGGTGATTTTGGTGCATTCTCCATAGCTCGTCCTCACTCGGCGTTGGAGTTTGGGTGTCAGGGATCGATCCGGAGAAGGTCAGCAGTCTCGCCGTTATCGATTCATCGTTCGATCCTCGGCGGATCGGTAAACACGAAAACCCTGACGTGTTGCTATTAATTATATGGCGCATGCTAGGATTATAATGTGATGGTGAATTAAACACCGAATGGATCCTCGAGGCGAGGGTTAACATCGTTTTCCACAATTGGTATCGAGCACGGGATCGAGAATCTTGGCTCTGTTGGATTAGTCGCGTTTGATTATTCGTGCGTTTAATAATTGTGGATCATGTTCATCGTGACTTGTTTGTTGTTGTTGGTTTTGTTTTACACGAGAAAATCCGTGGTTGGATTAGATTTTATTATGTAAATCTTATACGTAAAAAGAAGAGCGAGCGAGCGAGCGAAGAGCGGCAGCAGGAAAACGGTAGCTCGGCGTCACAGGCGGTATCTCGCGAGCAAGCACCATGTGCGAGCGATCGCGAGCGGCGGCGGCGAAGCGTGCGTTCGCGCGAGACCCTGGCGCCCGGCGGCGGCGATCGCGAGGGCGACGCGAAGCAGCGGCGAGCAAGCTAGCGGGCGAGCGGCGGCGTTCGCGGGCGGCGACCAGCGCTTCAGCGGCGAACTTGCGATCGCGGTTTCGACGGCGGGTGCGGCGTCTCGGCGAGCGTTCGGCGGGGAAGGCGCGCGCGTGCTTTCGATGGTCATGATCGCCTTAGCGACCGAAACCCGCGAGCAGGCGGTAGCGGGCTGGGCTTACCTGGCGGACCCGGCCGCAGTTAGCGACCCGGCCCGGACCCGTTTTCGAATTTTGGTCCGTGCCGTGCCTTGAGCCCATTGTTGAATCGGTCCGTGCCGGTGCGCAGGCGGTTAGTAATTACATCTTTGTAAATCTATGTAATAGATTAGATTTAAATTAGGGTTTCACCGATTGGGCGCGATGAGCGTTTATTTTATTTTATCGTTCATATGCATGTCGTGGATGTTTAAATTATGCGTAGCATGCTATGTATGTTTATATTACGTTGACAAACCTTTAAGTGTTTCACGTAATTGGATGCGCATAAATAGCATGCTAGGTTTATCGCGTTTATCGCATATTTTAGAATTACTGCAGCATGTTTTACATGTTGAGTTCTATAGAAAAGCATGCTAGGATTACGTGATGCGCATGGACAAACCTTTTGAATAAAAGACTAAGCAAGCAACCCGACAAATTAATTTTTCAAATTAAAATGTCAGAGACCTCCACTTTTGATCTCTAAACAAGTGAGGCATGCGTGATGGCGATCACAGCGTGACTTGCTTGACCTTGTTTATCATAAGTTTGTTAGATGAGATTTCTAAATAAAACATTTTAAATCTATTGAGAAGTGGGAGTTTCATGTGTCAAGCATTAGCTGCGTGTGCGATTTTCATAAGTTCTCTAAAGATAGATATAAAATGAGATAACAAAAGAATTTGAATTGGGCGGTGTGGTCGAGTGGTATACCAATTCTAAGAATTCATCTTCTCTTGTTAAAATTGTGGTCATTGTAGACATCACCTCAAGTACAACTTCCATGAAGTCCTTCTTTGCGATAGTGATGTGGTCTAGTAAAGGTCGATCATTAATTTCATTTGTCATAAGGATAAGTTGACATGGATTGAAATTAAGCGACTAAAGGTATATTTTAGTGCAGTCGGGGGTTCGTGTAGCGTCCACAGCGTGGCTTGCATGTGGAATTCTTGGGCGATTGGAGTTTGAATTAATATTGTTTTATCAAAGGGTTACATATTATTACAATTATTTGCGATCGTATGCTTATGTGTTTACATTATCGTTTGAGATATGTCTCTTCGCCCGATTATCAATATGCTGCGCAAAAATCCGTTATCGGTCCAAATTTTATCAGTGGAAGCGAAACATGGAATATGTTCTTATGTTGAAGAACACATGTTTGTTCTCACTCTCTAAACCCGATGCCACCGTGGCGTCGACTAATGAAAGCGACGAGTCGGCGAGACTTTGGAATAAGTCGAACAATATGGCTAAATGCTTTATATGACTACGATGTCCAGAACGCTTGCGACATCGATCGATGGCGGAACCTGACGATATTTGGTCAAGTCTCGAGGTAAGTTTGGGCGATCGGATCGGACGATCCTTCCACACTGAGAGAAATCTTGGCGTGTAAGATGGAAGAAGGAAGTTCGGTCCATGAACATGTCTCCCGACTCGTCTATGGATAGTCTTGATCGGTTGGGAGGAGGTATGCGTGAGCCAGGTCGATATCATCCTCAATACCTGCCTAAGTCTTTTGAAAACTTTGCGTGAATCGATCTGAGCAAGACCGAGTTTACATGTCGGTTGCTTAATGATCTCGTTGTAGGAAGGGTTATGGGAAAAGGAGCACATGCTCGCTACGTCTAAGGGCCCAAAATTTTCATCGCAAAATGGAAATAGAAAAGGGGTACCAAAGGTGGTAGAGGCAAAATAGTGGGAGTAATGGGGCGAGAACATGGTTGCCACGGAGGCAGAAGAAGCGGAGAGGAGTGCTTCAGTGCGGTGGGCGGGCATTAGAAGGCCAGTGCCCTATGCTCGAGGCTCAAGTGCGGTTTGCTTTAATGTGAAACATGTTTAGCGACTTGTTCTACCCATTCTTGGGTAGTAGAACGGCATGGCAGTCATGTTGTTACACCTTGCAGGTTCTGCGGACAAGGATGTTTGATGGCGAGATAACGATCTCCATAGACGCCATCGAAGCTGGCGGTTGGAGATGTTTCTTTATGTTTTGGGACAAGGTTTTAGTTTTGAAGGCGTTTTATATGTGCGGTTTTCGGTGAGAACCTTGTTACGTTTGAAATTTTTACTCATGGATATTACATTATTTTGATAGTGGTGTTTCTATCATAAGAAATGGCGAAGTTATCGTGTTGGCACTTATATAATTGCTTTATCTATTTACGCAAAACATAATACCTATAACTATGTTGCATCTTCATCAAACCCTAAAGAGAAGTTTTCTTCATAAGATGACTACTACTTTTCTCTGGCGTCTTAGATTAGGTCACGTCAATCTAAATAGGATCAAGAGCTAAGAATGGGCGTTGGGTAATCTCACGATTTCTCGGTTCGATCTGCGAATCTATAAGAAGATGAATAGGCCGACCCTAGCGAAGGGTTATAGAGCCCGAATGTTGGAGTTAGTCCATTCGACGTGTGGACGATGTCCACACGCTCGTGGAGAATGCAGTATTTTGTCACTTTCATTGGCGATTACTCAAGTGCGGATACGTATACGCAGAAGTGCAGATGCTTTGAGAAATTGAAGAGTTTAAAGGCGGAGGTGGAGCGAAGCTGGGTAGTAATAAGTCCTGCGATTACGATCGCGGTGGCGAATACCTCGATAACGAGTTTATGGACTATCTAGTGAAGTGTGGATTACATCCGCGCCTTCAAGGCACACAGACAAAATGGTGTGTCGAGGCGAAAAAGGGACTCTTTTGAAATGGTTAGATCAATGATGAGTTATCTACATTGCTATTTGTTACGGGGTATGCCTTGAGGCAGGCATGCTTGCTAAATCTAGTACGTCCAGTGGTCGAAAAGACCCTTTCGAGGTTGTGGTTTGGGCGCAAGCCGTTTAAGCCACATAAGGATATGGGCGATCCGGCTGCGTCTTGAACAAGAAGGCGACAAGTTGGAGGCTAGATCGTAGCAGGCATTTATTGGCTATCTGAGGAGCGAAGGTGGTTTATTCTATAGTCTAAGGATCGAGAGTCATTATTAGCACTAATGCCCGATTCTAGAGAGGATTATATAAAAATCATAAGTCAAAGTTGAAATCATTATTCAAATTAGAAGATGATGTATTCCACCCGATTAGGCGAAGTGCGAGATGTCGAGTGCAGTGGGAGGATGGCCACGGATACTTCGAAATTGAAGTGGGTCGAGTTCCATGGAGATCCGACGTCAAGTGGTACACCACAGAAGTTGTGCAGTTAGAGACCACAAGTATCTGCGCTCGTTGCCATTGTGCTGTGAGAACCTCGTGTAGTGGGAGGGTTGTTCGTCACCAGTGATTTATGTTAGTGGGTGAATCTTGGTTTAGTGACGAACATGCAATAATCGACCCATGGACATACAGGAGGCGTCTGAGATGTTGATGCAAGATCAGTTACCCGTATGGACTTAGAAATGGAGTCCATAGCGGCTATGGATGTATATGAAAAGCACCTCTACCGGATGGCAAAGCCAAGGTAGTAGTGGATATCTGAGAGGAAGAGATTAGATGGAGGTTTCGACTTTTAAAGCGGGCTTGTGGGAAAGGGTACTTCAGTTGAGGGCATCGATTTCGATGAGACCTTCGCCTGTGCAATCTCAAGTCCATCGAATTCTTCTAGCCATGTGACCACTTGAACTGAGGTTTGGCAAATGGATGTTAAAACCGCTTTTCTAAGCGGTTACCTTGAGGAAGGTAGAGACATCTATATGCGACACACGAAGGTTATGTGGTAAAGGGTGAAGAGCATCTAGTATGGAAGCTTAAGAAGTCCATTTATGGACTTAGCGAACCTCGATCATGGAACTTACGCTTTGTGAGGTGTAAAGTCCTATGGATTTACGTTGCCTAGCGAGAGTTGTGTGTATCGGTTGATGTCAACGCTAATGTGGTATTTCTTGCACTTTACGTGAATGACATTCTTCTGTTGGCAACAATGTGAAGTTGTTTCGGGCGTAAAAGTTGTTTATCGATCGGTTTCAAATGAAAGACTTGGGAGATGGGCGTACATTCTTGGGATCAGGTTTACGAGATCGCAGAGAAAATGTTGAGCTTATCTCGGGCGTCTTCATTGATCTTGTGATTACTCGTTTTAGTATCGGACCGCCCGAAAGGATTGCTACCTTTCGGGCATGGCGTTCCTTTATCTAAAGGCGATCCCTATGACGCAAAGGAGATAGAGAAAGAGACAAATTCCTACGTTTCGCCGTAGAAGTCTTGTATGCATCTACATACGAGGCCGATATCTGTTGTCGATAGCATAGTAACTGAATGTCGATCTAACCGGACAAGCACATTGGAGTAGTAAGCATATACTCGAGTACACGAAAAGGACTCGAAATATAGGCTGGTTACCATGGAGATAGTCTAATGCCTTTGGGTTATCTGATTTCGGTTCCAGTGACCGTGATAAGAATAAGTCTACCTCGGATATGTGTTTACCTTGGGAGGTGGAACCGTATCTGGCGGAGTGCAAGCGATGCATTGCGGACTCTACCATGGAGCGAATATGTAGCCGGAGGTGCTAAGGAGGTTGTATGGTTGAAGCCTCATGGATCTAGATGTGGTACTGGTTTGCCCATGAGTATCATGGTTTCTTGTGATAACTTCGGTGCAATGGCAAACTCGAAGGAATCACGGATCCACAAGGCAAGCAAACACATAGAGAAAGTACCATAAATACGAAATCGTTAGGCGAGGGGCGTGCTGATAGCGAAGGTGTCTGACGGATAACCAGCGATCCATTCACTAAAGCCGAAATAAGTACGTCGGGGGCGTTAGAGGACTTGAATGCGCCCGGATGGCACCGCTAAATCCCCGCAATAAGTCATGTCGGGGCGTTAGAGGACTTGAATTGCGCTAGATGGCCTTAGAAAGAAGAGAGACACATTGTATACTAAAGTTTGCTTTAGTATAAGTGGGAGATTGTTGGTTGTATCTTGGCAGGTTTGGTTGAGCTTGTATACAATGTTTCCTGTACCACTATTACAATCTCTATCGGTTGAATACTTGATTATATATATCGTGTCCTTATCTCATATATAAGTTAGATCATACGATGTGTGAAGATCACGAGTCGTATGATTGGTGGCTAATGAGATAAAAAGTTTCACGGTGAGGCGACTTAAGGGCGAGTTGTGGGTTTGGGGTGCGATATAGATGAAGTGACTTGACTTGGTTGCTTGTCTATGCTGATGCGTCTCGGCGTATTGAAGGATCACGGTGAGATGTGTTCTTCTCGTAGTGAAGAACCGAGATCTCGGTGACTTCGATGATCTAAACCTCGATAAGGTATTAGGTGAGTATGAGTTCGACCATCACTTTGACTTGTTATGGGTGAGGGTTATATGTTCTAACCAATTCTCCGCATCTTGGGTGGTGGCGATCTTGTATGTCAGCTAGTTATCATGTCAGTCACCGTATCCGTTAAGGATGATGGCGTCCCATGGAGCTCAAAGGTTTATTGTACTAAACCCTGACGGTTGAGTTAGCTAAAGTACAATAATAAGGTTGAGTGGTACTACTTAAGGAAATAAAGTTATTAATCGTTTTAAGCGATCGATTGCTATAAATGATTAATGGCGTTCGATATCTTAAATACGGGGATTCGTAATGTCTAAGTCTGGCCGACTCAACTTGGTAATAAAGGGTAAGTCAACATTCTTTCTCTAGTGGAATGATCGAATGTTTATAAATTAATTTATGTTACGGTGAGCATAAGATAATTAATTTATTTGAGGCCCATCTTTATTCTTGCATTTGATCACAGTGGCCATCGAGGCCCGTAACGCGAGAAAATCGGTTCCCCTATTGCTCAATTGGCGAGATTTTATTCTCTTTATCCACATGGATATAATTATATTTATGGTATATGCATAGATCCTTTCCATATAAGATTATGGTAATAATCTTGAGTGTATGAAATAATCTGAAGTATGGAAATAATCGAGTATGGTAATATTCCATATAGGATTATGGTAATATTCCATATAGGATTATGGTAATATTCCATATAGGATTAAGGTAGTGCATTATAAATATAAGGTATGAGATAATGTCTAGCGAATGCTCACATATTAACAAGACAATTTCGGTATTCTCGTAATTTTGAGAGAAAATTTCGTGAGTTTAATGAGAGAAAAGGGTGATTTTCGGTGCATTCTCCATACTCGTCCTCACTCGGCGTTGGGTTTGGGTATCAGGGATACGATCGAAGGTCAAAGCAGGTCTCGACCGTTCAATCGGTTCATCGTTCGATCCCCGGCGGATCGAAGGTAAACATGAAAACACGTGTTGCTATTAATTATATAGGCGCGTAGCTGGGATTATAATCAATGTATGGTGAATTAAACACCCAAGATGGATCCTCGGGCGAGGGTTAACATCGTTTTCCTACAAAAGCAGCGCCGCGACATGTCGATCGAAGACTGCGGCGACCTGGCGTTCGCAGTAATTACAGCGGCGCGATAAATCGAAGCGAGCGCACCTAGCGCCCGAAGCGCCAGCGCGCCAGCGAGCGAAGGAAGACTGTACATGTGCTAGCGATCGCCAGCGATGCGCGAGGCTGATCATGAAAACAGTTGTGAAGAAATTTCGGCGTCGTCTCAATTCCGTTTCAAGCCGTTTAGCGAGCCCAATCGATGAAAGTTAACGAGGTTCATGGAGATGTTTCAAAGGTGCACATCAATATTCCTTTACTTGATGCACCGAGATATGCGGGTTACGTTAAGTTTACGAAGGATGCCGTTGCGAAAAAGAAGCTTGGGAAATTGAGACGATAAATCTGTCTCGAAGTGCGATCTTGTATTGCAAAAGAAGTTGCGCTCAGCGAAAAGATCGACGCTTCACCATAGCATGTGTCATCGGAGGGACATTCTCCAGGTTACGGTGATTTGGGGCAAGCATCAATCGTCTGGTTGTCTTTATGATTGGAGATTGGAGATCAAGACCACCATAGCTCTTCGGATGGCGAGACACATCGGTGACTTATCCGAAAGGGATAGTGGAGGCGTGCTCGTGAAAGTTAGATTTCATCTTCCGATTGATTTTGTTCTCGATATGCGGAGGATGGGAATACACCTCTTATTCTCGGCGACCATTCTAGCTACCGACAAAAGCGATAGCGTGCAAGATGGAGATCTCACCTTGAGTCAGCAGCGAGGAGATGAAAATCTCTATATATGATGCTATGAAGCGACGATGAAGACCATGGAAGATTGTCGAGTCATAGGCTGTCGCCCCAACTCAATCGTGATCGGTGGAGTTTTGTATCACGAACTCGATTTTCTCCCAGACCTTGATGAGGCGTGTGATGAGATTTTAGAGTATCTTGAGTCCATCGATGAAGTCAGGCCCTCCCAGGTCGGTGCCTTATTGGATGTGAGGAAGCCGATTGGAGGAGAGGACGCGTGGTGAAGAAGGAAGAGACTACAGAAGATGGAGTTGAAGAGTTGCGGGACCACCTGCGTATGCCTTCTTGGCGGCGATGAGGCGTGCCCGGTGATAATATCTTGGCTTTGGCGATGAGGAGACAGAACGATGGTTGTCTGAAGCGATACAAATCGCAATTGGGTGGCGATTTACGATATCGAGGGTTTGCCCTCGATTTGCATCGGGATCTGTTGGAGAATGAATACAAACTGACGTGCAACCTCAGCGATTGAATCCGGCAATGCAAGAGGTCGTCGAAAAAAGTGTTGAAGCTCTTAGGCGCGGCATGATCTATGCCTATCCGGCCGGTGGGTTAGCCTACTCGAGTGGTATCGAAAGGGGTATCACGGTCGAGGCGAGACAAGCGAGCTTGTGGCAACAAGACTAAGTACGAGATGGCGGTTTGCATCGACTATCGTGCTCGAACACAGCCACGAGGAAGACCATTTTCCCGCCTTTATTGATCGAGATGTTGGACGGTGGCGGTATGAGTTCTCTTGTTTTCTCGATGGATATTCGGGTACAATCGATTGCCATCGCCAGAAGATCAGCAAACAGGCGTTCACTTGTCAGTATGGAGTTTTCGCCTATAGGCGAATCCGTTGGATTGTGCAATGCTCGACCACATTCAAAGGTGCATGATGTCCATCTTCCATGGGTTGATCGAGAATATTATGGAAGTCTTTATGGACGACTTTTCCGTGTTTGCTCTTCATTCGACCATTGTCTCCATAATTTGTCACAAGTCTTTGCAAAGGTGTGAGGAGGCAATCTTGTTCTCAATTGGGAGAAGTGCCATTTCATGGTGAAGGAAGGTATCGTGCTTGGTCGCGTCTCGGCAAAGGTTTGGAAGTGGATCGAGCAAAGATAGTAGCTGTCGAGCTACTCCGCCTACAAATGTCAATCGGTGAGGAGTTTTCTCGGTCATGCGGCTTTATAGAAGGTTCGTCAAGGTTTCGGCGATCACGAAGCCATTATGTGGATTGCTAGAAATATATGAGTCGTGTTCACAAATGAGTGTTTGGAGCGTTCGAAATTGAAGTTAACCACGATCTCGACTCGGTTTGGTCTCACGATTGAGTCAACCGTTCAGCGATGTGTGATGCGGTGATTGGGGTTGGTCTTTGGGCGAAAGCAGACAAGCTTTTCGAGTCTCTATTATGCAAGTAAGACTCTCGACTCTGAAATGAACTACACCACCACGGAGAAGGAATTACTTGGTCTATGCTTTGATAAGTTTAGACCTTATTTGGTGGCACCACACCATCGTACCTATGACCATGCAGCCATTCGTCATTTTGCCAAGAAAGATTCAAAGCCGGCGGTGAGATGGATCCTTTTTCTTCAAGAGTTCGACATGGAAATTAAAGATAGAAAGTGGAAAATGTGGTGCCGACTGTCGCGATTGGAGAAGCGGTCGAAGGAGAGGATAGGAAGATTGGCATAAGGAGAACTTCCGAGAGCATATCTTGGCGTCGTGATCGCACACCATGGTATGCTGATTTTGTCAATTATTTGGTGATTGAGTTTTACCTCCATCGTGCGAAAGTCTTTGAAAAGAAGTTTCTCCACGATGTTAAGTTCTATTATTGGGACGATCCTCATCTCTACCGCCGATGTGCGATGGTTTGATCGTCATTGCGTTCCCCAAGGAGAATGGGAGAACATAATCACAGTGCCATAGTTCGTTGTTGGAGGCCATTTTGCGGGACGAGCAAGACAAGATTTGCCAGATGGATTCTTTTGCCTTGATCTTCAAGATTGCCAATCTTTATCAAGAGTTGTGATCGTTGTCAAAGAGTGGGGAATGTCACTAAGAAAGCGAGATGCCACGAAAAACCATCATGGAGGTGGAACTATTTGCGTATGGGGATCGACTTCATGGGTCCGTTCATGTCTTGTGGTTACGTATATTCTTCTTCTTTGTGAGTCGTTTCCCGTTGGGTAGGCGATTCGTATCACGAGCGACTCAAGGTAGTGATCAGTTCCTTCACAAGAACATTCGACTCGATTTGGAGTCCCGGGTTGATCGGTGATGGGGATCGCTTCAATAATAAGTGGCTACGCGTTCAGCCAAATATGGTGAAGCGTCGAATCACCTCTACCTCCACAAGCAAGCGAAGGAGCTCGCCAACCGAGATCAGCGATTCTAGAGAAATCGGTTGTTCGTAAGGATTGGGCAGCGTTGGATGATGCTCTTTGGGCTTCGGACTCGTCAAAGCTCCCATCGGCTATCTCCATATCAATGGTATTTGGTAAATCCTGCCATTTACCGGTTGAATTGAGAGCACAAAGCATATTGGGCGAGGAGAATAAACATGGATTTCAAGGAGGCGGTATGATGAAGTGACCAACGTTGGAGCTTGACGGTGGAGGAATGAAGCTTTCGAGAATTCTGGATATCGAGGAAAGAGCTCGAAATTCCACGACCTCCACATTGTGCAAAGGATTTTCGCGGTAATGAAGTCTTCACAATGCTCGACTCCTATTCCGGGAAAACTCAAGTCAAGATGGTCGGGCCATATACCGTTTACCGTGCACTGCAAATGGGATTCTGAGCTCTAGACTGGGGCAACATTTTTAAAGTGAGCGGCGTACCTCAAATCTACCAAGTCCACCGCCAGAAGTCGAGGTGACCAAGCTCAGCGAACCATGATAAGAGTGCCGCGAGCTAGCGACGATAATTCTAGCGTGGGAGGTAACCCAGAGTTTACATGCTTTTGTTTTTGTTGTTTTCGTTTTGTTTTGGTTGTGTTTCTTTGTTTGTGTGGGTGTTTCGTTGTTTTGTTAGATCCCAAGTTTAATAGCTTTCTTTTAAAAAAAAAAAAGTGTCTAGCGACCACCTAGCGACCGCGAGTCGCGGTGTGTCAGCGAGTGAGGCGAACATTGTTTACGGCGGCGAGCTCGGCCAAGCTCGCGATCGGAGCTCGACCGCGAATCCGTCGCGACCAGCGTCCGACCAGCGGCTCGTGACCGCATTTAACACCTATTTTACCCAAACTTCTAACCTACACACCTCTTTTTACGAAAAAAGCGACCTTCCCTCTCAAGCACACAAGACCCTCTTCTCAAATTTCTTGCGTTTCTCCATCAAATCCACTCAAGGTATGATATTTTGCTTCATTTCTTCATGGGTTTACATTTGTTGAGCATGATTTGGAAAAATTTTAGCCATTTTTGTGGGTTATTTAAATTTGAGAAACTAGGGCTTATTTTGTTTGGTGTTTGAGCATGTTTTTGTCCAATGTTAGGTTTATTAATGTTTATACACGTATATTGTTCGTATAATTTACCTACATTGTTGATTTGGGTTCAAAATCGTTGAGAAACATGTTTAAAACTTTGAAAAAATTGCTGCTACGTGCTTGCGACGGCGCTTCATGACGGCTTCTACTGCGCGTTGGGCGCTTCATGTGTAGCATCGCTCGCTTGGCCGTTGGCGACGCTTACCTCTTCGCGACCTCCCCGCGACCGCGGTAATAATTGCTAGTTTCGCCGAGCGTCTAATTTTGCAAATTTTTGGTGTGTGTGTTTTCCCATTTGTGTTGTCTTGCAGATCATATGAATAGGAAATAATTTGATTAAGTTGAAGTTTGGGGATCTATATTGAGCATTTTGGGTGCGTTGTTTTGATTGTTTCATTCATACTCGGCTAACTTTGAAATTCTTTTAGGTACACAATGCCGGCTACTCACGGTCATGGCGAAAAGCATTGTCTCCACTTCCATGACGAGCAAGATGATTTCCACGATGAGCATCATGATGAGCCTCACGACGACGCGCATGGCACCACGGATGAATTCGATCCGAAATTTTGGGGTCGCCGAGTGACTCGTCGAAGCGTTGAGATCGATTGGTGATATTACGGCAAGGCATTCACGTTCATGTGCTCATACGTGTCGAGATGGGCATAACCAATGATGTGGCGTGGTTGCCGAGAGGTCCGGTCGTACTCGATTATCACGCGAATTATCTTATACCGGATCCGACACCGAATTCTTGTCGACTCTCCATGTTCACAAGACAAATGGCATCGGGACTACATCATGTTCGCTCGACAATGAGCCCGTCACTCTGTGGCGAACTTAATGGCATAATCAATGGAATCAGGAAACTACATGGGACGCTCGAGTACACGTCAGCGTATGGCCAAAGTTCATGGGCGCTGACTCGAGCACACTCCATATTATGATGCCTCGAGATCAAGGCTAGCTCGATCTGAATCGGGTCCGTTCTTCCACCTCTCACATTCACCTTGCATGGCCGTCGAGCGCGCATGTCCTCTCACAAGATATGAGCATCGATTGGAGCTATGTTCAACGAAGATGCATGCCGGCATGTTCTTAGCTCAAGACTTCCATATGCGATCCACGTTTGGTAATCGAAGATATGCATGGGGATTCTTACCCCATTCCGATTTCTTTGGGATTACGATTCGAGAGTCGATCTCTCACGACATCTTCCTGACAAGGCGTGCTATCGTCGAGCGTTCTGAAGAGCACCCGATGTTACTTGTGGCGTTATATGATCAAACGCCAATCAATCTTCCCCTACCCAATCCGAGCTCCGGATAAGCCGATACTTTACTCCGGATGCCAACTGGAATATGAGCTCCTCGCAATGCATGGACGCAGCGCATGAGCGCAAGGCGGTCGGGCGAGCAACCGCATGAGGAGCAACCGCGAGGAGCAAGCCGGGCCGTGGCTCACGAGCAGCGGCATGTACCCGCCACCCGTCGAGTGACCCGGATTTATGATCGATTAGATCACATAGATGGTCGCTCAACCATATTGCGGGAACGACATCGATTATGGAGCAGGAAAGCCATCTACCAACAACGTGCACATCTCGAGCAACAACGAAGATGATGGAGATGATGCGGAATGGAATCGATGGCGTGGATTTTATCCGCCACGGAGTAGTGACATTCAGGTAAGTTTTCTCCCAACTACTTTCTTCGCAAACCTTATTGCTCCACATGTTCACAATAAGTTTGGAGGGTAACAGTTTGGTTGGTTGAGAATCTTTTGTTTCTATGCTTTATGGTTTAGTTGTTATGCTTTGGGGTCTTTTGTCGTTGTTTTGGTTTTGTTTTGTTTTTGTTTTCGTGTTTGTAGATCAACGAGTTAAGTGAAGTATGTTAATCCATGTGGCCAATGACGATAGAAATTTTGGTGAAATTTAATGATAGTGCGCATGATATGTTAGAAAATGACGCATGAATGACGTGAGATGGCTTGAGCTTGTTTTCACCATTTGCTTATCGTGAGACTTGAGCTTCCTTGTATACATATCTTATCGTTTACATTAATTGTGTGATATCGTGCATGTGATTATCTTCTAGAACTTGCCGTGTTTACGTGTCGAGGCTATGATATGTGTTTCGAATTTGGAAAGGATAAAAGGCCATCGTTGTTAACCACTTATTCACCCAAACACTAACCCGATGATATATACCATTTTGCTTCTTTGAGCCTTTATTAGACTTTTCTTTCGATTAACCGGATGATAGGAGGTGAGGATGGATATGGGAATCAAAAGGGTTGAAAGTTTGATGTAGTTATGATGAGAAAAGTTTCGTAGAAAAATACATCTGCGGTGAAGAATAGTACCTTTGTTGTAAATAAACCCATAAGCTCTAGAAAAGAAAAGAAAAGAAAATGTTAAGTTCACTATGAGTGTTGAGCATAAAGGGTCTTTAATCAAAGTATAGGTCATGTGGCATTAACGTCGATTTAGACGTTGAAAGAAGGAAAATGGACAAAGTCCATATGTGTCGAAAAGTATAAATGGGGTGCTTGGAATGTTCTTGAGTCACTTAGCCATATTTTATCCTACCTTAACCAATGTGCCTACATTACAACCTATGAAAAGACCTCTTGATCTTAATTTGAACCAATGACGGTGGAGATATTAGAAAAGCGGAACCTATGGTAAGATGTTGCATTGCATTGATCGTATTATACACGCATACATTTCTTTATGAGTTGAGTGTATCCTATATTTTACACACATGCCGTTGTGAGGTTGAATTAAATGAGTTTTGCCGTCATTGTTGTTTGTGTTGAGTTGACTAACGTCGCATGTGCAATAATGTTTTGAGCGTTGATATGTTTCAGGCCTAGAATGGTTATCATCTTTGCTACGCTCGTTGATCTTTCGTTGTGTCTTTCTTTTGGTTTTGTTTGAGGACAAACAATGATTTAAGTTGGGGTTTGATAAAGCGCATTTTACACGTTTATAGTTGATATTTGAAGATGAGTTTAGCTCGTTAATGTACGTATCGATTCTTAATGTTTTATCTATTTCTAGAAGATCTGCTCTGGGTGTTCTTTTGGTGTTGTGTGGTCCATATGTTGAAAATCGAAGAAGCGACGCACGAGCCATTATACTCGGCTTTGACCGACCCTAGCGGTCGCTAGTGGCCTTAAAGCTGGAGAACCGGCCCGCGACTGCGATAACGTGCTGTGAGAAGCCAGGCCAGCCACTGTCTGAATCTGTGACGGTTCGAATTCTAGCGACCGCTAGCCGTAGCATGACCAGACCAAGCGGGCGACAGCGGCGAGGAAGGCCTGGAGACTTACCATGACGAACCTAGCGACAGCAGGTGGTCAGAGGCAGTGACGAAGGAAAACTAGGGTTTGGGGTGTGCTATATATGGCACACCCCGCCCAACTTGACCTACGATTTGAGCCTATTTTCTCGTTTTTCATAAGTTTTTCGAGTTTTAGCTTTAGCTTCCATATAGTTTCATTCTTGAGTTGTTTTACGATTGTTCTTCGTTAGTTTTACGTTTTGTCTACGATCGAGCGTTAGTCCGGACAATCTTTGCAAGTTTCTATTTTTCATGAGGTTGGGATTGAGCCCAGATTGATCAACGCTCATCACGGGTTTTATATATTTAATTTCCATTTTATGGTTAAATCGTATTTTATTCCGCTTATTATGTCCGCTAGTTTTTCGTTCTAATCCTGGGTTTGCATGATTCGATCCTATAGTTGTGATTCTGTTATCGCTATTTACCGTCCATGCATTGATTAATGATTCGATTGTGCTTATTTATATGTGTTGATTTACGATCAATCTTGATGCATATTTAGTTGTCGGTTAATTACGTAATTGTGTTAATTGTCGATCGATATCGAATGTTTGATGCGAATGAGCCTTGAGTCGTAGGCGAGATAGGATATTCGTGGGAAGCATATTCTTTGTGATCCGTTTGGAATTACTTGTTTTCACCTAGAGGCGTAATGATAATAGGGAAAACTAGTAATCTCTGACCGCTTTAATCGTAACGAAATTGTCGGTTATATATGTGATCTTCCATCTTGTCTGGATTAAAAATTGGTTAATAGGAACAGGATAAACATACGTTGTGGATAGGATTAATGCAGCCCTATGGTTAGTCGTCTTTATCTGTTTTTAAACATCCGAGTGTTTATTGCTTTAATTTACTTTCTATTTTGTTACCTTTGCTTTGGATTGAATTCCGAAGCCCTAAAATCTTACCAAACCATGTTTGTTGCTTGGATAATGATGAATCATCGTTGAGTTAGCTTCTGTGTTTTCGCGTTACAATCCCTGTGGATACGATACTTCGCTTACCCTATGCTTACACCTTTTCGTGTTAGAAAAATAGCGATCAGCCCACAATTGTTGCCACCTCCGTTCTTTTCTCTGCGCTTCTTGTTTCCCGACTCGCTCGTGGTGCGGTCGATGTATTTCTTAAGCGCCCCTTTTTTAACGAGCTCGTCTATTTTCGAGCTCAAACTTCTGCATTCGTCGATATTGTGACCATAACCACGGTGGTAGTCGCAATACTTGTCCTTCAACTTTTTCTTGGATCCTCCTTTCATGGGAGGTGGTTTTGGGAAGAGCTCGGTGTGGAGTTCGAATATCTCCACCCTTGACTTGAGCAGACTATGGGAGTTGTTGCCAGGATTTGGCCGAGGTCCCAATCTAGACTCCATTGGGCCTTTTTTGATCCTGTCGAAGGCACTTCGGCGATCGGTGCCCCTTCCTCAATCATCCGGCCTCTTCTTCTCGATTTTCTGCTCGTCCCATGTCTCTCTCTTTTTACGATCCGACTCGTCCCCTTTGACGTAGTTATCCACCAAGGTCCAGAGGCTACTCGCCGTCTTCGGTTTCTCCCTGGTGATCTCTTTGTTTAGTGCGCCAGTCGGATCCCATTTTGAATCGTTGATGATGTAGAGGTCGTTGCTCTCATCGATCTTAAGGGATTCCTTAATGAACCTTGAGACGAAGTTGGACATCGTCTTGTCTCGTCCTTGGCGGATGGTGAGCAGGTCGGATGAAGGTTGCTGAGGTGGCATCTTTTGATAGAAGCGCCACTTGAATTGATCCATGAGATCTTTGAAGCTATGTATGCTATTATGGCGAAGTGAGGTGAACCAGCGACGGGCGTTGGAGATCAGCACCTCGGGGAAGATTTTGCACATGTGGAAATCTTTCATCCCCTGATTTGCCATGTTTGTAGTATAGGCAAAAAGAAAATCTGAGGGATCTCCTAGACCGTCATAGGCGGCGATGTTGGGTGCCCGATATCGCTGCGGCAGGGGTGTATCCAGGATTTCCCTTGAGAAATAGGAGATGATCCGTCCATGCCGGTCGAATCCCGAGAGTTCGTTGCCGTCCCTCTCAGGAGAGGTGGGAGACCGATAGCGACGTCTATCGTCTCTTTGATGAGGGGATCGACTCCGCCTTTCCTCTCTTTGGTCCCGTTCGGCCTCGCGGACGTGTCTTGGCGAATGACTTCGGTAGTTGTACCGAGGTGACCGACTTCGTGGCTGTCACCGGGGTGAATGGTTATGGGAGACTGGCCGAGGTGACCGGCTTCGGGCATTATGCCGATGTGATCGTTCTCGGCTATATTGCCGAAGTGAACGCTCTCGGCTATCTTGCCGAGGTGAACGTCCTTGGTCATTTCAGAGAGGTGAGCGACCTCGGGTGCCCGTGATTGCCAAACCGGGCATTCTTGAGGTTCCCGCTCCGTTTGCCCTTTGGCTCAAAAAGCTTTGAAATTGGCATATGTGGGCATTGAGGAATTCAGACACGGCTCGCCGAGGACCTCATGAGATTGGTGAGTCGCTTGTTCACAAGCGTTGAGGTCTCTTTCCCTTCTCCGATAGGGCAGCGGTCTGAGGGTGTATAGGTGGGTTCTATGTAACCCTCGTGGCGTGTTGTTGCTATCGGCGTGGCGACTTCTTTTCCGCGTGTGATAGCTTGGTCGGGGTCTTCAGATCGTCCATTACCGGCCCACCAAAGGCGCTAATATTTGCACGAGTCCTTGCCATTGATTTTGCGTGAAAATGAAGCTTTTGTAGATGTTTCCCAGACGGCGCCAATGATAAATCTTGTGTGTGAGTTTGTGAAAACAATAAAGAACACAAGAGGTTTTCGTGGTTCGATCAAGGAAAGATCTCGTCCACGGAGGAATGATTCCCCAATACTTTCACTATCTTGTGATTACAATGAATGTATTGAAAACTCTAGTATTCGATAGTTGCTAACCACTCTACCTTCAACCTAAACTCTATTTATACATATTGTGGATCCTTTAAGATTACCATGGATCGCTTGACTTGTGTGATCCGTCCTGAATATCTTCTTCAATATCTCTTCTTAGATTTGATCTTGAATAGGGTTTAGATGTTGGGCTTTGGGCCAAACCGTGTGGCGCGAATTGCTAAGTCAGGGCCCAATCGTGGGCTGCTATTGGGCGAGCGGTTAGGCCATATCCCATCGATGTACTAAATTTTGAAAATGGATATGAGTGGTATATAATTTCACAAATATGGGTATATAAGTTTGGCTCCCTAAAAATAAAGTAGTTCTTTTTTCTTTTTATCTTCTCGTCCAGAAAATAGTTCTTTTTATATATTAAAAAAATGACAATGCCATTAATTATTATTATTATATCAATTACTCATTAATTATATGATTATAAGTGGAAGGCCTACAAACTGTACCCATGGGTTTGCTTCCTCTTTCTGGTTCATATTAATTCATCATATTCTCTAGTATACTTAGAGGATATCCAACTAAACATTTTGAGTTGGGATATCCAACTAAACTAATTAATGAGCTTTTAGTATCCTAAGTTTCCATTCAATCAAAGCTCACATGATATTAAAATTTCTCTTAAATTAAGTTATTTAATGAAAGAAGATGGTATCGCTTCGCCAATCCTATTGAGAATTTGGGATTTGAAGATGTTTTGATTATATCTCAAAATCAATTAAAAGGATGTGAAAGTTATGTATCTTCGATGATAAGCCATTATGATGTATTGTCTGTAGTCAGTTCATTTGTTAAGGAGTTGAACTTTATTTAGATAGGTCTTAGGCTAAGGAGAAATTAAACTAAATACGTCCAGTTAGGGACCAACTCAGATGGACCCAGTTAATTTATCAAAGGAATAGCCTCAAGCTCTGAAGCAGTCAGAATGAATTGACAAAGGTAAGAGCAACAGACAATGACCTTTAAGTCAACAAAGTTAAAAGCATCAAAAAGAGCTTAATGTTGAACGATCTGGACTATGAACGGAGTTAAAAGGCTTGAGTACAGTGAAGGGATTCATAGAGCTTGAATCATCAAGGGATTTGATGATTACTTTGATGTTAGAAAGTCTAAGTTATACGAGCATAAGAAAGTTAGATAACCTAAAGGGTTCAGACACTCATACAGAGAATCTGAAATCAATTTTAGTCTTGTCACAGATCAAAAGACCTGAAGATAAAAAAGTCAGAGGAAGTGTGAGAGAGTAAGCATGGGATCATCATTGGATTTGTATACTGAAATCAAATTGGTTGAGCTTGTATATAATGTTTCATGTTACCACTCTTTTGATCTCTTATCTAAATTATTTACCTGATTGCAAATGTTGTCTCATTATCTCATACAAAAGTTAGATCATACAGTGTGTAGACGATCACATATGTCTGTATGGTTGGTTAAGCTAGTGGAAATATAAAAAATATTACAATTGAGACAATTTGAGTTCAACTTGTTGGTATAAACTGTAGTATAGATAAGAAGTAACTTGACTTGGTTGTTTGTCTATGCTGGTGCGTCTTGACGTATTGATGAATCATAGTGAGATAAGTTCTTCTATCTGACCGTCGTGAAGAACCTAGATCTCAATGACTTTATGTTAATCTAAATCTTGATAAAGTTTCAGGTGAATATGAATTACTGACCATCAATTTGACTTGTTATGGATGAGGTTTATATGGGATAACCCAATATTCTCCGTATCTTGGGTAATGGCAGTGCTTGTATGTTATGTTGGTTACCAATATCGAGTAATTGTATCTGTTAGGATGATGACGTCCCCTTAAGGAGCTCAAAATATTTATTGTACTAAACCTTGCAAATTGAGTTAGCTCAAGAACAATAATAAGGTTAAGTGATTAATTATTTTAAGCAATCAAAGTGTTATAAATAATTAATTGATGTACGATATCTAAAATACGGGGATTCGTAAGTTGAAGTACAAGTCTGACTCAACTTCGGTAATAAATGAGTAAGTCAACATTTATTCTCTCGTAGAATGAATAAATGTTTATGGATTAATTTATGTTCTGGACTGAACATAAGATAATTAATTCATTTTAGGTCCATCTTTATTCCTTATATTTAATTTATGGACTATCCCATCAAGGCTTGTTTACCTTTAATTTTTGATGACCCTAGCACAATCCCATCCACTGGTATTGTGTTCTAATTATTGTATCATTTAGTTAATACATCTCATAGTCTAGATAGATATTATCTGATATCAAAAGATATTAATTATTCTATAAATGAATTATCTTCAAGGAAGAAGATAATTATTGTATTTATTAGATATGTCAGAATCCTATTATATTAGGATTTTAGGAAGAACACTATAAATATATGGTAGGAGAAAATCATTAGGATCCTCATAATAACTGTTATTTTCGAAAGCATAAGAAATAGGGTAAAAATTTAGGTGTTCATATATTACTCTCACTCAGTATTGGAGATCATGTATCTGGGACACAACTCAGGAGATCAAAGGTGGAGTCAGCCATTAATCAGATTTATCAGAAATTCACAGGTAAATACGAGAAAACTCATATGTGTTGCAATTAATTATATAGGAGCATGCTGGGAATATAATCAATGTATGGTGAATTAAACATCCAAGATATGTCCTTGGGAGCAAGGGAAAAATCATATTTTCCATCAATCAGATGTGAACTCAGTTGAAGACCGAAGACTGAAGCTGATGAAGAAGAGTCAAGTCTATTGAAAGCATCTATTTGACTCACTAGGTGACAAAACACAAGACGATAAATCCAACAGTCATATTTCTCTCGGATGGAGTTTGAATTTCAAATGGATACTTTTCCAACAACTAGTTTGAATTCAAAACTCTATAAATACGAGACTTCCACATTTAGATAGTAAGTTGGGAAGTTGGATGTCCTAAAAGAAATAGGACACAATTCAAAACCTCCAACTTCGGCGAGACTTGGACGAATTTGAGCCAACCAAGCTTAATGGTTTCCCCACTTCATCTATAGTGAAACTACCTAAATCCAGTCTCTCAAACTCTAATCTTAACTAACTATAAAATCCATAACCGAGTTTAGACAAGCGAGCCTACTCTTAACATAGTTCTTCAGTATAAAGGCTCACTTGAATAGTTGGAAAAAAATAGCCCGAACCAAACCCGGCATGTGTTATAAGAGTAGAAGTTAGAATGAAATAGTAAGCAATAAAGTGTACCTATCTGAAAGCAAGAGGTCGTAAGTAACCTTAAGAAGACGGGAGAAAGTTAGGTGAGAGGTCATGACCTAATAATCCATGGATGAAATATCCTTAAGGAAACTGAGACATAAAGTCACTTTCTTTAAAAGTATAAAATAAGGAATTCATAAGGAAATTGAAATTAACATGTTCAATAGGTTCGTGTATATAAAAGGAGTTTATCCGAACCATGTAAAAATCATAGCATCGTTTACTCTTCTGTTGTTTACTTTCTGCATTGCATATTCGACTTACAACATCAGTCGACTCAGACTCAATTTAATAGATCTACATCAATATGACGTCTGCTTACATCTGACTTAAGCTTTGTCTTTCGATGTTTTTAAGTTTATGAACGAGAAAGCCTTTTGTTTCACAATTTTCTGCACACACACACCGAGTCTAAACTACAACTTCCTGACAGGCAGTTCTTGTCATCAAGGAGAATATGATCTGACTCGGTCATACTTTTGATAGGCTAACTCAAAACTTGCAAGATCATAAAATATTTTCAACCAAATGTATTCCCTTTCTTACAATTGACATTCTCATTGAAAGCCACCCATCAAATCCCAACAAGGCAATAACAATAATTTTGTAATTAGTGGTCAAATTAAAAGATTTTAGTAATTATAATCTCCTTATCAACATTGTAAACTCCATCTTTTAATTCTTTCTTTAGATAATTTCTAAAAAGTTTTAAGATAAATAAGGAAAATGTCATTTTATACCTTAACATTCAAACGTGTATACATTGTATCACAACGTTTGCGAAACTGTAAATTAATACTAATACTATCAATGTTGTTAATGTTCATATCATTTGATTTTCAGTAACTGCCCTTTTCAAAACAACACTTCCAAAATGATGATATTCCAATTATATTTTTGTATTCTTTTCTATTGTTTATGTGTTCAAACATGTGTGTCTTCGACTTGTTACATCAACACTCAGCCGTCAAAAGCGAATGATATGGTAAAATTATTATTAATATAGATAGCAAATTTACTAATTTATAATTTCACATTTGCTACATACCATTGCTAAAAAGTTTAAAGATTAACGGTCTAAAAGGGTATTTTCCTCTATAAATTTTAAACAATATCGAATGTCTTACAAGTCAGGAGCTTTGAAAGTTGAAACAAGTTGTATCCCTTATTAGTTATTCCCAAAAAGGATGTATCTAAAGAAAAAAAGTGGTCCATTAAGAAAATTGGGTAATCTTGGTTCGGATAGTATTAGTAATCTTTACAATACCGACTTGAAAAGTGTAAATGGGCTCATTCAATTTTATAATGGGCTCCTTTTAAACCTAGCCCATTTGCATTATGGCTCCAATTAACTTTATAAAAGGTTTAGTAGTTTGAAGTTAATGATGTGTAATTGAATTAAATGTATTTGCAATTTTGCATGTCATGTCATTCATTTTTTTACTAATATTTGAACTTGGCCTTACTTTTTATGGTTTTGGTTGAAATTAGCCAAATTGTCAAATGTAAAGGGTTGACTAAAAATAGAAGAAAATCACAAAGAATTTATATTTTTTTAGCTATTATGCCTTTTATGAAATTTTTATATAAATTATAGCACTTTGTAACGAGCTTGGTATTGCCTAAAATTAAAGAATATAATAAAGGATGGAAGTAAACTAAATCAAAGAAAATATTAAAAAGAAGAAAGTTTTTGGTATTATCCCTATTCACTAAAAGTTCAAATTTTTCAATAAGTTCATAATTAAATGCATTCCTTATTGACACGATTAACTCAATAATAGAGTAGTCTATGTATGAAATTATTGTGGTGGTATTTATCCCTCAAAAGGATGAAAGCGAAGCAACCATACTTTTCGATGCTATAGTTGATTGTCTTTATTGAAAAGTATTTAAAGCACATTTACATATTTGAAAATATATTTATATAGAGTGATGTTCAAATAAGAATAATTTTATCGTGAGAATTAATAATCACGAAAATTCGTTGTGAACAAAATGAATTCGTTGTGAAAGTTGATGAATCCGTTGGAGAAGTTACAGAATCCAAAAATTCAGAATTTTTCACCCATGGTTCGAATACCACGAGGAGCAAAAAAATTATTTTTTTGAATTCAGTAACTTTCTAAACAGATTCATCAACTTTTACACCAAATTCTTCATTTTTTTATTTTCACGATAAAAATGGTTCACACGCTAATCCTCCTATGTATATACAACTACAAGTGAATATATAAAAAATAAAAATATATATGGATACAATTACAAGTGAATATAAAAGTGTCAGACAAAGCTTAACACGTATTTGTCCAACTTTGCATCTCTTTCATAGAAACATAGAAGAAATACAATGCTCTATCCTAATTACATTGCCGTCGATATATGGACATTCATGTCTCATAATCATTCATATCTGTACCTACATGGTATATATCAAATAAGTTCATTTAATTTCATTTTGGTTCGTCATAAAAAATATTCATTTTTCTTTTTTGGAAACATCAACTTCACATTTTTATCATAAACATATCCACTTATTTATAAAAAAATCACTCATGGCTCACATTTTTACACTCATTATCTATTAATATATTCATTTATTATCTCCATAACCCACATTTTTACATTTACTTACTTGACATTCATTATAATTTATTAAAACATGTGCTATCAAAAATCAATGAACGAATTTGGTAGAGTCACGCTCTAATCATTTAAAAGAATTAAATAACATGTGCATCTAGGGATGGCTGGCTTAGTCGTGGAGCTAATTTTTCTTGAGGTCAAAAAATTTTAATTTCAATTTTCACCAATACTTGTTAGAGTCAAATTTATCATATTTAATTTATCAAACGTGTTTTATTTCTCTAACCTATTTTTTCAAAAAGTTTACTCAATATACACTTTGAACAACGATAGTGGCTTACCCACTTTGTAAGAAAAAATGAAATTAATATATTCATTTTGTGTCACAACAAAGACCCATGGATGTCACACTTAACCTAGTGAGATCTAGCAATCTAAAATAATGTAAGAGGGAGTAGCAAAATCCCATCAACATATATTTGTCCTTTTCTAGACAACAAGACAAAACATCACATCTTCCCGGTGTGGCGGTCATTCCATGCATAGTAGGTAGGGATGTCAACGGACGGTCTTTATCCTGGATCGAGAATCGATAAATTAGTATTGGTTACGGTTACAGAAACCCATCTGATAAATCTTGATCCGGATAGGATCAGGGCCAATTAAATTATGGATGCAGACCCAGTATTCCCATTTCTAACCTACACCCATTAAGCCATAGTTACACTTACACGGTAAGAGAGAAACTAATCAGAAGAGGGCTTACTTTCTCTTCCAACAATTTTTAACCCGTCGTCTACAGACAAACATGAAAGCACTATTCCCTTAATTATTGCACGCACTTATAGGTGAGATCGTTTTTGTTATGGTCATTGACCATAACGATTAAGATGTCTCAGCAAAACAATTCTATCATTTCTTAAGTTTCGAATCTTACGATAACTTCTTCATTCAATAAGGTAAATTACATATTGAATTATCTTACAAAGAAAATCATCACCTCAACTAAAAAAGAGGGGGAAAAAGATCACCGATGGCACATTATTTAGCTTATTTGCAACAAGTTCATAGAAATTTTTATATTCATAGGAATTCATTTTTTATTCAAAGAAATTTTTTCTGATACATATTCAAAAAAGATTATGGTTTTTCCAAAACCTTAACTAAGTATAATTTTGAAAACAATATTGCCTCGTTATTTATTTGATAAATCTATTAAATTATCCGATTAGCCGTTCAAGTTCAGAATACCGTGATAATAATACAATAAAACACACAATTAAAATATATTAAATGACAGGCGTCTCGTTTTACCAGTTTCCTTCTTATTAGCCCCAAATTTATAATTGAAGTATAGACAAAAGACAATAGCATATATTTGACAACCAATAATCTTATAGTGAGTAATTATTAAATATAAATGTTTATGTACATTAAAATAAAATTCTTGTAACATGTTGGGTGCAGTAGTTTTATTCCATGAATAAGTTGTTTTGTAATAACCCGGAATAATAATAATAATATATATTGTTAAAACGTAGCTCAACGTAATAATTTTTTTTTGTTAACGAAGATTTTAATCCAAATCGCTCATTTAATATTTGTAATCGAATAAGCGAAATTTATCGATTAATAATCGAGCGATGATGTAATCTGATCGAGCCGATAAATCGGATCGCGAATGTGTGCAATGACAATCGAGGTAACAATTTCGATATCCAAATCGTCAATGGGCGAGTCATGATCATCGATCCTCGTTCGAAAAAGCAGTGATATGTCGCTATCATAAATTATCCCAAAATCTTAATTTAAAAAAATGTGTTTTGAGTATACCAACAACTTGACCAAACCTTTGTCCCACTCTCACTCTGCAAACCCAAATCTCACCTCTGCGTACTTGCGAGAACTAAATCCCACCTCTGCACCAAAACAAATCCTTATCTCACTTTAACTATTTCATCCTTGTTCATTCACCTACGGAACTCTCCTCACAAATTCCACTCTCAAAATTTTCTTCCCATCTCACAACACCCCAAGCAGAGAGAGAAGAACCTCAAAGGTAATAATTCGGTTCTAAACATTGATATATATTTCTTCTTAAACACACAACCAATTTCATTTCTTTCCTTTGAAGGAATTACGGTCTTTGTGAAGTAGGTAAAGAAGCAAACACATACATCATTAATCTCACCAAGGTTCTATCTTAGAACCTACTCCATTCTGATTTCTTCGTTTAAAAATCATAAAATTGTTCACCGATACAAACCACCATGAACACTATGAACTAGAACTTCTAAACACTAAAATCTGAAATTACATTACATGCGAGTTTGGACCGAGCCACTCGAGGCTCGGCGATGACTAACGGCGACGGTAAATGAGCACGGCGGCCTGCATCGGCGGCGACACGAGCTCCTCCGACAGGGCCTCCCGAGCCCAGCGACATCGACAAACACGAAAACAAAGACATCGACAAACACGAAAAACAAAGGCGAGATTGAGGGTGAGAAATCGGGGAGAGTTATGGCGGTCTTGGCGTGTGCGTGAGTGAACCATGACCGAGCCACTGGGGCTCGGTGCCGATCGGTGGTGCGGCGGCGAGAGCACGAGCCACGCGGCACGGCGGTGTCCAAGACGAGATGGAGCGGCGGCGAAATGATCGGGCGGATGCGCCGACGACGGCACTAGATCAGCGGCGTTGGTGGACGATCTCACCGAGAAGAGGCGAGAAGGCGGCGACCAGCGAGTTCGTGTATATGAGTGTGTGCGTTGGTTCACCAAGAAACCGAGAAGAGGCGCCGGTCACGGTGATGGCATGACTCGACGACCGGCGACATGTCTGTCGGAGACAAGGTGGCAACAGTTTCGCCGAGAGAGAGAGATGAGTGTCTATGCGTGTGTGTGTCCACGGAAGAAGAGAGGAGAGGAGGTCGAGGTCGCGGCGGCGGCGGCGCGGCTCGCCAACGGCGACAACTTGTGTGTGGGTGTGTTCATCTGTGTGTGTGTGAGTGAATGTGTAATATCCCGTAGTTTTAATACTGAATTACGATAATAAATTCCGTAATTAGCATTATTAATTCGATAATTAAAATCTTAATTAGTCAACTCTTGACTTTGACCGAGCATAATTGGATAATTTCTGTATGAGATTCACTGAGGCTTAGTGAATTAAGGAATATAATTTTTAATATTCCTTCGAACGTAATTTTCAACGTTGAATAAATTCGACGTTTACGTCTTACAGTATTATTAAGCAGTTAAGCTTAATTTCGAAATTCCTATTACTATAGGAATAAATAAAGTTGTAACAAACTTTATTTTGAACATTTTTGGAGATAATCAAACTATGAGAATTTAGAGACGTTTCAAACGTCTACGTTTAGAGATAATGCGATAACTTTAGCATATGATCTCGGACTTATAAAATTCAAATTCCTATAATTATATTATTATATAAGAGCATTATTTATCATAAAATAATGCTAGAAAATTTAAGTATGAGATGTTTCATATTTCGAAATTTTCGAAATAATATATATATCGAAATTAGGGTTTTATGATCTAAATTGTTTTAAATACTTTTCTATGATTAAATTTATTATCTAAGACATATAATATGTCACATAAATGTGTAGTAGCTATTTTATACAAAGAAATAAAATGTTGGGCATGTCTTAATGATTTTCGAAAATTGTGAGTTTTAAAGTATGATTTAATATTTAATTCTTATCTAATTAATTATAAATGATAATTATTATATTATTATGATGTCATTAAGAATAAAATGAGGTGTATTACAAGTTTCACAAGTGGGATTAAACTTGTGCCAAAAGTGGCGAAAATCTTAGGTTTTAAAGTATGATTTTATGTGATATTATTATCTTATAATTAATAAATGAATATGAGTTGGATCCTATCATATAATAGGTGTAAAGTAGAGATCATTAGCTATTAAAACAAGTAATCTCATGCTAATTAAATGAGGGAGCCGAAATGGTTGAAAAAATGGTTGAAAAATATTTGATTTCATACCTTATATTAATGCCACTTGTGGAGTTGAAATATTTGACTTTTCAAATTTAACTTTATACTATAATAATAATATAGTATATAATATGAAAAAAATAAAAATTGATCCTAATTAATTGAGGATGGCCGAAAACTACATAAGGAAGGAATAATGTGATTAATTCTTTTATTTCATGATAATTATGCTATAATTTATTAATTACTTATAATATGATATAATAAGGTGTATAATATATTATAAGATAGAAATTTAATTCTAGGCTATATGATATAGCCGAAACCTACATATATATATTTTAAATGTTACAAATTATGTAATTAAGTGATAACTATGATACAATGAATCTAATTGGGGATAATATGAATTGATCATGAGTTGTACATGATAAAGATTAAATTTTGTCTCATAGTATAGAGGAGGTGCGAAATGTTTGAAAAAATGGCAAAGGTGTATGAGATATTTTCATATAATTATTATGCTACAACTTGCACCACCTATAAATATAACTTAAGCTCATCCATTCTCCCATTTGGAACTGACCCCACCTAAAATATAGAGAGAAAATAAAGAGAGTTCATCCAATTTTAATCCCAACCTTAGATCAATTAAACCTTGCCGATCAAAATCCGTACCGATTAAAAGGTTAGAAATCGTACGATCTTTGTATACATGTTTAAATTTTCGAATTTCGTCCGTTAAATTTTAAGTTATGATCTTAGTTTATATATGAAATTTTTGAAAATTTTAGATCTTATGTTAATATGTTTAGATATGATGTTTATACTATGTTATTAAGCATGTATATTAATTATATCATGAAATTAAGCATAGTATTGAATTATTTATGTGGACCGAAAACTTAGGGGTGCTATATGTTGATGATTTTAATTTTTATTGTTGATTTAAGCATGGAATAATAATCTAGGGTATTAAATATGCTTATATGAATTTATGTAGAATTTTGGAAAACTATAGCCTATAATTTGTTGAATCTGAAAATATATGTATATGTTATAATGTTGTGATATAATTCATATTTAAGTGATATAATAGCATATTAAGTGTGTAGATTCATAATATATGGTTGTGAGAATTTATTGAAATTTATAAATATTATTTGGACCTAAGTTGAAATTTTCAAACATGACTTAGGTAAATTAAATTCAATAGTTCATAATAAATAACAATTATGTTATAGTAAGCATAATTGAGGGTGATTAATTGATATATGAATTTATTGGAATTTTAAAAATCATTTGTTGGGTTAATTATAGAAACCGAAAACTATATGTTATAAGACCATGGTGTATAGATTTTATTTGACCTAAGTAATTACATATTATTAATCACATGATAAAATAGTGTGACATGTGAATTTATAAGAATTTTTGCACAATCTAGCTATTTAATTTGTAATTACCGAAAATTTCATAATATGTGTAATAATGTTATAAATTTATTTTATCAAGAATAATTACATAATATGATCTAAAATAATTTTTAGACATAGTATGATTTTATAGAATTTTGGAACAAGAATTGCACATAAAATGATAAAATTTCATAAATAGTTGAAAAAGTCAAAATGTTGACTTTTTGTTGACCAAAGTCAAAATTGTTGACTTTTGGTTGACTTGGTCAAAATAGTTGACCAAAATCGTTGACCAAGGTCAGCAGGCACGCATGATCGATGTCGTGATCAATGTGGCGTGATGCGTTTAGTATGATGCTACTTACGTTACGTAAGTACATTAAAGCGTCATTATATCTTAAAAGGTAGAATACCCTTTTATGTTGAGAAATTTCATAATCGACATCGATTGATTAGGAAGCGTCGAATTAAGTCGGCGTTAGCCTTATTTGATCGTGAGAACGTTATAGACTATGTTAGTCTCTATCGAGCGTGACCGACGTACTAAAATGATTCTTACGTAAAGGTGATACGTGGGCGGGACATTGGCGTAGGAAAAGAGACCACAAGTATAAAGACTGCGTGTGCGAGGTGGGCTTTACTCGAAAACCCTTTTATTCTGACTTTCTTGAAAAGTTTTTATTTACAAGCTTTCGATTGAGAAATGATTATGAGCTATTATTCGATTACATGCCCAAAATATTTATGTTTTAACGTATGTATCTATCATGTTGTTTGGCGAGCCACTATGAATGTGAATCGATTATTGGGTCGCTCCCAATTTTAAAATCGATATCGGATCTAGTCGGATCACGAAATTCTGGCTAGGGTTAGCGTATACACCGGTTTGTATTTGTGAGCCGTTAGCAACATCATCGGCGATCGTGGATCTGGTCGGATCGAGAATCACGACTATGTGATTGTGAGCCGTTAGCAACATCTTGACCGATCACGGCGTCGGTGAAGGAGGCTACTTCGGACGTGAGATCGGTTATGTGAATGATACGGATCATACGAAGCGAGAAAATGCTGCAGCAGAATCTTTTGAGAAATGATAAAGTATTTTGGTATTCACGAGTTATTTCAACTAAAATCCTCGTGTTATACTTATGGGCGGTGTAATTAAATGAAATTATTTTGGCATAAGTCCACTAAGTGCAATCTTGTACTTAGCCTGCATGTTTGTTTTAAATGTGCGTTTGAGTGCTGATAGGATGGGCAAGTGTTGAAGCGGTCGGAGTTTTTGTCGCTAATAGTTTACCTTGGATGTATATCGTCGTATATCGTTCACACGCTTTCATTGTTGAAACACTTTATTATACTATTTTGGATATTACTTATGTACCTCGGATCGGTTGAATCCTTTTATTAATGGTGCATTGGTCTAGTTTGTATGAAATCGTTGTGTGTTTATCTATAACGGTTTGAAGTCTTGAAAGGTTGTTGGTCATTATGTTCTTTAATCCACCTTGTTGGTAGCAATCCCGTCTAATCCGTACTTTAGATAGGCGGTACATTACGATTAATATCGAGGCGGTTGTCCTTTGAACCCTAAAACCTTCTTTCAAAAGTCAAGTCTAGATTGAGTCACTAGACTTCTAGAAATCAGCTGACTGTGCTCAACACTCCATCACATCAAGCTCAACCGGGAAAGAGGTAAATTATTTTCTCAGTTTTGAGTTTGAAAGTTGAAAGTTTGAACAGTGAACTTGAAATTTTGGAAAATGAGATTGAACTCATATTTTGAAAGCAGTGAAAGTTATGAAAGTTTTGGAATGTATTCCGAAAAGAATTTTTCTGAGTTATGTGAAAAGTTGACAGTGTTATGTCAAAAGTTTTATGATAAGTAAGTTATCAGTGAGATGAGACCAAGTTTACGAAGAATGAGAAATAGTTGACATGATAATGTCAAAAGTGATGTTTGAGTTACTGAAAGCATGAGTACAGAAGTTATGTTACGATTTTTGAAATATTTATTCAAAGTTACAATTTATTCTGAAAATGGGTATGTTATTCCCAAAAGAACATAGATGCTCTAAGAAGCATGCTCACCTTTTGAACATAGAAGTATGAGTTCTAGGAGCTTGATCCCTTTTGCGAGAACAATAGTGAGATATTGATTTACGAACGAACGAAAAGTCGATTGGAAACGAACTCGAGTTTTCAACGAAAAGCTGATGAAAGCAAAAGAAAGGATCAAAGGTGCAAGACGCATGGGTTCGATAAGGACCAAAGAAAGGTAAACAAATCTTGTAAGGGAACTCATACGAAGCAGAACATGAGCTCGCAATCGTTCGGAAGGAAGTAATTTCCGGCGCACAATCGCGCAGGCAGAAAACTGCACTGCGCAGTGTTTTTGTTTTGACTCGTTCTTATTCGTTTGAACTCCGTTTTGCGAACAGTTTTCGCTCACATATTCTTATCTCAACGAAATCCAGTTCATATGAAGTACATAAATCCTGAATCCTTCTCCAGAATTCGTGAGGAACAGTTGAAGTTAGACTGAAAATTTTTTCTGAAAATAGAGAACTTAAGAAGTTAAAAGTAGAGATTCCATAAGTGAAATTGTGATGTAAGATGATCATAGGAACTTTGATGTAAACATTTATCTGCTTATCAGATGTGTTTGCTTTATCTGCTTAACAGATATGTTCTATTCTTTTATCTGCTTATCAGATATAGATTGACTTACGCTAGTATTATCTGTGATAGATGGCCAGTCGTTACTACTCACCGAGGCGAAGGATGATGCTGAGGGTTACCCCAGGAGAAGTCCTTGAAGCCTATCGCACTTACAGTATGGGTTGGGGCGACAGTCTAGGAGAGTTTCTGATGAGTTATCTGCGATTATGGATGGACGCCCATGAGTACGGTGTGACAGGATATGATGGCATCAAGCGTTTACTCACTCGATTGCCAGTTGATTGGGAAGACTATGCAAAAGAGATATCGGGCGACTATATCTATCGTGCGGGCATTGACTATGACCTGATTGGAGATTTACCGAGGTTCGTCAGCCATCTCATATATGTCTACAGTGTATATAGGGCTGCACCAAGAGGGCCCTATCTGCCACCAAGGGAGTACACTTGGCAGGACGACACACCGGAATGGCTATACGCGGAAGTTCCTCGAGTGGTCAACCTGCGTGCGAGGTTCATGGGCGGGAGATCGACCCGGCATGTGGCGAGGCATCACGACCAGTCATTGGGGTGCCGGTTCCACCTATGACGTTCGGACACCCGAGCGCGACCGCACCACAGTTCCACCACCAATGGCGGCACCTTATCACGAGGGGCATTCATGGAAGCACATGATCATCGTGAAGGCTATGTTCCTATCACGGGACGTGTATGTCTTTGTAGGTGATGATGGGCTGGACCGTCACGTGGGCGTGCTCGAGAGGAAAGCTCAGGAAGAATCAAGAGGACCGGGAAGAGAGGAGGACCCAGAAGAAGATCCAGTGAAGACGAAACCGCAAGAGAAAACCATAGGAACATGGACGAGAATGAATATTAGTATACGTGTAGTATGTAGTATGTAGTAATGATATTAACAAAACAATATAGAAGCATAGTATTTTGAGACGCCTTATAACCAGTATGTAGTTGACAGTAGTATACGTAGTACAGTGTGTACTTAGTTTCCTTTTACGCTTAATGACTTGTATAGAATAGTCCCTTCGAGGCAAAGTTTTCCATATATATATGATGATGACCCTAGATGGGCTTTTATGAACATCAAGTTGTGCGATAAGAATGATGGCTGCTTAAGATGTTTTATGATTCGATTTTATAAAGATGTTATGTATAATCAACTGCAATGAACGTTACTCGAATACTAACTACGTTCTATTAACGAAATGCCGCCCGAGACGAGCACCTCGGTGAAGTGAGGCGGGGGTAGAGGAAGAGGCGGGCGGAGGCCGAGATACCCCGGCCGAAAGTGAAGAGATCCCGTGCCACCCAGCCTCACACCGTAGTAGAGTGGAAGAACTCTTCTAAGGCGAACCCGCCTCCTTCAATGGTAAGGAAGCCACGAGGATGCCGAGCAGTGGGTCGGGGCTATCGAGCAATTTTCGACTTTCTTGTTTGTACTACGCAAGAAAGGTTATCGTGAGTGACATTTCAACTCACGGACCGGTGACTTCGGTGGGAGGCAAGGAGAAAGACAACGACCGGGAACAAATGGAATACTTTACAGGGACGACTTCAAAGCGGAAATGTACGATAAGTACATTCCCAAAAGCTATCGGAACAAAAGGAGATTGAATTTTTCACCACAGGCGAGGCAAGATGTCGGTCCTTGAATACGACCGACGTTACATGATATGTCTAGATCGCCCGGACTTAGTGAATCTTGACATGAAAATGTCGGAAAAATTGGCGGGACGAGACACGAGATAAAGATATCGGCGGTCGTGGCGACTTAACTTATCGGAGGCTCTTAGTCGGCGTTAGACATAGAGGCTGCAATGCGGGAAAAATCCGCACCGACCCGGTCACAAGATGTCGGTGACAAAGGAAACGTAAATGGGAAGAGAGTTCAAATAACAACAACTTCAACCGAGGAGGTTTCAACAACAACAACAAAGGCCATGGCGAATAACATGGCTCCACAAGGCGAGGTTGGAGGAACCCGTATTTACTCCACCTACCAAGAGATAGTAAGGATTCGCCATGCGAAATGCAACAAAAGGCACACGGGGGTGTGCATGGCTGAAATCCCATTTGTTATAAGTGTGGCGTAAGGGCCACTATGCAAATGAATGCCACAGGATTCGCCGAGATAACCATGGGAGGCCAATCGATCGAGCCACCTTGACCGTTAAAAGCAATTCGGTACCAACCCCACCACAACGACAACAACGGCGGCGACGACGGCGGCGGCAACCACGGCAACAACGGCGAGAATCAGCGAGGCAAGCACCTCGCGGGCCGCAACCAGCTCGGGCGAGCCTATGCGCTACATAGGCGTCGAGCAGCGAGAATCAGGTAACCTAGCGGGTATGGGATTACTTTGCAATATACCTATTATACTTACATTCGATCTGGTTGCTTCGCGTTCTTTCATTTCAAAAGCATGCGTTGATATGTTAGAACTTAACCACGAGGAAACAAATCGGAAATGAGAATCTCATCACCTATAGGAGGTATTATGACCGTTACAGGGCTTGCTCGAACTTAGAATTGAACTTAGGCTCAATTAGGGTTCTAGCAAATAACTGAACGTAATACCTATGGGGATGTAGATATAATCTAGGGATGGATTGGTTGGCGAAAACCATTCCACGATTCTTATGCGAGGAGAGAAGAATTTCGATGCAACCAGGGAAAAGAAGCTATAATTTCTATGGGATTAGCATGGGAAAGAAAATCGATAATATCCGCACTCGAAGCCGGGAGAATGATGAACAAGAAGGAATGTCGAGCATTCCTTGTATATCTAAATGGAGAGGAAAAGACTCGGAAGTAAGGTCGAAGGCGTGGAAATTGTTAATTTCAGGGCGTCTTTCTGAGACATTACCGGAGACTACCCCGGATAGGCGGCTAGGTTCACAATTGATGCGGGCAGGGATCGGCTCCGATGTCAGCGCCTTCTGAGAATGGCACCCAGGAACTCGAAGAGTTGAAAATCAAATTCAAGAGTTATTGGACTTGGGTTTTATAAGGCCAAGTGTTTCACCATGGGGCCTTGATCTATTTGTTAAGAAAAAGATGGTTCGTTAAGAATGTGCATCGATTACGAGAATTAAACAAATTGGCGCTTAAGAACAAATATCCGCTACCAAAGATAGGCGATTTGTTCGACCCGGTTGAGAGGTGCAAGCGTATTCTCGAAAATCGACACAAGTCGAGCTACCATCGCCTAAAGATGCGACCGGAGGATATATCGAGGCGGCATTCGAACAAGGTATGGCCACTACGAGTTTGTCGTAGTGCCGTTCGGACTATCTAACGCACTGCCGTGTTTATGGATCTTATGAGCAGTGTTCCATCCATACTTGGATAAGTTTGTCTTAGTCTTTATAGATGATATTCTCATCTATTCAAAGAGCGAGGAGGAACATAAAGAACACGAGAGCGGTGTTACGGACCTACGAGGCCAAACAACTTTATGCTAAATTCAAAAGTGTGAATTTTGGCTTAAAAATTAATATTCCTTGGACACATTGTGTCGTGGAAGGAATAAAAGTTGATCCGGCAAAGGTCGAGGCTGTACAAGGATGGAAAGCGCCGACCACTCAAAGCAAAATTGAAGTTTCACAGGATTAGCGGTTACTATAGGAGATTCATTGAAGGATTCTCCAAGATAGCAAGGCGATGACACGACTACTCGAAAGGGATCAAATTCACATGGATGATGAGTGTGAAGCAAGTTTCCAAATGTTAAAGAGAAGCGACTAGTGCACGGTATTAGCTGTCCCGATTCAAACAAGGAATATGTTATCTATACCGATGCTTCCAAAAATGGACTTGGTTGTGTACTGATGCAAGAAGGAAAGGTAATAGCTTACGCATCGAGGCAACTTAGACCACATGAGTTAAATTATCCGACTCATGATTTGGAATTGGCAGCTGTGATTCACGCCTTAAAGATTTGGAGACATCATCTCTACGGAGTAAGATGTGAAATCTTTACTGACCACAAAAGTTTAAAATACTTTTTCGAGCAAAAAGATCTGAACATGAGATAAAGGAGATGGCTCGAATTAGTAAAAGACTACGACTGTGGCATAAACTATCATCCAGGGAAAGCTAATGTAGTAGCGGATGCCTTAAGTCGTAAAGGTCAATCAAAACTTGGATGTCTCTTGACAAAGGAAGGAAAACTCATCAAAGAGTTTGAGAAAATGTCAATAGAAATAGTCGAACCACCAAGGACCATCATAGATAATGTTGCTACACTTACTATGATGTCCGATTTAAGGAATAAAATCATAGAAGAACAAAGAAAGGATGAGGAACTAGAAAATATAAGGGCTAAAGTGAGAATGGGAGAACAAAAGGTTTGAAAAAGCATCGATAGCGCTATGTTGTTTGAGGAGGCTATGCATTCCAAACAATGGCGAGCTTAGAAAGCGAAATCATGAGTGAAGCTCATGATACTCCTATACCGCCCATCCAGGCGGTACCAAAATGTACCAAGACCCACGAGGAAAGTTACGGTAGGAAGGAATGAAGAGATATAGCCTCGTTAAATCGAGCGTTGTCTTACTTGTCAACAAGTAAAGTGTTACATCAAAGGCCGTATGGAAGCTACAACCTTTGGAGATACACGAATGGAAATGGGACGACATAGCTATGGATTTTGTAGCGGGTTTACCAAGTCACAAAAGGGTAACAACTTCTATATGGGTAGTAGTGGATCGCCTTACAAAATGTGCTCATTTCCTACCAATTCGAATCACCTATGGATCCGAAAAGCTAGCCCAACTATATGTGAAGGAAATTATGCGTCTGCATGGAATACGAAATCTATCACTTGATGAGAGATTCGAAGTTTACTTGATTTTGGGTAAGCTTCTGAAAGGAATTGGGAGCAAGTGAATTTCGGCACAACTTTTCATCCAGACGGATGGCCATCGAGCGAGCGATCAAGCTAGAGGATATGTTGAGAACGGTAGTATTGGATCGAGGCACAACTTGGGAACAAGTTTTACCACTTATTGAGTTAGCCTACAATAATAGTTATCGGCGACAATCAACATGGCCCGTATGAAGCATTATATGGAAGAAAATGTCGATCGCCACTTTCTTTGGGATGAAGTTGGTGAAAGGAAAATTTTAGGGCGGATCTGATGGAAGAAATGATTGAAATTGTCGTCGAATAAGACAAAGAATAAAGGAAGCTCGGGATGGCGAAATCATATGCCGATACCGTAGATCCGAGCTAGAATTTGAGTGTGGCGACAGGTTTTCCTTAAAACCTCTCCGTCCAAAGGCATTGTAAATTTGGGGTAAAGGGAAAGTTGAAACCACGATTTATAGGACCTTACGAGATCCTTGAGAAAATAGGCCACATGGCTATAGACTAGCATTACCACCGAGTTTGGGTAATGTTCATAATGTGTTTCACGTGTCTCAACGAGAAATGCGTGTATGACCGAAACATGTAATACATCATGATGGCGTGGTCTTGAATCACGATATGAGCTACGAAGAGGAACACGTGGCCATTTTGGGCCATAAAGTTCAACAGTTGAGAAATAAATCAATTAGTTAGTGAAAGTCTATGGAGCACCACGGACGGGGAAGAAGCTACGTGGGAACTCGGGGCGCCATGAAAGAAGCGATACCCAGAACTCTTTTGAGGTATGCAAATTTCGAGGGCGATTTTTTTTAAGGGGTAGAATGTAATATCCGTAGTTTTAATCTTGAATTACGATAATAAATTCGTAATTAGCATTATTAATTCGATAATTAAAATCTTAATTAGTCGACTCTTGACTTTGACCGAGCATAATTGGATAATTTCGTATGAGATTCATGAGGCTTAGTGAATTAAGGAATATAATTTTCAATATTCCTTGAGCGTAATTTTCAACGTCGAATAAATTCGGCGTTTCGTCTTCTGATATTATTAGCGGTTAAGCTTAATTTGAAATTCCTATTACTATAGGAATAAATAAAGTTGTAACAAACTTTATTTTGAACATTTTGGAGATAATCAAACTATGAGAATTTAGAGGCGTTTGAAGCGTCTACGTTTAGAATAATCGATAACTTTAGCATATGATCTCGGACTTATAAAATTCAAATTCCTATAATTATATTATTATATAAGAGAATTATTTATCATAAAATAATGCTAGAAAATTTAAGTATGAGATGTTTCATATTTCGAAATTTTCGAAATAATATATATATCGAAATTAGGGTTTTATGATCTAAATTGTTTTTAAATACTTTTCTATGATTAAATTTATTATCTAAGACATATAATATGTCACATAAATGTGTAGTAGCTATTTTATACAAAGAAATAAAATGTTGGGCATGTCTTAATGATTTTCGAAAATTGTTAGTTAAAGTATGATTTAATATTTAATTCTTATCTAATTAATTATAAATGATAATTATTATATTATTATGATGTCATTAAGGATAAAATGAGGTGTATTACAAGTTGCACAAGTGGGATTGCACTTGTGCCAAAAGTGGCGAAAATCTTAGGTTTTAAAGTATGATTTTATGTGATATTATTATCTTATAATTAATATATGAATATGAGTTGGATCCTATCATATAATAGGTGTAAAGTAGAGATCATTAGCTATTAAAACAAGTAATCTCATGCTAATTAAATGAGGGAGCCGAAATGGTTGAAAAATATTTGATTTCATACCTTATATTAATGCCACTTGTGGAGTTGAAATATTTGACTTTTCAAATTTAACTTTATACTATAATAATAATATAGTATATAATATGAAAAAAATAAAAATTGATCCTAATTAATTGAGGATGACCGAAAACTACATAAGGAATGAATAATGTGATTAATTCTTTTATTTCATGATAATTATGCTATAATTTATTAATTACTTATAATATGATATAATAAGGTGTATAATATATTATAAGATAGAAATTTAATTCTAGGCTATATGATATAGCCGAAACCTACATATATATATTTTAAATGTTACAAATTATGTAATTAAGTGATAACTATGATACAATGAATCTAATTGGGGATAAGATGAATTGATCATGAGTTGTACATGATAAAGATTAAATTTTGTCTCATAGTATAGAGGAGGTGCCGAAATGTTTGAAAAAAATGGCAAAGGTGTACAAGATATTTTTCATATAATTATTATGCTACAACTTGCACCACCCTATAAATATAACTTAAGCTCATCCATTCTCCCGTTTGGAACTGACCCACCGAAAATATAGAGAAAATAAAGAGAGTTCATCGATTTTAATCCCACCTTAGATCAATTAAACCTTGTCGATCAAAATCCGTTACCGATTAAAGGTTAGAAATAAATGCGATCTTTGTATACATGTTTAAATTTTAAATTTAGTCAGATTAAATTTTAAGTTATGATCTTAGTTTATATATGAAATTTTCGAAAATTTTAGATCTTATGTTAATATGTTTAGATATGATGTTTATACTATGTTATTAAGCATGTATATTAATTATATCATGAAATTAAGCATAGTATTAAATTATTTATGTGGACCGAAAACTTAGGGGTGCTATATGTTGATGATTTTAATTTTTATTGTTGATTTAAGCATGGAATAATAATCTAGGGTATTAAATATGCTTATATGAATTTATGTAGAATTTTTGGAAAACTATAGCCTATAATTTGTTGAATACCGAAAATATATGTATATGTTATAATGTTGTGATATAATTCATATTTAAGTGATATAATAGCATATTAAGTGTGTAGATTCATAATATATGGTTGTGAGAATTTATTGAAATTTATAAATATTATTTGGACCTAAGTTGAAATTTTCAAACATGACTTAGGTAAATTAAATTCAATAGTTCATAATAAATAACAATTATGTTATAGTAAGCATAATTGAGGGTGATTAATTGATATATGAATTTATTGGAATTTTTAAAAATCATTTGTTGGGTTAATTATAGAAACCGAAAACTATATGTTATAAGACCATGGTGTATAGATTTTATTTGACCTAAGTAATTACATATTATTAATCACATGATAAAATAGTGTGACATGTGAATTTATAAGAATTTTTGCACAAGTCTAAGCTATTTAATTTGTAATTACCGAAAATTTCATAATATGTGTAATAATGTTATAAATTTATTTTATCAAGAATAATTACATAATATGATCTAAAATAATGTTTTAGACATAGTATGATTTTATAGGAATTTTGGAACAAAATTGCACATAAAATGATAAAATTTCATAAATAGTTGAAAAAGTCAAAATGTTGACTTTTTGTTGACCAAAGTCAAAATTGTTGACTTTTGGTTGACTTGGTCAAAATAGTTGACCAAAATCGTTGACCAAGGTCAGCGGGCACGCATGATCGATGTCGTGATCAATGTGGCGTGATGCGTTTAGTAACGATGCTACTTACGTTACGTAAGTGCATTAAAGCGTCATTATATCTAAAAGGTAGAATACCCTTTTATGTTGAGAAATTCATAATCGACATCGATTGATTAGGAAGCGTCGAATTAAGTCCGGCGTTAGCCTTATTTGATCGTAGAGCGTTATAGACTATGTTCGTCTCTGTCGAGCGTGACCGGCGTACTAAAATGATTCTTACGTAAAGGTGATATGTGGGCGGGACATTGGCGTAGGAAAGAGACCTGAGTATAAAGACCTGCGTGTGCGGTGGGCTTTACTGAAAACCCTTTTATTTACGACTTTAAAAGTACTTTCTTGAAAGTATTTATTTACAAGCTTTCGATTGAGAAATGATTATGAGACATTATTGAAAATAAATGCCCAAAATATTTATGTTTTAACGTATGTATCCTATCATGTTGTTGGGCGAGCGACTATGAATGTGAATCGATTATTGGGTCGGCTCCCATTTTAAAATCGATATCGGATCCTAGTCGGATCACGAAATTCACGGCTAGGGTTAACGTGTACACCGGTTTGTATTGTGAGCCGTTAGCAACATCATCGGCGGTCGTGGATCTGATCGGATCACGAATCACGACTATGTGATTGTGAGCCGTTAGCAACATCTTGACGATCACGGCGTCGGTAGAAGGAGGCTGCTTCGGCGTGAGATCGATTATGTGAATGATACGGATCATACGAAGCAGAAAATGCTGCTTGTGCGAATCTTTTGAGAAATGATAAAGTATTTTGGTATTCACGAGTTATTTCAACTAAAATCCTCGTGTTATACTTATGGGCAATGTAATTAAATGAAATTATTTTGGCATAAGTCCACTAAGTGCAATCTTGTACTTAGCCTGCATGTTTGTTTTTAAATGTGCAGGTTGAGCTGCTGATGGGATGGGCAAGTGTTGAGCAGTCGGAGTTTTTGTCGCTAATAGTTTACCTTGGATGTATATCGTCATATATGCATTCACACGCTTTTCGCTGTTCAAAACACTTTATTATACTATTTTGGATATTACTTATGTACCTCGGATCGAGTTGAATCCTTTTGTTAATGATACATTGGTGCAGTTTGTATGAAATCGTTGTGTGTTTATCTATAACAGTTTGAAGTCTTGAAAGGTTGTTGGTCATTATGTTCTTTAATCCACCTTGGTTGGTATGATCCGTCTAATCCGTACTTTAGATAGGCGGGCTGTTACGAAATCTTGAAGAGAGAGAGTCTGAGGGAAGGGGAGGCGGCTAGGGTAGTATAATAGGTTATGTTTTATTTTAATTTGTTTGGGCGAACTTATGTGTGGTAGAAAAAATAGGAATGGGCTGGGCTTTAGCACGATTTTGGTTCTTTTGTTGGGCTTCGATGTTTGGGCGAAAATATTTAATGGGCTTGATTTCTTTGCTTGTCCTTATTTTCAAATGGGCGAAAGTTCATTGGGTTGAGCTTAGTTTATATTTAATTATGTGGTGAAAATCTTATGTGATATGGTGAAATTAAAATGATATGGGCTCTTGAATCGATTGAATGGACTTTTAATTAAATTGAAGATGGGCTTAGACTTATTTTAAATATTGGGCTAAGTATATAAATGGATAATGGACTAGAATTATTTATTTCTATAATCCGTTAAATTAAATTAAGGATTGAATTAATTCCATATTAATTAAATATGAGAGTTAATTCTAGTAATTAAATTTTGGAGATTAATTCTTAATTAATTAAATAATAATCTAAATATCACTTAATTAGAGTTAGTTAATTAAATTCATTAGATTGAATAAAGTATAATTTTTAGAAATTGAATAACATAATTAATTAATTATGTTAAAGGATAATGGAGAATTATTTTCTTTTAGTGATTTATTTATCGATGAACCTTAAGCAAATTGCTAAAAGATGTGTTGAAATTAAATCTAATTAGTGGATATCTAAGATGAATTAAATCAATTTGATTGATTAATCAAATATTATTGAACTTTTAGTTTGATTTATTTAATTAACTTGTAATTGTAGATTTAATTAATTAAATTAAAATTTATTTAATTAATTAATGATATTGGTTGTTAAGTAGATGATTGAGAAATACTAGTAATTTTAATTAAGTAAACGTTTGCTAGATGTTGATTAAATTACGAAATATTTATTGATCGTGTAGCATAGATATGAGTTTCTCTAATAGAATATGTGGGGACGTGTGAGAGAGAAACACAAGAAGATGATAGTGACGAAGGAGGTATTAGTGTTGAAATCGTAATCTGCGTTAACAAATGATGAATATTAGCTATGAATTTAAGATTCATAAATTATGCAACGACATGAAGAAACATCGATCGCGGAGAAGAATACAGCGACCAAGTGTCGTCATCACTATGGCGAGACTAATCGAATAAGCGATATATAGTTGTTAATTGAGCATATCGATAACGAAAACCCTAAAACCCAAAGACTGAAAGGATATCGAGTCGTTAAATATCGGCAATACTTCTCGAAAGAAGCGAATGACATACTAAATTATATTTCTTACGTTGATAAGGTCCAGTGGACGTGAAAAAGCGATAGGATCATTGTGAGATACTTGAAGACGATTCTTGAGGTGGGCTTTCTTGGAACAAAATGTTATGCATATCTCAAAGCATGATTTACAAAGCTTTATGAAATATTATCACATGAAATGTTATTGACGCGAAATGTTTATGTTTTGTTGTTATCTATCCGAGATTGGTACATCGATGTGGTATCTGAATGTGTTGGTCCACCAACGTTAAAAGGGTAACGATCGGATCCGACTTAGTTAAGGACTAGCTCGGATTGTGTACACGCAGATCGCGTGTTAAGGTTAGCTACCTCGACCGGTCATGGCGACTATGTGTAGGTGGCCACTCCATAGTCTTGTGAATGAATGAGCGGATGAATGAATGAATGATCGAGATATGGAAACAACGTGAATGAAATAGTCGGGCGACACTTTTGGAAAATGATAAAATGTTTGATAGGCGTGAGTCTTTCAACTAAAATCCTCATGTGCTATTGTGGGCGGTTTAATAACTCTTGACAAAAGCGTTTTGCAATGAGTCCACCGAGTACTTTTGTGCTTAGCCACGCATCTCGTTTTGATGTGCGGAGTTGAGCAAGGATCGACGATGGGTGCGAGGTGGTGCAAAGTGGCGAGTTATTTTGTTGCTTATTAGAAGGATTTCTAGAACCTTGGGCATATATCGTCATATACATGTCCACTGCGTTATTTCTTTGCTAACTCGATATTATTGGTATCTTTTGATTATAAGCGCTTTTCATATCGTTTGAACTTGAGGTCGTACCTCGTTCCTTGAATTGCACCCTTATTGGGTTATATTTGAATATTGAACCTTTTGACAATTCCTTATGTGACTTGAGTTGATGTTGAAACAACTTATCCCTTTTTGTCCATGTGTTTATGAGTAGTTTATTGGCTAATACCATTGATTAGTGATGTATATATCTGCTGCATTGTCATACCAGTGACGATCCGTATGATCCGTACTTCTTGAGAAGTCGGGTCATCACAGTGGTATCGAGCACTTGTTCGCTCACGAACCCAGAAACCATTTCTTGAATCCTAAGTTGGAAGTTGAGTCTAGAAAATGTTTATGTTTATTCATGCATGCTTGCACTGCATCCATCGTCACCTTTCAGCGAGGAAAAGGTAACTATCTCAACTAAAAGTCGTTTTGGAATGATGGAAGTATATGAAATGTGAATTGGAAATTTCAATATTTCCTTGTTGGGAGTTGATAACTCTTGTAAAAGAGTTATTATAGAACCTTTAAATGATAAAAGCCTCGGTTGTTGTATGTTACTTTCGCGTTGTTTGTCCTTGTCTTGCATGTGTTTGTCTTGTTTTCGTGTGGAGTGCGTGTAGGATTGAGTCGAGTTGGGGATAAGAGGTATTTTGTGCGTTTATGCTTTATTTTATCAATTTGCGATGTAGCGGGAAGAGGAAATAACAGGCGGTGAGTTAAGTTCATGAAATCTGCGAGCTCGTGGCGAAATACGTGAGTTAAATGGCGAATCTGCACGAGCTCGTGGCGAATCTGTGAGCTCGGAAGCTAAGTGTTCGAACTCCTCACCAAGGTTGAAAGTGGGCGAGCTCGTGGCGAGTCGAGCTCATGGCGGAAGTTCGGCTCAAGTATGGATGAGCTCGCGTTCATAAAGCAGGTCGGACTCGTTAGCAATGTCGAGCCATGGCGGGCCGAGCTCGGGGTAAAGCGAAATCACGAAACCGTGCTACGGGAAGCTAGCAGTAGCATGGAAAGTGCAGGTTAACAACGAAGAAGAAATCAGCGGGACCACGACCACGTGGCGGCTGCTTCTAGCAGTGAAAAGAGACACGTTACGCCTGCAGCCGAGCTAGCGAAAGAGAAAGGATCGGGGCGAAGGCAATGGCGGTGCACGATGCAACTCACAAAAGCGCATGAGGTTGTTATTAAAGGGGTTGGCAACAATCGAGAAAGGAGATCGACAATCGACAATCGGGAGTTGGAGAGGATAGAGAGAAAAAGAAACATCGGAGAAAGGAAGAAGGTGCGAATTCTTGGAGAGGAAGTCGTCGGAAGAGCGACAATCGAGAGCTAACCTACGATTACGATAACTAAATTCTTTATCATTTCTTTAAACCTTGTTAATTTGTTATGGTATTACTTGTTTCAATATTGTCGAACATTTCGCTATAAGCTAAATCTTTATGACTTGATTTCTTGAAACCCATGCTCGTGTGTGAGCTCAGTTCTCGCTTGTCTTGCTAAATCACTATTGCTTTGTTGGGATTGTTTTATCTTACTTGTGATTGATCACCATTAGTCGGATCTTAGTTTTATAATTCTTTGGAAAGTTATTATAGAATGGAAAACAATAGGCGACGTAAAAACTGATTTTAATGTTATGTGTGTGAATAGCATAGGAATATGCATTTACCTTGCGTGGCAAATATGAATGAATTAGTAATGATATTCTAAGAGCGATTCGATATAGGAATATATGGTGGATCTATAGAATATAATCTTAGATTTGGAAAATACTAAGAATCGAAGGAGTTCATGTCATAGTGATGATGCAAAGATAATCTTTGTAGCATTATTAGAAGAGCATGGGTGGAATCGGAGATCAAGTGCGTTTCTCTACCTTGATATGATAATCTCCTCGTTATGCGTGTCATTGTTCACTTACGTGTCGAAGTCGCTTTAATTCGGTTATTTGGTGTTTCATCTAATTAGGTACTAGTTCGCACATCTCACTTATTTTGCAAAATTACAATCTCGTGATTTAAAAGTGCATTCCACAATGGATTCGATCTCGGAATACTTCCGTGTATTACTTGTTGACTACGTGCACTTGCGTATACATTATATCATTGAACCGATTAGGACCAACAAGTTTTGGCGCGTTGCTTGAGAATGCCAATTATAAATTACGTGGATATTCGATTTGTGTTTCTTTGTGATCGTGACTCCTCACGGTTATTGCCTTTTGTGTGAGCAGGGGTTACGGGATTGTGGTTTATCATGCGCAAAGCGCAAGTGACCCATGATTAGATCGAGAGGTTGAGCACCTTAGTAGAGGAAGGCGCCCGACCAGATTCGCAGAGCGCAAGCGAATGGCGACACCGGGAGGAGAGGCACATCATGGCGGAAATGCCGTTGTTATTCTTGACGGCCGAGAGAGGGCATCCGTGATTATACCAACCCAGTTTAATGAGTTAAGCCGGGAATTACAAGACCCGAGTGCAAGCGAACCGATTCGAACTAAAGCGGGTCATGTTTGGATGCTCCAAGCGATGGGGCAATTTAGTGGTCAAGCACGGAGGACCCACATCTCCACCTTCGGTGGTTCACGGAGGTCGTGACTCGTTTAAGTTACCGAGCATTCCATCCGAGCGGGAGACTTGATTATTCCCTTTAAGCTACGAGATCGTGCAAAAGCATGGTGAGCGGCCTTCCATCAAATTCTATCACCTCGTGGAGCAGGCTCGTAAATTTTTTTTGATGAAGTACTTCCGCCCGCGAGCAAGATTCGGAATGACATCATGTCATTTCGGTAGGAATAATGAAGAGTCGGTGTGCGAAGCTTGGGGCGATATAAGGAAATGCTACGGAAATGCCCTCATCACGGCATTCCGCGCGCGTTCAATGGAGACCTTCTGCAATGGTCTAAATCGTCGACACGTTTGGTGCTTGATGCCTGCAAATGGACTATTCTCTCGAAGTCATACAGCGAAGCATACGAGATCTTGGAAGAATTGCGATAACAATTGCCAATGGTCAAAATCTAGTGCACCAATAGGAAAGAAATCGATTATTTGGTGTTTTGGAGGTTGATGCCACGGCGGCTTATGACCGGTAGCGTCCATGAGTAACATCTAAAAGGATTGCAAGTACCTAATCCATTGTGCAGCCGACGAGTGCTCAATGGTCGCACCGATGCAAGTAAGCGGTGTCATGTGTATCTTGTGGGAAGGACACACGTTTGAGAGTTGTCCATCAAACCCGACTTGGTATGTTACATAGGAAACCCGAGCGGCGAAGGAATAATCATACTCACAATCATATAATCCGGGTGGAGACAACACCTAATTTCTCTTGGGGAGGACAAGGTTGGAACAAGTGGTGGTGGTGGAAATTTTGAGAAAACCACATATCCACAAAATTTCCAACCAAAGCGACAACAAGCCGCCCACGACCCAAGACTATTGAAACCTTGATGAAGAGTACATGGCGAAGGCGGATCACGATAATCGAGGGCAATCCACATTGCGAATTTGGAAGTCGAGATCGGACAATTAGCGATGAGATTAAAAACCGACCTCTTGGAAATGCGCGAGTGACACGAAGAATCACGAAAAGATAAAAAACAGTCAAAGGCTGTCGCTTTCTACGAAGTGGAAGCGAATCACGAGGACGGAGGCTGCTTTGGACCGAGAAGAAAGGCGAGTCCTCAACAAGTGACAACCGGTCTCCACGGAAACTCAAAGGCGACCTCGCAATGCCGAGGGTGCTGTAGCAGCAAATCCTTTACGAACCTTACGGACGAGTGGTGTATCGTCCACCACCCTCCTTTTCGAGAAAGGTTGAAGAAGAGCGGCGGGATACCGGTTTGAAGATTCCTCGATGTTACGAAGCAATTACATATCAACATTCTTTGGTAGAGGCATTGGAACAAATGCCGAACTACGTGAAGTTCTTGAAGGACATCGACCAGAAGAGGCGGTTGGGCGAGTTCAATTGTGGCGGCGAAAGTAGTAGTATGATGCTAAAGAGCAAGCTCATCCAAGTTGAAAGATCCGGGGAGCTTTACAATTCCATGCTCGATTGGAGGGCCGGGCGTGGATCGTCGTTATGTGATCTCGGAGCAAGCATAAATTTGATGCCGCTCTCAATATTTAAAAAGCTGGGATAGGAAGCGAGGCCCATAGCGGTGACCTTGCAATTGGCGGACCGATCTATGGCTCATCCGAGGAAAATCGAGATGTATTAGTAAAAGTGGACACATTAATCTTTCTGCGGACTTCATTATCTTGGATTATGAAGCGGATCACGAGTGCCAATCATTTTGGGACGTCCTTTTACAGCAGCTGGAAGAACTCTAATTGATGTTCGAATGGCGAGCTACCATGAGGGTGAATGATCGAGAAGGTTACCATCAATGTTTTCAATGCTATGAAGTACCGGATGAAATGGAGGAATGCTCGTGTCCGAGTCTGGAGCGGTCGTCATGGACCCTGTCTGAGATCGCACCTCGCAGATTCGGAGTTAATGATGAAACTATGCGAACTCGTAGAGTTGGAGAAAGGCGAGTGTCGGCATCTCTCGAAGAAAATGTCGAGTTTCACTTGACCCGGCCGAACTCGGGTCGGCGGGCTCGTGATCGGGTAATCGAGGCACCCAAACCATCAATCGGCGAACCTCCGGTGTTAATCCTAAAGACTTTGCGAACCATCTCAAATATGCATATCTGGGAGGAGGAAACCACCGATAATTATCTACTATTCTCGAGCCCGACCGGAAGAAGCTTTGCTCTTGGTATTGCTTGAAAATCTGGCGAGCTATTGGATGGTCAATTCTTGATATCTGAGGATCGGCCCGTCCACATGCATGCATAAAATATTCTTTGGAAGATTGCCTGACCTTCCATAGAGCATCGTGACGTCTCGATCCAGCGATGAAAGAGTCGAAGAAAGAAGTTATCAAATGGTGGATCTTGGAATCATATATCAATTTCGGATAGCTCTTGGGTGAGCCAGTTCAATGTGTCCCTAAAAGGCGGAGTCACGGTGGTTTCAAGCGATCGGCGAGGAATTGATCCCAGCGGGTGATAGCGGGATGGCGTGTGCATGTTGACTCTGAAAGCTAAACACGACAACCGGGAAGGATCATTTCCTCTGCCATTCATGGATCGAATCTTTGGATAAACTAGCGGTAAGGAGTTCTTCGCTTCCTCGATGGTTATTCGGTTATCACCAAATTGCCATTGCACCTAATGATCAACACAAACCACCTTCACTTGTCCTTATGGCACTTTCGCATTTAGAAGAATGCCATTTGGGCTCTGTAGCGCCCGCAACATTCCAAATTACATGATGGCCATATTCTCGGATATGGTGGAGACTTCGATGAAATCTTCATGGATGACTTCTCCGTCTTCGGAGACACCTATGGGATATGCCTAAGTAATTTGGGGAAAGTCACGGGCGTTGCTGAAGCAACCCACTGTGTATTAATGTGACCCTAAATCCTATATGCGATTTAACAGGATTATTACTCTAACAGGGATGAATAAGCAGGGAGACCATTTAACATTAAAGCTGTAATACATATATCAATTATGTTTTGGACTTTACTACATAACTTATGTTCTTGCGTGGAAAACATGTGATATGTACATATGACGATGTACTATCGAGGTATAAACTTTTCGCGACAACATTCCTATAGCTCAACACTACTCCATCGCATCATCACTCGATCGCACATTTAAAACAAATATGGGTGAGTACAAACAATGCACTCGGTGGACTTATGCGAAAACATTTTACCTTCTTTAAACTACATGCCCGTTATGGTGAAGACACAGGATTTTATTTAAAAGGTGCTTGTGCTACTAAACATTTTCATCATTTTTCATAAACGTTAAATGCGGCGGACATTTTCCTTGTATGTATGATCCGTATCCTATCATTTCATCATAACATTATCATTTACGTGGTAGAAGGCCTCACTCTGCGTCATTTGTGACCGCCGTGAATTGTCCTTACAAAGACACACCACCATTAGGTGTACACGTTAATCTGGCGGTATAAGCCTTCCATAGGATCCGATATCGATTTCATTCATAAGTTGGGAGCGACCCACAACATTCAATCATTCATTCCGTTCGAGGATAGGATCATACATAAAACATAAACATTTTGGGTGTAATTTCATCATCATTTCATAATCATTTCTCGAAAGAGAGCATCGTAAATAATTATTTTTCATTTGAAGAAAGCATCATAAATAGAGCATTTTATCCTTGAGGATAAGAAAAAGCCCACCGGATTCTTGAGCGTCTTAATCGATTCTTCTTCTACGTCAAGTCGTCACGTCGACTTCCGCGCTACGTAAAACGATCGTCGATCGTGTTTTTCGAGATTTTCAAAGTTTAGAATAAACTTTGATAACTTATTCTAATATCATTTGAATTCCTTAATCTAATTGAATCGCCGTTTAATCGCGTATTTTAAAACTAAACATTTTTAGTACTTGAGATATGTTCAACTATTTCATTTTAACCTTTTAGGTTAAGCGTTTAACGATATATACACGTTTTTCGATGCAAGGATTTCAATTATGAAATCTTTTCTCACTAATGAGATTTCTTATATAAATAATCGTTTTACGTATTAGCGTATTTTCGAGCGTATTTCATCGTTGATTTCAAAAGTCAACATTTTGACTTTTCTTTATTAATTCTTTAATAATTCATAATTTAATATCTAAATTCAAAATAAATCGATTTTCAATCGATTTCTTTCATAAAGTCCATTCTCGATTTTTCACGAAATCGATAAACTCCATTAATATTTTTCTTAAATATTAATTAACTTATTCATTAAACATTATTTTTCATTTCTAACGTTATTTAATATAACGTTTCGCCATAAACATAGTATTCTATGTTTATAAAATTTCATAAATTCTTAATATGTCTAAAATAATTTCTAGGCATATAATGTATTATTTTTCTTGATATTAAGGATTTAAAATCCTTAATTTATTTAAAGAAGCTCACGAACTGCTTGAGCATAAATTCGATCTTCTTCCAAAAATTCTTCTAAATTCATATAGTGTAATATTTTGTCATAGTATCACTAATATGTATTAACATTAGCTATAGAAGATTTGGACATCACCTATCCATGCCCTATAGCTCTCGACTTTTTCCAAAATATAACCAAATAATTTTCTAAAATTCTAATAAAATTACACAATGCTTATATACTATAGTATAACAACATTACATCATAACATTTACTAAAAACAACTAAATCATGCATTAAATCAAGCTTGTAGCTCTAAACCATCTTGATAAAATTGAGCATTCAATCTTCAAAAATTCTAGTAAAATCATGTAGTACATAATTAATGTCCTAGATCAACAATATGCTACAACATTTCTTAAATAAAAATTGTACATCAACTTAATATTTTTCATGATTTTCGATCATTTACAAACATATAGTATAGGATTTTTAAAAATTCCCAATAAATCACTATGAACTCCTATAACATCATATAGCATTAATCCAACCTTATATTGTTCTAGAAATTTTCGGTCATCATCAAAAATTTCATAACATGTTTAATTTCAATTTAAATCATCATATATGCTTCTATTTCATCATACTATGTATTATTAATGAACAACTATCATATGCTAGCATAATTTCATAATCAAGAACACATGCTTAACATGAAATCAAACCATTGAAAATTTAAAATCTTAGTGTACAATCAAAGCTCGTTCGATTTCTAACCTTTTTAACGGTATTGATTTAATGTACACAAGCTTTAGATCAAGCTTTTGGCCAAGGAAATAGATGAACACACAAGGGTTTTCTATGGTATAGCTCTCGGTATTTTCTTTGTTTTGGAGAGTATAAATGAGTTGTTTTGTGATACCCAAGACTTAAGTATAAATGAATTGAATACTTAATAAAAATCCTACACATTCTTACATCTCTCTCACTCTCGGTCACTCTCACCTCTCACAAAATTGGAAGCCTTTCAATCATGCTTTATGACTCACTTAATTAATACATCATCACTACTTACACATAGTTAATGCATTAACTCACATTGAACAAAGCAAAGCAATTATCCTTCACTTGGTTTCACAAGTGCCGTCGGCACCCTCTCACTCACATTCTGAGGATGGTCTTTTAATTTGTCTCATACTACATGCATAATATCTACACTCTTAAACATGCAAATGTGTCATCAAAGAGTTTTAAATTTCCTTCTAACCCGATTTGGGTCAACATATCTGACTCTCACCATTGCACAAAGACATCCACTGATTTTCCACTAAATTCCTTGGTTAGTGTGTAAATGATCCCAATTGATCAATTTAATCACAACATTGAAATTCTAGCATGAAATTTACGTAAACTTGTTGCTCACAAAAATAGTTCACGGCACTTTCATTGCAAGTGATACTTATTTTATTTTCATGCTATTTATAGATATATATCAATATATATGTTTTAGATGATAAATTATATCATAGAAAAATTTATTAGTATCATTTCATGAGAAAACCACAATTTTCGAATTAGTGTTTTCGAAAATTCTAAAGTTGTCCAATAATTAATCCTAATGTTCTAGCATTATCTTAATGCTAAATAATACTCTAATTACATATAATAATCATATGAATTTAAATACTATAATTCCTTGATCATTAACTCATTTTTCTATTCATCTCTAAGCGTTAACGTTTGAAGCGTCTCAAAAGCGTTCATTATCGACCTATCTCAAAAATTAAGTAATAAAGTCGTAATCACTTTATTAAATTATTCCATTAATAATGAAATTTAATTCTAAGCTTAGTCCTTAGAAAATTTTATGAAATGTTAACTATCGATAGTCGATCGGCGTTAAAATACTCTTGTCGAAATACTTTATATAATTCTATTCCTTAATTCACAATCCTTAGTGAATATAAAATAGAATTCATTACCTCATAATTAATCGAAATCATTATTCGATAAATTACTAATTCAATTATTCGGTGAAACCACATTTACTGAAATTTAAATAACGTAATTAGCGCTTAAATCTTCGGGATATTACAATTAAAGCGGGAAAAGTGCCACTTCATGGTGCAAGAGGCATCGTTTTGGGTCACCACATATCGAAGAAGGGATCGAAGTGGACAAAGCAAAGATCAAGTGATAGACAAACTTCCACCTCCCACTCATCGTAAAAGGTGTCTGGCTTTCTTGGGACATGCAGCTTCTACGGAGAAGGTTTATAAAGTTTTTCAAAGATCGCTAAGCCCCATGTGCCTTCTTTGGAGCAAAATCGCCAGATTCGACTTCACTCACCGAGTCTTCTAAGGCATTCGAAGTCTTGAAGCGAGCTCTTATAATGCCCCAGGTAATTGTTGGGCGGTGGACATCGCCTTCGAGGTGATGTGTGATCAAGTGATTTTGTTTGTAGGGGCGTCTTTGGGCTAGCCCAGGAGAAGATATTCCACTCGATCTACTATGCAAGAGTAAGACCTTGGTGGAAGCCGGATAAATTATACCACGGCTGAAAGGAGCTGCTACGTGGTATTTGCACCGTGAAAGTTGAGCCTACCTCGTAGGAGCAAAGTGATAATCTACACGGATCATGCAACATCGTGTATCTTGTCATGAAGAAAGATCACGAAGCCACGATTAATCGGTGGATCTTGCTCTGCAAGAATTTGATCTGGAAATAAGAGGCGAGAAAGGAGAAAATCAAGTAGCGGATCATTTGTCTCGATTACCAGCATCTGAAGGAGATACAACTCAAGCCCAGATTCAGGACATGTTCCCGGATGAGCAACTAATGAGCATGCATCATAGTAGTACGCCATGGTATGCAGATTTTGTCAATTTTCTGGTATGTGGAATGCTACACCCTGAGTTCTCATCCCATCAAAAGAAAAGATTCTTTCTTTGAAGTCAAACATTACTACGGACGAGCCCTTCTTATATAAGCGTTGTCTTGATGGATTAATGGTAGCGTTGTTCCGCATGAAGAAGTGGAATCAATTCTGGAAGGGTGCCATGCCACTCCATATGGTGGTCATTTTGCGGGGCAAAGAACGGCAGCTAAGGTGCTTCAGTCAGGTTATTTTTGGCCGACCTTGTTTAAGGATGCACATGCTTTTGTGCAAAGATGTGATCGATGTCAGCGAGTTGGAAACATATCCTCTCGGAATGAGATGCCAATGAATTTCATTTTGGAAATTGAACTCTTCGATGTGTGGGGCCTCGACTTCATGGGTCCTTTTCCACCCTTATTGGAAACCTCTACATATTGGTGGCGGTTGATTACGTGTCCAAATGGGTGGAAGCGTAGCAAGTACCACGAATGATGCAAAGTGGTGATCAAGTTCTTGCAAAGAACATTTTCACACGGTTTGGTACTCGTATGCGTCGTTAGTGACGCGGGCACACACTTTGTCAACAAGGCAATAAGTTACGTACTAGCGAAATACAATGTTAGCCATAAGATCGCCCGACATATCATCCAGCATTTAATCGTCAGCGGAGCTCTCCAACGAGAGAGATAAAGGGTATATTAGAAAAGGTGGTGAATCCGGGCATAAGGATTGGTCCACGCGTTGGATGATGCGGTATGGGCTTCTGAGCGAACTTTCAAAACACCATTAGGGATGTCACCCTATCGCTTGGTATATGGAAAACTATCATCTCCCACCTGAGCCGGAGCACCGAGCCTATCGGGCGCTTAAGAAACTAAACTTTGATCATCCAAATTTGGAGAAGCTCATTATTGCTGACTAAGTGAGATGGATGAGTTCCGTTGGTTCGCCTATGAGAATGCTAAGTTGTACAAAGAGAGAACTAAAAGATGGCATGATAACAACATCTTGCGCGGGAGTTCTTGCGGGTCGGAAGGTGTTCTTGTTCAACTCGAGGTTGAGGTTAGTCCACAGGAAACAAAAATCAAGATGGTGGGGCCTTTACAATTCTTCATGTAGCACCCATGGTGCTATAACACTTCAAGAAGGAAAGTCGGTCGTGAGTTCCGGTCAATGGGCTGCGCGTCAAGCATTCTTGTGAGGCGGGTCGTTCGCGAGAAGACCTCGACCACTTTCAAAGACGCGACCTCGGGTACCATGGTCGCCATGGCGATCGAGCATCTGGCGACACGATTGTACATATTTGTTTATTCCCTGTTATCTTGTTTGTTTTGGGTTTTAAATAAATTGCTATAACTTGATTAAAAGGAACTAGGTTGTTTTTGGTAAATTGATATGCTGGAGTTTGGATTGCAGGCGTGGTACAGGAGAAATTCTGAGCACCGTGCTAATATGTGCTCCAAAAGAGGATTTGCAGCAGGTAGATAAAGGGGAAATTTTAGCGGGAATAGTGGTCCGAAAGGGCGGGAATTAATTCTTCACTATTTGGGTTAAAAAGCCGTTCCATATTCTTCACTTATATCCCACAACTACCCAACTTCCCTTTGCTCTTCCTTTGCTGCTGCGTTGCTCTTACTACCCACGTCACGCCTTCTAAAATCCTCATAGCGATCTCACCTCTATCAATTCTCTCTCAAAATTTTCTTGCAACCATGGTCAATCTCAGGCAGTCGGGAAGTCCGTGAAGGTTCCAAATAATGATCCAAACACACCATTCATCATATCGGACGAAGAATCATCACCAAAACCTCACAGAATCGTCACCTGTTATTTCGCCATCCCCAAATCTTCGCGGACACTTGCGCTCCTCAAAGGAAGGTTAGCGGAGGAGTAGGGAAAAACTAAGGTTGCGAAGAGGCGAACTCGAGGTCGCTCTGCCCGAAAGCAAGGGTAGATAAACCCTCAAAATCTAAGGCCGGTCAATCTATTGAACATTCCTAAGTTAGTGCCGGAGCGGTTTTGAGCGATTTCGTCTGAAATCAAGAGCATTGTGGATGGAGAAGGGTTTCGAGCGAATAAGGAAACTCCTATGTTCGTCGTGGGTGACTTCTCTAAATGGATGGGCGAGTTCACAGCGATTCCGCCGCCACCGATTCGCCCGGTGAAAAGAATTTTATGCTAATATCACTCCTCGGTGGACAAGGAGGATTATCGGCCGTGGTCGAGTAAGCCGGTAATCCCATCTCTGAAACAATCGATGAGGTGTATAATCTGGATAATGCCGTGGATGATGAGTATTCGGTAATATTACGAGCCCCTCGGTGATGATCTCGATGGCCTTGATAAGGCTTGGCGGTAGAAGGAACACAATGGGCATGTCTCCGCAAGGGCGTTGATCCATGAAGAGCATCGGCGTTAAAATTCGAAGCCATGTGTGGCTCCATTTCATTAAGAGCCGCATCACGCCCACTACCTATGACTCTTGATGTCGAGGAGCGGATCTTGCTCTGCTGTCATCTTCACGGGGAGATCGGTTTATGTGGGCGCTAATTTGGCGAGAGGTGGGCGTGCGAGAAGAAGAAGAATGGAAGGTTATTTTCCCTTCCTCGATATCCCGACTATGCATAGGGCGGGTCCCCTATGATGATAATGAAGACCGCCCGGAGAAAGCTTTCATAGACATCGAGGCCACGACTCGTCGTCGTGGTCGAGCCACGACGACTTCTCACCGCCCACCGCAATCCGCTCCTGCTGGACCATCCGCTCGGTCAAGAACCTGTTTATCCAACAATGACGGACATCTTTGAAATGTCTATTGGTGCAATTCAAAATCCTTATCTTGCGTTCGGTGCTTGCGAAAACGACATCAAGCGATTACGGGTGTCTTGCCGCAATGAGGATCGTGCGATAAGGGATTTCTTGAGATCGTCGTCTTACGGGCGGATGCCCGCCTTTCCGGACTTCCCAGGCGGTTGTTCACTCCATGGCCAAATCCTGCGCACCTTGATGAGGATTTCAAAGCGTACAAGAGAAGCGGCGAGTTGGCGTAACCCAAGTCGCAAAGAAGCCGGCCTAGTGGAGCTCGGTTAAATGAACCGCGTCTGCTTGCCGCGATGAGGAAGTCCTCCTGCGACAACTCCACTCCGCCTCGCCTCGGTCATCCGTCGTAGGCTTGAGGCGTATCTCTCACTCGATCCTTGGTTTTGTTTTAGTTTTAGTTGGTTTTGTCTTTTGTTTTGTTTGTTGTTTGTGTTGTGAGTCCTTGTTATGCATGTTGTGATGTTTATAATGACATCTAAGGGTGATGCACAGTTGGCGAAGGGCTGCTTAATGATGATTATTTCTTATTTTGTTTAAAAAAAAAAAAAAGGGAAATCGTTCTTCTGACTCGTTGTTTATCTAAGTTTGATCCTTATTTTTGTAAGGGAGTACCTCGATGGTTTGGGTATTTGCATATTAGCTTTTATAAGAGTTAACCATTGCATGGGTAATCCTCAGTTGACCTACATTCTTGTATGAGTGTCTATCTTCCATTTTTGGTTGGAAGTTCCCCTTGAACAATTTACATGAGTATGTTAATATGGATAGGGCGTGGCCCGTTTTGAATCGTTGTGCCTTTCTTAGCCTACCTGTATATCATGATTTCCTAGAGTCCCCTTTGAGCTTCTGACACTTTACTTCCGAATGACCATTTAAAATTCCATGCACACCTCACATATATGTATCCATGATTCTCTTGACCTGGGAGAATTACTTAGAGTTCGACTTATCATAGTATCTTACAAAGTAGTCCATCTCCCAATTTTTGTCATAATGTTCCAACATTGGGGACAATGTTGAGTTTTAAGTTTGGGGTGGAGAGGTAACCTCTTAAGGATAAGGGTCTATAATAAATTTCTTGCTAAAAAAGTGGGAAAGAGTCTTGAGGTTGTGTATATGAGCGGAAAATGAATTAACCAAGAAAAGGGAACAGTTTCCTATAGGAAAGAAGAAGGGTAGTTATAAAGCATGTTGAAAAGAGAATGAGTAAGGATGCCCGGGTGTTTGCGAGCTACATTATCCCAAATAATCCTACCGTCACCCAAGCCCAACGCTATAAGCTTTATAAAGACCTACTGATTCATTATTGATATTACTCATGTTAAGCAGAGAGGGGGATGACTAAATTGAATTTGTGGAGACCTGTGTGCACTTGATAATCAAAATATGGTCATATTCAGGAGAACCGAAGCATGGGAAGATTCATGTAAAGGCTAATGTGCTTTGTACCTGTTAATAATTGTAGCATGATATCCTTGCAATATGAGGTGATTAATTAGATTTACAACGAAGGAATGAATGATTCTTCGCTTTGAATTTTTTTTTTTTTTCGCTAAAAGCGTTATTCTTAGTTGATTAAGTCATCACCTCAATTTGTTGTTATGAGCATCATGCGTATTGTTCATTTGTTTTGTGTGTCTTGTGTGAGCATCACTAGGGACGAGTAATGAACTAAGTTTGGGGGTGTGATAACTCTTGTAAAGAGTTATTATAGGCCTTTAATGATAAAAGCTTCGGTTGTTGTATGTTACGCTCACTTTGTTTGTCCTTGTCTTGCATGTGTTTGTCTTGTTTTCGTGGAGTGCGTGTAGGATTGAGTCGGTTGGGGATAAGAGGTATTTTGTGCGTTTTATGCTTTATTTTATCAATTTGCGGTATGTAGCAGGAAGAGGGAAATAACGGTGAGGCAAGTTAAGTTCTTGAAGTACTGCGAGGCTCGTGGCGAAATGCAGCGAGCTCAGAAAGCAATGCACGCGAGCTCGGGAAGCTAAGTGTTCGAACTCCTCACCAAGGTTGAAAGTGGAAGCGAGCTCGTGGCTAAGTCGAGCTCATGGCGAAAGTTCACCGCATAGTATGGATGAGCTCGCATTCATAAAGCAAGGTCGGACTCGTTAGCAATGTCAAGCCCGCAAGCGAGCCGAGCTCGGGGTAAAGCGAAATCACGGCCGTGCTACGGGAAGCTAGCGGTAGCATGGAAAGTCCAGGTTAACAACGAAGAAGAAATCGGCGACCACGCCACGCAGGGCGGCGGCCATGAAGTTGAAAAGAGACACGCTGCTACGCCTCAGCCGAGCTAACCGAAAGAGAAAGGATCAGGGAACGAAGGCGCTGGCAGGTGCACAGTCTGCACCTCTGAAAAAGCGCCTGAGGTTGTTATTAAAAGGGAGTTGGCAATAATCAGAAAGGAGATCGACAATGACAATCGGGAGTTGGAGAGGATAGAGAAAGAAAAAACATCCGGAGAAAAGGAAGAAGGTGCGAATTCTTGGAAAGGAAGTCATCGGAAGAGACGATTTATCCAAGAGCTAACCTGCGATTAGAATAACTAAATTCTTTATCATTTCTTTAAACCTTGTTAATTTGTTATGGTTTACTTGTTTCAATATTGTCGAGCGACTCGCTATAAGCTAAATCTTTATGACTTGATTTCTTGAGAAACCCATGCTCGTGTGATGAGCTCGGTTCTATGCTTGTCTTGCTAAATCACTATTGCTTTGTTGGGATTGTTTTTATCTTACTTGTGATTGATCACCATTAGTCAGATCTTAGTTTTATAATTGCTGGAAAGTTATTATAGAATGGAAAACAATAGAGCGACGTAAGAACATGATTTTAATGTTATGTGTGTGAATAGCATAGGAATATGCATTTACCTTGCGTGTCAAATATGAATGAATTAGTAATGATATTCTAAGAGCATTTCGATATAGGAATATATGGATCGGATCTATAGAATATAATCTTAGATTTGGAAAATACTAAGAATCAAAGGAGTTCATGTCATAGTGATGATACAAAGATAATGTAGCATTATTAGAAGAGAGCATGGGTGGAATCGGAGATCAAGTGCATTTTCTACCTTGATAACAGATAATCTCCTCGTTTTACAGTGTCATTGTTCACTTCCTGTGTCGAAGTCGCTTTAATTTCAGTTCACGGTGTTTTTATCTAATTCGCATTGGTTCGCACATCTCCTTATTTTGCAAAATTACAATCTCGTGATTTAAAAGTGCATTCCTGTGGATTCGATCTCGAATACTCCGTATTACTTGTTGACTACGTGCACTTGCGTATACATTATATCATTAAACGATTAGACCAGCGAAGTTGGGAATATTTTGGAAGGAAGAAATTTTTAAAATTGAAAAGTTGTTTAAATTATTAGTCATTAGCCTGAAAGAAAGTTGCGAACTTAAGACTTGGTAAATGAATAAATGAGAATGCTTGATTATTGCACAAGGTGTCGCGATTTGTGTTTACTGTTGTATGCGAAGCATGATAGAAGCATGATAGGAGCATGCTAAAAATGAGTATGTTTCCCATGAGAACATAGACTCTTAAGACGCATAACCGCTTTTTGCGCCGAACTTAGTATGAAAGCGTAAGGTATCCCCCGATCGAGCTAAATACTAAGGAAGAACGAGCATAGAAATTAAGAATCACAATCCTAACGGATTCGAGGATGAGAACGCTATGAGTCTACGGTGAAACAGCAACCGCTAACCGGAGGTTCGTACTATTATGAGTCCCAACCGCTCTCGTGAAGGAATTTCAACATCATGCGTTGCCTCTATCGTAACAATAATGAAATGAATGAAGTGTAACTTTAGGGAAGCATGAAAAGAAATAACGATTTGTAAGTACATAATGAGAACGGATATGATGTGATGCGATAACGTGAGTAGAAATAAGAAATCTAAAACCCAATAAGATAGGGTGACCTCTTGGCCTTTACCCGAAGTTTTGGGTATCTCACCGCTTTCGATACACATTATTAGGTATCTCACACTGATACCAATTGTTGCGAAAACACACATCACAATCACGACGTAAAATAAAGAACACGAGAATTGTTAACCCGGTTACGTCATGCGACTACATCCGGGGCTATGCGTCCGAGGATTTCAATATGAATTTGGGATCACGATTACAATGAGGAGCAGCTATTTAAATAGAGAAATAACATCCTAAACCCATTAGATTCTCGTAATCCTAAACCCATTAGGATTCTCGTAATCCTAAACCTATTAGGATTCTCGCTCGACCCAAAAATTGTGCTCCATACTTGAACAATCTCCCACTTGGAGACCGAATCCCCAAGTAATCGACATTCTTGTTTTCATTCCCAGATCCGCTTAGATCGCTGGCCTCATCTTCATGGCCAATCAAGCTATGCATAGCTTCAATTTCTCCAATCTTCGATCAATCGCGATACATCTCTCGTTGTTAGTTCAACGGTTAATCAAGTTGAGCACAACTTCAATTTATCAATGGTCGACACCATAGTCCGCGATCTACGTAACCTTGTACTTTTAGCTCTCATCTACCAAAGTACCAACACTTATCAATGATTGTCTCGTGATACCTCAAAATCCTCTCGACGACTTCCCAATGAGCTTTTCACGGATTTTGACATAAACCTCGCTAACAACTCCCATCTGCATGACCAATATCCGTCTCAGATAGACCATTGCGTATATCAAACTTCTTACGGCTGAAGCATAAGAAATCTTGCCATGACGCTTCTATCTTCCTCCGTCTGAGGATACCGGGTTCTTGAAGCCAAATGTGTCCGACCGGTTTGGCTTCACTCCATATGAAACTCTGCAAACACGGTTGATGTACTCACCGAGATAACCGCAAAACTCCTTTTGCTTATCTCGTGATTTACATTCCAAGTATCTTCTTTCTTGGGACCCAAGTCTTTCATGTCAAATTCTTTTCGACATCCGCTTCTTCAATTTTATCCGAGTAGCAGCGAGTGGCTCCATATTGCACTTCTAGAAACGCCTTGTGCATAAAGCCGTCACACTATCCATCTTTCTTGGGCGTAACCGCCTGGCGGACAACCGCCCGCTGGTCACCGCTCTCACAAGATCTCGCGCCTCGTTTTCTCGCATGCCCGGGCACATCTTTCGGACACTTTGGTGGGGTGCTCATCGTCCGCGCACTATCGCTTGCGCCTCGGCGCTGCTCACATCGATGCTTGCACGCGCCTCGCCCATCTCTCGCCGACACTCGACGCGCCCGACGTGTGGCACTTTGTGAACCGCCTTCTTTCCATGGGTAACTCAACTAGCTCTCATGTTGATTGGAGATTAAAGACGCCATCTCGCCCACCGCAAACACCGCCCACTCGCTCGAGTTGTCGGCAATCGTGTCGGATGATTCCTCTATCTCGGGGACTCTCAACTATCGGATACTCACATCTTCCGGGATATCATCCACCGCAAACACCGCCCACTCACTCGAGTCGCCGCAACCTGTCGCTTCGCCTTTCATGGCAAGCTCCCACTTGCGCATAGGATCCAAACAGAAAGTCGTGGTGTGTCGATTGATTCCTCCATCGAGGGACTCTCAACTATCGGATTCTTCGATCCTTTGTGACATCATCCACCGCGAACACCGCCCACTGCTTTGAGTCGTGACAACCGTGTCGTGCTTATCCTTATGCATCACTTTTGGGCTCAACCCCAAAACAACCTCATACTAGTGAAGTTGAATACTAGACCATCTTAGTCTAATCTTCACGTGGGACTTGGGTCAATTCCCAACAAATAACCTCCCTCAAACCAGGACCACACAACCCGTGTCCTTGCGACACTCGGACCATCTTGCACCGCATTAACGGAACACGCCGCCAACATCGCTGGTTAGGAAGACTTTCGACACTAGTCCGAGTCACACCGAGGGCCTCCTACATCGTGTCCTTTCAAACACTCGGACCATCTTGCACCGCCGCATCAACGGAACACGCCACCTAACACCCCGGTCGGGAAGACTTTCGACAAGTCCGTGTCACACCGAGTGTATCCCACATCGAGCAAGTCACGTGTCCACCTCCGGTCACGCCGAATCACCTAGGACCAAGTGACTCGACACCCATCGTGCCAAGATATGCCGACGTCCCGACACATCTTGGCGCCAAGTCTCAAGGAGCTAACAAACCATCCCCACCAAAGCCTGACAACGTCCTCGTCGTTGGTGAGTCGCCTCCCGTCTTAGACTTCGATCCTTTTTCTTCATCTGCAGCCATCGCTCCCACTCAAGTCTAACCCAGCCTGGATTAGTTAAAGATCATTCCTGTGAAACCACCGTGTACTACGAACACCGCCAGGAAATTCACTATTCAACGGAATAGACTATACAAATAAATGAAGACACCTAGTTCCGGGAAAGAGGGTGAGTCACTCGATCGCTTAAATACCAAGTCTTTCCTCGCCGTAACTTTGTACTATTCATGTCAATAGTATAACCATTGAATAATTCAACAAAACTATCCTTCCGCGGATCGACTCTTGCTCTGAACTTTATCTTCCCTCGCTCGCCTTCCTTCGATCTGCCTCGCCTTCCGTGTTCGCGTGTTGACCACGAGGTAGATCCAGATTTCTTCCTCGCGAACCTCTTCGCTAATCATCGATCTCGCACCGTCAAAACACAACATTGTCTTTGCCGATGACGCACTTACAACCGCCATCGCTTCGCCCAACTTTCCGGCGGAGAAGATAGCATAATTAGAGCACGCGCCATCATCGAAGCCGCCGCACCGACGCATTCTCCGACATCTTTGGGTTGAATAACCGTCTCATCGATGAACCTTGTTCGCAGCTGATGGCTTCGGTACATCTGCTCCAAAATCGCCAAGATCTCCCTGCCGACTTGGTTTCGATCGTGTGATAAGCTACGCTCGACAACGATAAACGATCGCACTCGCCGCTCGTCGAATAGCTCCCACCATCCGGATCCATCTTTTCGGTTTTTCCTTCAAGCGCGAATATGATCTTTCCGTAGAGGTAATCCTCGATCCGCATCTTCCGTAATCCAAATTTGATCCATCAAACTTCTCGATTAAATCTTCTCATCCATCGTGATTGCTCCATCCGAACCTCGAATCTACGATACCGGTTGTTGGGTATCTCATTTGCTCGATACCAGCATTAGGTATCTCACACCGATACCAATTGTTGCGAAAACACACATCACAATCACGACGTAAAATAAAGAACAGGAGAATTGTTAACCCAGTCATTATGCGACTACGTCTGGGGCGATGCTGCTGTGGATTTCAATATGAATTTGGGATACTGATTACAATGAGGAGAAATATTTAAATAGAGAAATAACATCCTAAACCTATTAGATTCTCAGAATCCTAAACCCATTAGATTCTCGTAATCCTAAACCTATTAGGATTCGCTCGACCCAAAATTCGGGCTCCATACTTCAACAAAGGCTGAACACCGATCGTTACTCTCACGCTAAGAAACCATACCATCTCTTTCCCAAGACCCAACCATGAAAGTCGCACCATAAGAATTTAGAAATGTAGGTCGAGTAGAATGTAGATTGCTATAACCTTCTTGTTGCGAGATGTACTCATTGTACGCACCTCCTATTAGATACACCGCTATGTTTACCGTGTCCACCATAGTGATACTTTTCTTTTCAGATGGCTCGGATAGTCTTTACGACTAGGCGCCCCCTATCCTCTAGGGCCACACCGGAGGAGGTCATACGCTCATATCGCTTTTACCAGATGTGCCACGGAGACGACCTCGGCGAGTTCCTCGGCACATTTCACCCGCCATCGGGTCGGCGACACGCCGAGGCACATCCCATTATGACGGTGTGCTTCGACTTATCATGAGACTACCATCCGATTAGCGAGGATACGCCCGAGATTTCGGACTATATCTGCTCGGCGTGAGAGCTTTGATCCGGAGGCGCACCGCCCGCTTGCTAGTCATCCGAGCTATGTGTTCATGGTGCACGGAGCTGCACCACGTGGACCGTATCTTCCCACACGGGAATACACATGGCGTGACGAGATTCCGGAGTGACTTCACCCGAGGTGCCCGCTTGGCGGCCAGATGGGCTCTGTTCTTGCCCGGCATTGGCGAGGACATGTTTGAGGCCGACCTTCCGTCCCGACAGCTCACCTTCCGGTCCTACCACCAGTACGGTTCCTTCCTCGCCACTGCCCTCCCAAGCCATCGCCGTCGGTCATGCCATGCCCATATCCACCCCACCGCCGGCTTTCCCTCCCCACCCGCCACCACCACCGCAGCACCTGTATACCACAATGCATGGAGATCGAGGACCCAGCGGCCCAGCTAGGGCAACATGAGACGAGCGTACTGCTCGTCACGCCCCACCCAACCCAACCGCTGAGGAGGTCATGGCCGAGATCCGTCGAGACCTAGCAGCTATGGAAGATGCCAGGTTATCAAGATCCAAGAGGCCGCGCCCCGTACTCGGCCGAGGAGGAGGAGGATCCAGAGGAAGATCCCAGGAAGACCCTAGGAAGACCCAGGGAGATCTATCACCGACGATTTAGATGGAGGGTGGATAGCTCCCATGCTTCCATCCCGACTCCGGCACACGGAGCCCAATCTACACCCCGGACGACCATAGATCTAGTTCTTAGACTAGATTGTCTTTGTCTATATACTTTGTATATCTTTTGATGCATGCGAAACGATGAGTCGCTCCGACATGAACCCTTTTATGCCCATGGTAGCGTTTTGATTTGTGTGCGACTTACCGTGGCGAGTACATGGTGATCTTGATATTTGTTTTGGGCATCACACTGCACTGTATTTTGTAAAGCTTAAAATGCTAACTTGAAAGTCCTCGTGAAGGCAATTGATGTGATATGATGATAGCTCTTGAGGCCTTTTGTTTTAATATTGGGTTATGTGGTGTTCGATGTTATGTTAATATTTTGCTACTTATATAAATACCAAGTTGATATATAGATACATTAATCCTCGATGGGTGGTATAAGACGAGATCTAATTTCGTGTGTTTATGAAGGATAGGATGCCGCGAGAAGGAGAAATCGTGTGATAACACTCGAAGAGAAGCCACACCACCACCACCACCGTGAGGCGGATCGAGGAACTATTCCTCGTGCAAACCCGCCCACCTTCAACGGACTGGGAATCTCGTGGATGCCGAACGTGGATTCACGCCTGAGCGAATCTTCAATTCCTCCACCGCACATCTCGGAACACTTGTCATGCGCCGCCTTCCGGATGATCAAGGCCGCCGACTTCCGTGGGAGGCAAAGAGAAAACTCGACGATGAAAGGTTGGAAGATTTCTCTGGAGGAATTCAAAGAGGAAGTGTCGAGAAGTACATTCCTAAGAGTTATCGGAAGAGGAAGGAGCACGAGTTTTACAACCTCGCCAGGAAGGCCACGGTCACCGATTACGACCGTATGCTCTGTGAAATGTCACGTATACACCTCAACCGGGTCGACACCGACGAGAAGAGGATCGAGAAATTTCAGTGGGACTCCGCCATGAGATCGAGGTGTCGCATCCGTCACGAGATCCGACTTACGCGAGGCCCTCATCGGGCATTGGACATTGAGGCCGCTATGCACAAGATAGAGTCATCACTGTGCATCCCCCGACTCACCAAGGAGATCGCGGGAAGAGGAAGTGGGAAGGACCCCACCAAGGGCAAGGATCTAACACTAGCCAGGCCGATAGGAGGCCGTGGCAAGGGAACAACGTGCCATCTGGGCACGGGCAAGGAAATGGACGTGCTATGGTACCCGCACCTGGCGGGGGAAACCAGAGGTTCATACGACCCCCTGTGTGCCCAAGGTGTCACAGGAGTCATAAGGGGGCGTGCGCATTCACCAATGACGGATGCTTCAGTGCGGCGTGGCGGCCACTTCTCCGTAGACCGCCTGTACACGCCAAGGAGAAAATGGTCGTCCGAATGTGCCCAACCAAGTCCAACCGGTCCGGGCTATCCAAGCTCAACCGATCCAACAACAACCCCGGTCCAAGATTACCAAATTAATCAATAATTATATCAACCACTATGCAACGACGACAACAATGGCGATAACCGCGCAGCGATGCAGATCGATAAATTTCAACAACAACAACAACAACAAAGAACCGCAACAACCACCACAATATTATCAAGAATAATAGCCGCCCCAAAGAAGCTGAGTGTCGGGTCGACATATGTTAAGCCCTCGCCCGAGGATCTATCTTGGATATTTAATTCATCATACATTGATTATATTCCTAGTACGCGTCTAAATAATTGATTGCAACACGTGAGGGTTTTCTCGTGTTTACCTTTGATCCGTCGAGGTGGATCGAACGGGATGAACGGATCGGTCGGAACGAACGATCGACTCGTGCTGACCTTCGGGATCGTATCCCTGTTGCCCAATCTCCAACGCCGAGTGAGGACGATCTATGGAGAATGCTTGGAAAAATCACTCAATGCTCTTGCATAATTTTCGAGAGCCTCTTGCACTAGGAGGACGAAAATTTCTAGGTTTAGATGAATGATCATTAACCTGACTTTATCTCATACCTTATATTTATAATGCACTACTTTAATCCCATATGGAAACTACCATAATCCTATATGGAAATTACCATAATCCTATATGGAAATTGCCATACCCTAGGATTATTACCATACTCCGTGATTATTACCATAATCTTATATGGAAAAGATCTATGCATATACCATAAATATAATTATATCCTTATCGGATAAAGAGAATCAAATCCTTACCATAAGAGAGCAATATGGGCGCCTATTTTCTCCTAAGCAACGGGCCTGATGGGCCAGCCGAGGATCAAATGCAAGGAATAAAGATGGGCCTCAAATAAATTAATTATCTTATGTTCATTGTAACATAAATTAATTTATAAACATTTATTCATGCCACTAGAGAATAAATGCCGACTTACCCCTTTATAACCGAAGTTGAGTCGGGCTTGCACTTAGACATTCTGAATCCCGTATTTAAGATATCGAACGTCCATTAATTATTTATAGCATTCGATCGCTAAAATAATTAATAACGCCATTTCATAAGTAGTACCACTCAACCTTATTATTGTACTTGAGCTAACTCAACCTGCGGGGTTTAGTACAATAAACCTTTTGAGCTCCTTAAGGGACGCCATCATCCTAAACGGATACGGTGACTCGACATGATAACTAGCGTGACATAAAAGCAACGCCACCACCCAAAATGCGGAGAATCTTGGGTTTAGAACATATAACTCTCACCCATAACAAGTCAAAGTGATGGTCAAGAACTCATACTCACCTAATACCTTATCGAGGTTTAGATCATCGAAGTCACCGAGATCTTGGTTCTTCACGACGGTCGAAAGAAGAACACATCTCACTGTGATCCTACAATACGTCGAGACGCATCAGCATAGACAAGCAACTAAGTCAAGTCACTTCTTATCTATCTGCGCAGGCCTAAACCGACAACTCGCCCTTAAGTCGTCTCGGTGTGAAACTTTTATATCTCATTAAAGCTTGACCAATCATACAGGACTTACGTGATCTTCTACACAATCGTATGATCTAACTTATATACGAGATAAGGGGACACAGATATATGCAATCAAGTATTCAATTCAGATAGGAGATTGTAATAGTGGTAACGAAACATTGTATACAAGCTCAACCAAACTGCTTTCAATAGATACAACCAACGACTAGGGCCTACGCCCTCCACCAAGAAAGAGAGTTCCCACAGGAGCCGCCAAGGAACCAAGGAAACTTGGCAGATATGGGAATACTCCTCCAATTACCTGTTATCCTATTGTTTGATACTGGTGCCTCGCATTCTTTATTCTTTGAAGCATGCGTAGATAAATTAGGACTAGATCCTAAATGCATTTGGACAAATAATGAGAATATCTTCTCCAAGAGGAGGCATAAGAACGGTAACCACATATGCTCGAACCTAGAACTTGGACTAGGCTCACTTAAGGTCTTGACAGATAACCTTCACGCCATACCTATGACGGATGTGGACGTAATCCAGGAATGGATTGGTTAACCGAACATAATGCGACCATCCCGTAATGAAAGGAAAATTTCTTTCCAACATTCCGAAAGGAACCTATGCACCTTCACGGGATCAACATGGGAGAGAGTTCCAATCATATCCGCACTACAAGCAAGGACGCCATCAACAAGACAGAGAACCACGCTACCTCGCCTACCTTCAAGAGGAAGCGAGAATGAAAGAAGGATAGAAGACATCCCGATCGTGAAATAGTATCCCGATGTATTTCGGACAATTACCGGATTACCACCAAACCGCGGATCGAGTTCACGATCGACCTTGAACCGTGTTCTCGCCCGTATCAAAAGCCCCATACCGAATGCACCAAAAGAACTGGAGGAATCAAGATCCAACTGCAAGAACTCTTGGAGTTAGGATTCATTAGACCCAGTGTGTCTCCATGGGAGCACACGTGTCTCTTCGTGAAGAAGGATGGTACCTTGAGAATGTTCATAGACTATCGAGAGTTAAACAAGATAACTCTTAAGAATAAGTATCCACTTGCCCGAATTGACGATCTGCTTGATCAACTTAAGGGCGAGTCTTTCAAAGATAGATCTAAAGTCGGGTACCATCAACTAAGGATTAGACCAGGAGGATGTACCTAAACGGCTTTCCGTTACAAGGTATGGTCATTTCAATTCATCGTTATGCCTTTGGACTTACAAATGCCCCAAAGAAGATTTATGGATATCATGAATAGGGTATTTCACCCGCACTTAGACAAATTTGTCCTAGTGTTCATAGACTATATCCTCGATATACTCCAAGAATAACCAAGAACACAAAGAGCACTTGAGAACGGTCAAGAAACATTAAGGCAAGAGCAACTCTTCGCCAAGTTTAGCAAGTGTGAGTTCGGTTAGTCGAGGTGACATTCTTAGGTCACATTGTATCCGCCGAGGGAATCAAAGTAGACCCTCAAGATTGATACTGCTTCGAGAATGGGAGTCGCTAAAGAACCCGAATGAAATTCGTAGTTTCTTAGGGGCCGGTCGGCTACTATCAAGATTTATCAAAGGATTCTCAACGATAGCCCCACCCATGACCCAACCGTTGAGGAAAGGAATCAGTACACATGGATCGCCGAGTGTGAGGCTAGTTTCCGTGAGACCAAGGAGTTATCGACGACAAAGACCAGATCTTGGCAAGATGCGAAGTATAAAGAATACACAATCTACACGGATGCTTCCAAGAATGGACTAGGTTGTGTCTTTGATGCAAGAAGGCAAGGTTATTGTTTACGCTTGAAGGTAATTACGCCACATGAGTTGAACCACCCTACGCACGACCTAGAATTAGCAGTGATGTCGACATGCCTTAAAGATATAGAGGCATCACCTTTATGGAGTTAGATGTGAGATCTATCTTGACCATAAGAGCTCAAAATATTTCTTTGAGCGGAAAGATCTTAACATGAGGCAACAGATGGTTAGAGCTAGTGAAAGATTACGACCGTGGTATCAATTACCATCCGAGGCAAGGTAATGTTGTGGCCGATGCCTTGAGTCGCAAATCTCACCCTAGTTTGGGATGTCTCCTCAATCATGAGGAAATACTCATAAAGGAATTTCGTAAGATGAACATCGAAGTCATAGATCCGCTTTGACGATGAGGGTCAGATTGCAACATTGATTGCAATCCAGGACTTAAGAGTCCGAATCTTAGAAGCTCGAGAGGAAGAAGCAAGAAGCTAAAGGAAATACGAGCTAAGATCAAGGACAACAACCACCGTAATTTCAAAGAAGAATGATAACGCCTTGTTGTATGACGGGAGAGTGTGTCCCGTAAGACGAAGGGCTTAGGGCGAAATCTTGAAAGAAGCCCATGAGACTTCTTACACCGCACACCCCGGAAGCACCAAAATGTACCAAGATCTCAAGGAAAGATTTTGGTGGGATGGAATGAAGCGAGGCGTAGCTTCATTCGTAGAGCGTTGTTCGACGTGCCAACAAGTGAAAGCACTTCACCAACGATCCGTATGGAACTTTACAACCGCTAGACATACCGGAATGGAAATGAGATGACATAGCCGTGGACTTTGTTACCGGCTACCCAAATCACAAAAGGAAATACCGCTATTTGGGTCATCATCGATCGCTTAACCAAGAGCGCACATTTCTACCCATTCCGATAACACATGGATCGATGACTAGCACAGTTGTACGCTCGAGAGGTCATACGTCTACATGGAGTTCAAGACTATCACGTCGATAGGGACTCGAAATTTACATCCAGTTACGGATAAGTTTACAAAGAGAATGGGGACTCGACTACACCAAGATCTGCGTTCCACCCATTGACGGATGGATGGTCCGAAAGGACCATTCAAATGTTGGAAGACATGTTGAGAACCGTCCGTCTCGATAGAGAGAGTTGGGAGCAAGTATTACCACTTGTGGAATTCGCCACAATAACTACCACCAAGCAACTATTGGAATGGCCCCGCATTTAAGCTCTTTATGGAAAGAAATGTCGATCACCACTCATTTGGGATGAAGTGGGAGAAAGGAGAATATTAGGACCGACTACGTGGCGAAATGATTGATATTGTGAGATGGATCCGCCAACGGATCAAGGAGGCCCAAGACCGACAGAAGTCGTGACGCCGACAAACGCCGCATTTGAGCTACATTTTGAAGTGGAAACAAAGTCTTCTTGAAGATTTCCCATCAAAGGGAATCGTGAGATTTGGAATAAAAGGAAACTACGATCACGTTTCATAGGACCCTATGAAATCTTGGAAAGAATAGACCAACAAGCTACTGACTTGCATTGCCGCCAAATTTTGGAACGTGCACAATGTGTTCCACGCTTCACAACTAAGGAAGTACATACACCCCCCAGTCATGTGTGATACCGACGATATTGTCCTCGATGAAAATATGAGTTATGTAGAACCCGCTAAGGAAATCTTGGGCGACGCACCCACAAGCTAAGGGACAAAGATATACCGTTAGTGAAAGTTCTATGGAGACACCATGGACAAGAAGAAGCAACACGAAACTAGAATCGACTATGAAGGAAAATACCCATCTCTTCCAAGGTTAGCAAATTCCGGGACGAAATTTTTTTAAGGGGGATGGTATGTAATAACCCGGAATAATAATAATAATAATATATATTGTTAAAACGTAGCTCAACGTAATAAATTTTTTTTTGTTAACGAAGATTTTAAACCAAATCGCTCATTTAATATTTGTAATCGAATAAACGAGAAATTTATCGATTAATAATCGAACGATGATGTAATACGATCGGAGCCGATAAATCGGATCGCGAATGTGTGCAATGACAATCGAGGTAACAATTTCTCGATATCCAAATCGTCATGGATGAGTCGCAATCATCGATCCTCGTTCGGACAAAACGAGTGATATGTCGCTATCATAAATTATCCCAAAAATCTTAATTTCAAAAAAATGTGTGTTTTGAGTATACCAACAACTTCAGCCAAACCTTTGTCCCACTCTCACCTCTGCAAACCCAAATCTCACCTCTGCATACTTGCAGAACTAAATCCCACCTCTGCACCAAAACAAATCCTTCCTCTCACTTTAACTATTTCATCCTTGTTCATTCACCTACGGGAACTCTCCTCACAAATTCCACTCTCAAAATTTCTCTTCCCATCTCACAACACCCCAAGAAACAGAGAGAGAAGAAGAACCTCAAAGGTAATAATTCCAGTTCTAAACATTCAATATATATTTCTTCTTAAACACACAACCAATTTCATTTCTTTCCTTTGAAGGAATTCAGTGTCGTGTAAGTAGGTAAAGCAAAACACATACATCATTAATCTCACCAAGGTTCTATCTTAGAACCCTACTCCATTTACGATTTCTTCGCTTAAAATCATAAAATTGTTCACCGATACAAACCACCATGAACAATATGAACTAGAACTTCTAAACACTAAAATCAAATTACATTCATGATGAGTTTGGACCGAGCCACTCGAGGCTCGCCGAGGACTAACGGCGACGACAAATGAGCACGGCGGCCTTGCATACGGCGGCGACACGTAGCTCCTCCGACAGGGCCTCCCCGGAGCCCAACGACATCGACAAACCCAAAAATAAAGACATCGACAAACACGAAAACAAAGACGAGATTGAGGGTGAAATCGGGGAGAGTTATGGCGCGCTTGGCGTGTGTGCGTGAGTGAACCATGACCGAGCCACTAGGGCTCGACCGTCGATCGGTGGTGCGGCGATCGGAGCACGCCACGCGGCACGGCGGTGTCCAAATGAGATGGAGGCGACGGCGAATGATCGGCCGGATCTACCGGACGGCGCTAGATCCGCGCGTTGGTGGCGATCTCACCGAGAAGAGGCGGGAAGACGGCGACCAGCGAGTTCATGTATGTGAGTGTGTGCGTTGGTTCACCAAGAAACCGAGAGAGGAGGCGGTCGCGGTGATGGCACGATTCGACGACCGGCGACGTGTCTGCCGGAGACGAGGTGGCGACAGCCGCCAAGAGAGAGAGATGAGTGTCTATGCGTGTGTGTCCGCGGAAGAAGAGAGAGGAGAGGAGAGGAGGTCGAGGTCATGGCGGGCAAGCTCGCCGAAGCGGCGACGTGGGCTGGTCGGGAGAGGGTGGCGGCAGACTGTGTGGGGTGTGTTCATCCGTGTGTGTGAGTGAATGCAGAGAGAGAGAGAGTGTGAGGGAAGGGGGGCGGCTAGGGTAGTATAATAGGTTATGTTTATTTTAATTTGTTTGGGCCAAACTATGTGTGGGCGAAAAAATAGGGAATGGCTAGGCTTTAGCCCGATTTAGTTCTTTGTTGGGCTTCGATGTTTGGGCGAAAATATTTAATGGGCTTGATTTCTTTGCTTGTCCTTATTTTCAAATGGTAGAAAGTTCCTTGGGTTGGGCTTAGTTTATATTTAATTTTGTAATAAAATCTTATGTGATATGTAAGTTAAATTAAAATGGTATAGGCTCTTGAATCAATTGAATGGACTTTTAATTAAATTGAAGATGGGCTTAGACTTATTTTAAATATTGGGCTAAATATATAAATGGATAATGGACTAGAATTATTTATTTCTATAATCCATTAAATTAAATTAAGGATTGAATTAATTCCATATTAATTAAATATGAGAGTTAATTCTAGTAATTAAATTTTGGAGATTAATTTAATTAATTAAATAATAATCTAAATATCACTTAATTAGAGTTAGTTAATTAAATTTATTAGATTGAATAAAGTATAATTGTTTTAGAAATTGAATAACATAATTAATTAATTATGTTAAAGGATAATTGGAGAATTATTTTCTTTTAGTGATTTATTTATACGATGAACCTTAAGCAAATTGCTAAAAGATGTGTTAAAATTAAATCCTAATTAGTGGATATCTAAGATGAATTAAATCAATTTGATTGATTAATCAAATATTATCGAACTTTAGTTTGATTTATTTAATTAACTTGTAATTGTAGATTTAATTAATTAAATTAAAGAATTTATTTAATTAATTAATGATATTGGTTGTCAAGTAGATGATTGAGAAATACTAGTAATTTTAATTCGTAAAACGTTTGCTAGATGTTGATTAAATTACGAGAAATATTTATTGATCGTGTAGCATAGATATGAGTTTCTCTGATAGAATATGTGGGACGTGTGAGGCGAGAAACACGGCAAGAAGATGATAGTGACGAAGGAGGTATTAGAGTTCAAATCGTGTCTGCTAACAAATGATGAATATTAGCTATGAATTTAAGATTCATAAATTGTATGCAAACGACGGAAGAAACATCGATCGCGAGAGAAGAATGCAACGACAAGTCGCTCATCACTATGGCGAGACTAATCGAATAGGCGATATATAGTTGTTAATCGAGCACTTATCGATAACGAAACCCTAAAACCCAAAGACTTAAAGGATATCGAGTACGTTAAATATCGCAATACTTCTTGAAAGAGGAATGACATACTAAATTATATTTCTTCGTTGATAAGGTCCAGTGTGGACGAGACAAAAAGCAGCGAGGATCGCTAGCGATACTTGAAGAAGACAATTCTTGAGGTGGGCTTTCTTGAACAAAATGTTATGCATATCTCAAAGCATGATTTACAAAGTTTTATGAAATATTATCACATGAAATGTTATCGATCGCCAAATGTTTATGTTTTGTTGTTATCCTATCTGAGATTGGTACATCCAATGTGGTATTTGAATGTGTTGGTCCACCAACGTTAAAAAAGGGTAACGATCGGATCCGACTTAGTTGAGGACTAGCTCGGATTGTGTACACGCAGTGATCGTGTGTTAAGGTTAGCTACCTCGATCGGTCATGGCGACTATGTGTAGGTGGCCACCTCCATAGTGCGCGAATGAATGAACGGATGAATGAATGAATGATCAGATATGGAAACAACGTGAATGAAATAGTCAGGCCTGACACTTTTGGAAAATGATAAAATGTTTGATAGGCATGAGTCTTTCAACTAAAATCCTCATGTGTTATTGTGGGCAGTTTAATAACTCGTGACAAAGAAAACGTTTTCGGCAATGAGTCCACTGAGTACTTTTGTACTTAGCCCTGCATCTCGTTTTTGATGTGCAGGTTGAGCAAGGATCGACGATGGGTGCGAAGTGGTGCAGAGTGGCAGTTATTTTGTTGCTTATTAGAAAAGATTTCTAGAACCTTGGGCATATATCGTCATATACATGTCCACACGTTATTTGCTGTTTAACTCTAATATTATTGGTATCTTTTGATTATAACCGCTTTTCATATCGCTTTGAACTTGAGGTCGACATCGCTCTTGAATTGCACCTCGATTGGGTTATATTTGAATATTGAACCTTTTGACAAGTCCTTATGTGACTTGAGTTGATGTTGAAACAGCTTATCCTTTTTTGTCCATGTGTTTATGAGTAGTTTATTGGCTAATACCATTGATTAGTGATGTATATATCCGCTGCATTGTCATACCAGTGACGATCCGTATGATCCGTACTTCCTTGAGAAGTCGGGTCGTCACATGTTTGGATTTAGTGGAGTTGTTAGATATTGCCTGCAATAAAAAACAATACTATATTTGGAATCGAAAGGAGAAGAGATGCTCTTAGCTTCATCTATTTATTAATATTATTAGATATCTACATTACATTATTAAAACAGATGGAAAATCAAACATATTTAGTGGGTGCAAAAAGAAAAATGCTAAAATAAGAAAATGAATATATGTCTGTTCGTGTTTTCTAAATAAAACGGGAAGTCACATCCATTTGTCGGATGATCTCATTCTCTCTTAGTCTTGTCTTTCTCTGCGTTAGGAAACGTGTGACACAGAAAGTGCTACGTTTTCTTTTCTTTTTTTCTTACTTATGTATTTTTACAATTTTATTTAGCAAGGTTTGTCAAATTGAAAATGGAGAAAGACTGATTAATTTATTTAGCAAGGTTTATCGGTTTTAATTTACATGTTTTTGGTAAATGATGGTTTTAGTAAATTAATTAATATTTCTAATTACACTCAAATGTAAAATGCTCTTACAAAAAAGTGGTTATGTAATGCTCAAATAAAAAAAAAAAAAAAATTGATCGGGTCGGACCGGAACCTGACAAAACGGGTCGGGTCTTGACCGGTCCGAGTCTAAGCGATTCTGGAATCGGAACCAGAACCAGAATCGTTGTTTTAAAATTTAATGGACTTTAAACGGTTCCGGATCGGTCCGGGTAAAGACCGTCCGTTGACATCCCAAATAGCAGGCTCAATGGTCCATTTCTACACTACTCTCTTTTCATAATAAATATATCGCTTATGTATAGCATGAGTTTTAATAAAATTATTAGTGGGTATTATTAAAATAGAAAAAGAGTTTCATTATATACTAGATTGTGAGTGGTAGAAATGATTTTTTGATAAATAATGAACGATTGTGAGGTTGAATAATAATGATAGTATCTGTAGGGAAATCTGATTTTACCATTTTCTCGATGATCTATCTTGGATGTTTAATTCATCATACATTGATTATATACCTAACATGCATCTATATAATTAATTGCAACACGTTGGTATTTACTCGTGTTTACCTACGAATTTTTCGGATAAAAGATCGATGACAGACTCCAGCTTTGATCTTCTAGACTGTATCCCGGATTCTCGGATGTCAATTCTCCCATACTGAGTTAGAGCAATCTATGGAGAATACTGCAAAAATCCGCATTCTTCTTTTGTCTTAGAGATTTTCGAAAATCTCAACAAATGAATAATGATTAATTCTGATTTTCTCTCACCTTATATTTATAATGCATTCATAGAATCATATTTAGATAGGATCTCTACATATCTAATAAATATAATCATATCTTTGCAGATAAAACATATCTAGAATAATTATCTTTTGATATCTAATAATATCAGATAATATCTTTTAATATCTAATGATATCAAATAATATCTTTTGATATCTAATGATATTAGATAATATCTATCTAGATGCTGGAGAATTAGAATAGAGTCCCAGTGAGACTTTACTATGTGAGGAGCAAATTTTCCAACAGTAAGAGGCACAGGGATCAAATGCAAGGAATAAAGATGGGTCTAAAATGAATTAATTATCTTATGCTTTGTCCAGAACATAAATTATTACATAAACATTTATTCATTCCACTAGATAATAAATGCTAACCTGTCCATTTATTACCGAAGTTGAGTCGGACTTGCACTTAGACTTTACAAATCCCAATATTTAATATCGCAAGTCCATTAATTATTTATAGTTTTCTGACTGCTTAAAATAATTAATTTCTTTTAATTCCTTAAGTAGTACCACTCAACCTTATTATTGTACTTGAGCTAACTCAACCTTTAGGATTTAGTACAATAAATCTTTTGAGCTCCTTAAGGGGATGTCATCATCTTAAACGGATACGGTGACTCGATACAGGTAACTAGCATGACATATAAGCACTGCCACCACCCGAGATGGGGAGAATCTTGGGTTATCTCATGTAACCATCACCCATAAAAAGTCAAAGTGATGGTCAATAACTCATACTCACCTAAAATCTTATCGATGTTTAGATCAACGTAAAGTCACTGAGATCTAGGTTCTTCATGATGGTCAGATAGAAGAATTCATTCCACTTCGATCCATCAGTGTGTCAAGAAGTACCAGTATAGACAAGTAACCAAATCAAGTTACTTTTTATCTATATTGCAACCTATACCGACAACTCGACCTCAAGTTATCTCAACTGTGAGCCTTTTATATCTCAATAAGCTTAATCAATCATACAGACTTCTGTGAGCTTCTATACATTGTATTATCTAACTTTTATATGAGATAATGAGACATACATATGCAATCAGTTAAACAATTCAGATAGGAGATTGTAATAGTGAGAAAGATTATATACAAGCTCAACCATTCTTCTTTCAGTATACAAATCCAACAGTATCCTAAAAAAGAAAATGATATATTTTTTAGTGAACGTTGAATACGACAATTATGATACAATTATCGCCTATTTTTCATTTATTACTCATGGATTTATTAGAAAAAGTAGAGAAATAAATGAATAAATGTTTTCTATCTCAAAATTTGGATAAAAATACTCTATCCATCCAGCCGAACGAGGCTCATTTTTTTCGATACGATTATTTAGAAGAATGATATAAAGTAGTTTAATGGATAAAAAATAGATAGAAGAAGTTATAAAGTAGTTAAATGATAAAAAGTAGATAGGATTCACTACACATTTTGAAGTGATGATTACTTCTTAAAAGAAAATGAGTACAGTTTGGTGGGACAACCCAAAAATGAATGTATGACAAGTTCAATGGAGATGAGGAATATAAGTTTTTAGAATAAGGGTGAAAAAACATGGCCAATAAAATATTGTTGTTAAAAATAATTCATAAAAGACAAATGTTAATATCTAATAAAATTGTTTGGAATTTCACACTTTATATGGTGAAAGAATGCATATGAAAGTTTTGGTACATGAATATATTAGCACAATCACTAATAAAAACGATATTGATTGATCTTAATTTCGTTAGGGAAATAAATGCGAGAAGAACACAAGGGATTTACGTGGTTCGATCTTTGAATTAGATCTACGTCCACGGGCAAGAGAGAGTATTCGTATTGAATGTGTAAGAAGCGATTACAAAGAGTGTGGATGATCTATTTCGCCTAATCTAGCCTCTATTTATACACAATTACTTTGACCTAGATCTTAAATCCGAGGTCTTCTCTAACTAGATTCGAAATCTTGGATAGATCTTAATCCTATCCCTCTCGAATTAGTATTCTTTAGATATGGCCGAGCCTTCTCGCTCCCACCGGTTTTAGGGTCTTCGGACCGAACTTGTCCAGCCGAGCTCGATGTCGCCTTTACATGTATTGGGCCCGATGCTTGGGCCTCGGCAATAATATATCTATCACAACCCCCAAAAAGACGCAGATGCGAGGTCGTGTTGGTTTGGGGTTGTTTATGTCGAGGCGGGCGCGAACGATCCGTCAGCATTTTTCTCGATCCGACTTGATGTGTATCAATGTTTCAAGTCATATATCGAACGCCGCATTTGCGCAGGGCGCACGAGGTCGTGTGCGCTGTTAGTATCTCTTGCCGAGGCGTTTAGTCGAGGTTTTCTGATTGGCTTCTCCTGACGAGGCGTTAAGCCGAGGTCTCCTGGCTGACTTCACCTGACGAGGCGTTAAGCCGAGGTCTTCTGGCTTCACCTGACGAGGTGTTAAGCCGAGGTCTCCTGGCTGACTTCACCTGACGAGGCGTTAAGCCGAGGTTTTCTGCCTGGCTTCACCTGACGAGGCGTTAAGCCGAGGTCTCCTGGCTGACTTCACCTGACGAGGCGCTAAGTCGAGGTCTTCTGGCTTCACCTAACGAGGTTTTACGCAGAGGCCGAACACGGATTTTTCTCGCCGCCGAGTACGGACACAGTGATACGATTTAATGTGGCAGCGGTCGATTCCCGATAAAGCACATAACGGGGAATATCTTCCTTGATACGCCATTTCTCATATCACTTTGCCATTTCCAAAAATGACTTTCAAACTTTTGGTATTCGAAAAAGTGTAAACTGCCGCCATAGTTGTCTCGAGTTCATCACCATCATCTTCGATAAAATAAAAGTAAGTTATGGCTTCTTCTTCTAGTAAATCCTCCGAAGGTCAGATCAGTGTGTGCCACCGTCGGATTCGCCGACGGTTTTGTATGTCCCTCTCGGGATTTTGGTAAAGTGTCTTCTTTTCTTCTATCTTAAAATCTCCGATATAGAGGAGATTGTCTCCCAACACCGTATTTCTTCCGATATTGTGTATGTTGCCCCCGTCCGAGAATAGGGCTTGTGCCTCCCATGGTTTGTCATCGTACGAAGACAGCCTCCCGCCGGTCTTCGCCTTCCTTATCCTCGTATATGTCGAACTTCAACAGATATTCGCATATCTCTCGCCCAACTTACGCCAAATTCTTTCCCGCATCCGACGGGCCTAGTGTCTATGTCCATCGGCATAATTTTCCTTTCACTTTGGGGCTTGTTCTCCGGTTTTGCAATCGAAGGTGGCTCGGGTAGTATTATTTATCACCCCGCCGCAAATTCAAAGCGAAGATAAATCAAGATCTCGAACCGCGTAAGAAGTTTTTCTTTTGTCGGTTCGAGGGATCCTACGAGTTCATATGGCGATCGGAGAAGATCGCTGATGTGATTGTTGACGAGATCGACGGTGGTCTGGAGGAGGCACTGGACAAAGTTGGTCTCTTGGACGAGGCTTTTACCGAGGCCGAGCTCGCAGCTGCGGGGCTTAGCCCTTATGATCCTGCCACCGAGGTGGAGTCGGTGAAGGGCGAGGCCCTCCTTTTTTTTTTCCGTGCCTATGCCCCGACTTGTTGCCTTTGTAGTGAACTTGTTCAGTGAAAAGAAGAGGAAGGCATCGAGCTCCTGTCGAGCCCCGTCCCCGACTTTGAAGGATGTCCAGACATGCCCGAAATAAGCGGGGGCTTCAAGTCCCTTCACCGCACCCACTTAAGCGCTTGAAGAAGTCAAGCATGCATTTCGAGACCTCGCTGATGCCGACCGGAGTGTGTGATCGCTGCCTCAAATGATCGCCTCGTATCTTCCCGAGGTAGCGATTTTTCTTATACTTTGTGAAGTAATATAAAGAATGTGTTCTTCCGACCGATGGGTTTTTGTATAGGGGGCGAGGATGTTTCGCCGAGGTGGCGAAGGTGGCAGCTGGCATGTCCACCGAGATGACCAAGATGTCGATCTATAACGGGTTACTTGAAAGGCCACATACGCAGCTTGACTGGGTCGCCCGGTATGCTCGCTCGGAGGAGGAGAAGAATCTCCTCGCCCAAGATATTTGCGATGCCGAGGCAAAGATCCGGGACCTAGTCAAATGTAAGGCGGCGGACGCGGCACTGCTGAGACGCGGAGGCGGGAGAGGACCAGTGGCGGCGGAGGCCGAGGTTGCTTCGATGAAGGCCGAGAGGAGGCTCGCCGTCCGGGAGAACGACGTGGCGAGCTCGCAGGGAAATGCTTCGCTTTTACGGAGAGGTCGTTTCGCTCATGGGCTTCTCCGGATGGTCTCGACGTGGCCGAGGTCTTAAATAAGCGCCGCTGCTTCATGCCATCAAGTCGCCGAGGATTACCCAATCGATAAGTCCAAGTATGGGTATGGCGAGACAGAGGAAGATGCTATGCGGCGGCCTATGTCGAGGTCCTCGCCCGCGGTCGAAGGAACCGCCTGCGGCTGCATGTAGCCCGGCTTCCCCCGATCACTGACGGCGAGTCAATCCGTGCTCGCCTGTGAAGGACCGAGATCCCGACCGATGCTTTAATTGCCGATCTATCTAAGGGGTCGGGAAGGCAGCAAACAAGCTTTAAAGGAGCCGAGACCCGGAGTTCCCGAGAAGTCAAGCCAAAGAAGCCGGGTTAGGTGGATGAGGTCGAGGCTTCCCAAGATCCGGCGACCGAGGTAGATAGTTCGAGCTTCCGGAGGGGCCATTGATCCCCTTTTTTTTTTTTTTTTTTTTTGAATGTAAATGTACATTGGTTTCTCATCAAGGCATAATAAAATCACAAGTTTATGTGAAGAAACTTATCTTTTATTCAGCCTCCCCGAAATGCTTGATGCTTCCGCTGGTTGAACCAAATCAAGACTTGTCGCGGGCTCTTGAATTGAAAGAGGCCGAACTCCTCCATGTAAAGGGACACCGGGCCATGCAGTGGAGGCTAGTATTAAGTATAGAGCGCCCAGAGAGTCAGTGGACGAGCTCCGTGCTCGCTTTTGGAGTTGGAGGAGGTTCGAAATTGCTGCGGCGAGGCTAAAATAGTAGCCGAGGAGCATGCCGAGTACGAGGAAGTCATCCACCAAGTGGTGGGATGACCATTCCCGAGGTCGGCTAAAGTTGTTGAGGTTACCGCACCGCACAGGTACAGCGTGAGTACGGCAAGAAATCTCGGCAGCTCACTGAGCAGTCACGAATTAAAAAGGCTCGAGGCATATACAAGACCGCCATTGCTCGACAACCACAAACAAGAACTGCCGACCGGATGCAGAGGCCTCTTCTTCGCCGGCTTTCTCCGCCTGCCCGACTACAATAAATGCTTCAATTTTGACGATCCGGAGTGGCGAGCTCAAGAGAGACGTGCTATGGCCCAAGAACGACGTGGATCCTCAAGGAGCCAAGTCGGGCGCCATCGAGCGCCGAGGTCGATCTAGGTGGCTGCATCGTCAAGTGGCCGAGGTCGAGCTGGCAGTGGCTCATAGTGTAGTTCGAGGACGAGGTAGGTAGGATTAGTATAGATGCTCGTTGAACTCGATTTTGCTAGGGATCGCTGCTTTTCCCGACCTCCCGGACCTCTTCGCCTCGTGATGTACAAAATGTATAATAAAATTATTTTTGCTTTTATGCTAACTCTTCGAGAGCACTTGTCTACAATTACCGTAACCAATAAGAAGGTAGGTCGTCCTTGTTTAGCGAAGATAGCTCGTTTCGCCAGAAACCAGGTAGTTAGTCTTCGCACGAAGATCCGCCCTCGCACGAAGCTTCCTCGAAATAAACGAGGGTAGTTCGCCTCGTATGAAGGTATCCGCCCTCGAAATAAATGAAGGTATTCGCCCTCATACGAAGCTTCCTCGAAATAAACGAGGATAGTTCGCCTCGCACGAAGGTATCTCGCCTCTAAATAAACGAGGGTATCCTTCCTCGCACGGGTATGGGTTCATGTTTTGCCAAGTTTTATCGGGAGGGGTGGTCCCCTTACGCTGCTTGAAGTTCGTCAGATTAAACGAAGGTAGTCCGCCTCCGCCGAGGTATTGTTCATCCTCCAAGAGGGTATTTTATAAGAGTTATGTGCATAAGTGACAAATGAAAACATGCAAGACAAAAAATAGATAGAGAAAAGAAAAGATTTTTATTGATAAGAGGTAATGGAACAAGACGACAAGACTCGGACCCGACCTAACAGACTCAAAGACTAACAAGACTCAACTTTCGACATTTATGCAAAATATCTCTTCAAATGAATGATGTGCCATGTGTTGGGTATTTGCTCACCTGACAAATGGGCGAGCTTATAGCTCCTTTTCCGAGGACTTCTTCGATCCGTAAGGTCCTTCCCATGTGGCTTCCAGCTTGCCGAGCTTATGGCTTTATCGACTTCATTATTTCTCGAGCACGAGGTCGCCACTCGAACTGTCGGACTTGACACGCCGGTTGTAATACCGAGCTACTTGTTGTTTGTACCGAGCTTCCTCGATGTAGCGAGGTCTCTCTTCTTCGAGCGCATCTAGATCAACTCGTAGATTTTCCCCATTTGCTTCAAGCGGAGAAGTGAATGGTGGGGGCTCTCAGATTCGATTGCAGGGATCACCGCTCGGTTCCATATGTCGATCGTAGGGCGCTTTCTCCGTCACGTCCGAGGTGTTGTTCGGTATGACCATAAGACTTGTGATAAATTTTCCACCCAAAGACCCTTAGCTCGGTCAAGACGGGTTTTGAGACCCTTCACAATCGTCCTCGTTGGTGACTTCATCCGACCATTTGCTTGAGGATGGGCGATCGAGGTGAACTTTGTCGATCCAAGCTCGACACCAATTCAATATCTTATCGCGAATTGTGTCCCATTATCCGAAGAAGGATATGAGGGATGCCGAATCGACATACTATGTTCTTCCGCACGGTTGAGGGCGTTTTTGCTTGTGATCTTCGCCAAGGGTTCAGCTTCTACCACTTCGTGAAGTAGTCAATCGCGACAATCAGAATTGAAGTCGCCCGGCGCTGCGTGTAGCGGCTCACGATGTCGATCCCCACTACATAAATGGCCAAGGGCTTTGTACGGAGGCGAGGTCGGTCCGCGGTAGCCTTGGCACGCCCCGTGAATTTGAAACTTCTGACACCTTTTCACAAGGTTGAGTGAGTCTTCAACATTGTCGGCCAATAGTACCCCCATCGCACGACTTTTCGACAAGGCTCGGGTCCGATGTGACTTCCGCATGATCCTTCGTGCACTTCCCGTAGTATGTAATCAGCCGGTTCGACCCAAGCATCTTAGGAGAGGCTGGAGGTATGATTTCGAGAGAACTCCCCGCCTAGTACATATCGCAAAGATTTGTTCAGATCCTCCCGGCCTCGAGCTTATCATGGGGCGCTCGCTTTCTCCGTATTCTTGAATAGGAGTCATCCACCAGTTTCTTCGCCGAGACTACGCTGACTTCGCCCTTCATTAGCATCATCTATGCTTCGGTTTTGAACTTCCTCATCGCGGCTTGTTGACCATTTGAGGCCAATTTGCTTAAGATGTCACCGCCTGCTTTGCTCCCTTGGATGCGAATTATCCGAAGTGGAGAAAGTTTGTTGTAGGCTTTGCTTTCTCGAGGTATTTCTTCATCCCATCGCTTTGCCTCGCACTTCCCCAACATGTGGCTTACGACGACTGAGAGTCACTATGAACTTTACCGTCAGATCTCAAGACTTTGAGCTAAGCGAAGTCCGCGATCAAGGCCTCATACTCTACTCGTTGTTCGATTTTTGAACGAGAACCGGCGCGTATGTGATCTCTTGCCATCCGTCCAAGGAGCAAGATGCCACCGCTACTCGCTTTTTCCCGAAGCCCCATCAACGAGACTTGCCAAGAATCCTCCGTGTTTTCTCCACCGTTCGGCTTCGGCTTTGTCTCGATATGGACTCGGGGCTTCGGTTTCTGCCAAGTGAGCTCGCAAGAAAGTCCGCTAAGGCTCGACCTTTGACGGCTCGACGGGGCGTAAAGATATACCATGTTCGCCAGCCAACTGCCCACTGCAATTCTCCCTCGAAGCTTCGCTTCACAACACTTGTCGGGTGGATGGTCAAGGAGGACTTGTATGGGATGTGCATGGAAGTATGGACGTAGTCTCCTGCAAAGATTTACTAATGCTAGGCAAGCTTCTCCAAAGGTCGATACCTTGTTTCGGCCTTCAATGCTCGGCCGATGAAGTATACCGAGTCGACGCCCTTCTTCTCGCACTCAAGATCAAGACTTATTGTTTCGTCCAAGCGGCGAGGTATAGGAAAGGACCTCCTTCTTTCTGAACGGATGCAGTAGGAAGTTTGGCGAGGTAGTTTTGAGATCTTCAAAAGCCGACTTATGTGTATCATTCCGTGAGAACTCCTGAGCCTTTTGAGTACCTTGAAGAAGGGTAGCTACTTGTCCGCTGCCTTTGAAAGAAAGCGTTTAGTGCGGCTATGCACCAACAATTTGTGTACGCCGTGAATGGTCTTCGCATCTTCATTTATAGAATGGTTTGAACCTCGACGGGTTGGCTTTTAACCCTTCGCGAAACCCAAAGATCCTAAGAATTTTCCTGACCGAACCGCAAACGCATTTCTAGGGTTTCAGCTTGAGGTTGACTTTTCGTAATAAGTCGAGGACGATCCCGAGATCGGGCGACACATGTGGCTTCCTCTATGCTTTTTACTACGATGTCGCCGACGACACCTCTACATTCGACCTATGTAGGGTGGAATATGTTGTCACCATTCTTTGATAGGTAGCTCCCGCATTCTTAAGTCCGAATGGCATTTTCCGTATGCCAAGACCAAGTCTTTAATGAAGGTTGTCTTGGCCGCATCTTCGCCATCCATCAAGACTTGATGATACCCTTTATATAGGTCCAGAAATCAAGACTTCGAACCCGACCAACGCGCCGACCTTCTTATCGATGTTGGGAAGGGATAACAACTTTGGGCAATGTTTATTGAGGTCAGCAGTAGTCAATGCACATTCACCATCCCTCCTCCTTTCTTCACCATCACCGGTTGGCTATCCATGTCGGATATTTAACTTCAACAATATGCGAGCTTTAGTAATTGATTTACCTCGCCATGGATGACTTGGTTCCGCTCGCCGCAAAATTGCTTTCGCCGAACCGGTTTTGTGCTCGGGTCGATGTTAAGCTTATGGGTGATGATACCCGGGAGACCTCGGTCATGTCGAGGGAGACCAAGCAAATACGCCTCGAATTACCTCGTGAGTTGGATAACCTGCTCTCTCAATTCGATGCCCCGGTAGCTAATCTTGACGACCTTGAGTGGCTCGCCTTTGTATAGCGTGACCTCTTCCACCGGGCTGCCGCGAGATAGGCGTCTGTCTCTTTACTCCAACTCCTGGGTTTCTTTAGTTGTTATGCTTGTGGGTGCCGGGTCGGAGCCCCGCACCTCGTAGAGGGCGACTTGTAAGCATTCTTGCCTGCTTCGATCCCCTCGATCACGGCCACATCCCCTTTGTGGGATCTTCATCGTCCGTGGTATGTTGAGCATACCGCCTTTACATTGCTCAGCCAATCTCGCCCAAGATGATGTTATACTACGAGTAGCCTTCACTACGAAGAAATGTACCACCTTGGTGGAGCTTGTCTGAGCTTTCCCACCGTGATGTAGCTCGATTATCCCTTCCGGCGTGTTTCCTCCCCGAACGAAGCTTCGAGTGGCAGCGGTGCTCGCGATGAGGCGCCGCCTCTACTCCTAACTTATCGAAGCATTCCTTAAAAAGGATGTTTACCGATGCGCCATCGCCGATGTATACGCTTCACCAACTTGTTTGCGATCATCGCCTGGATTACCAGCCGATCCCGTGGGGCACTATCGCAGTACGGGTCGCTTTCGAGAAGGTGATCGCCTGTCCTTCTCGAGCCTCTTATCAACCGTTCACGGCATGTGGACTTCGGCTTCGCTTTCAAGGAGGACTTCGGACTCGCTGGGAGCCCAGAATGGTGGAGATGACTCGCCATATTGCGGTTCGCTGCCCTTCTTCGCCTTCACCGCTCGCCTTCTTGTTAGGGCACAATTCCCTTCACTGCTTTTCTCATTTTCGCTTCGCTGAGGGCCTCAGATCGCCCAGCTGGCCGGTCATGACCTTTGTATTTTCTCAGACCCCGCCATGTACTAACACCTCGATATCCTCCATGAGGTCTCGCACCTCCGTGTCATGCTCGTAATCTTCATGGAAGGAGCAAGACTTGTCCTTTGTTCGGCGCCACCCACCCGCCATTGGTCGAGGTTTCGAACTTATCCATGTGGAGTTCAGAGATTTCCGCCTGGCTTCGCCAAAGGAGTGTACCGAGGTCGCTCGAGGTGTTGCGCGGTCCGAGCCCCGACTCTATGGGCGGCGATTCTTTCCAAGGCGCCCGCCGGCCTCGCTACGATTTCCTCGCCCTTCTTCTTTCTTCCTTTTTCGTAGGATCCGCCTTTTTCTCGCCTCGCTTCATTCTATCGGCCTCGTCGCGCTGGGCGAACCGATCGGCTATGCGCCCATAGCTCGTGGCAAGACGGGGTCGCATTGACTATCTCTTTATATAAGGCCCCGGCCGATGCCGCTCGAAGGTCGAGACGACGAGGAGGTCGCCACGCTCATGACCTTCACGCTTTCTTTATTGAACCCGGTCATAAAGTCGCCGATGGACTCGCTTCGATCTTGCCTCAAAGTGAGGAGATGTGCCAAGTCATTTTTGACTCGGCCTCGAAGAACCTTGATGGAAGGCCTTCATCGTGTCGCGGTAGAACCAATGCTCCTGTGAGAAGACTTTCAACCACCGGGGGCGTTGTCGACTAGTAATTCCGGAAGAGCTTGCACATGTGAATTATGCCGAGGCGTTGGTTGATCATATTGTACTGAACCGCGAGAGAAAGTTCTCATGGGTCCCTCAAATCATTATAGGGGTGATGCTCGCACCCGATATTTTTCTCGGAGAGGTGTCGAGTATTTCGCTTGAGAACGGGTGACTATCCTCCCGCATCTGGCCAAACCGCCCTCCGAGAGTGAGGCGGGTTCGCCGATCGAACTCCTTTCGTAGTAGTGGCTGGCTCGCGGCGGTCGCGACGCCCCGTCCCTGCTGTTCGTCCCTCCCGCGGTCGGTTTGGCCCCGACTTGTGCGGAGGTTTTAGCGCCCATGATTTGATGTCGGGGATCCACCTGCCGTGGTGCCTCGTGTTTAGACGAGGCTTCGCCTTTCTTCTGGATGTGGTCGACCTTGTGTCATCGAGGTATCGAGGAAACTCTCCTTGTTTTCTCGAGAAACCCTCGACGCGCCGCCAAGGTTTATCCGGCGAGCCGGAGGTTCTCCTTGGTTGTTGCCGCGATCTCCTTCGCTTCGCATCCTCGCTTCTTCATGCAGTGACGGGATTCCCTTGTTCGTCAAGGTCGGGACATGCCTTCGTGGGTCGATTCTAGGACCGGCTTTTTCCAAGCCGAGCTCGGCGTGTTCGACGCCGTTGTTGCCGTTGTTGCCGGCGACTCGATGTGTGACTTCGCATACATCGTCGTGATTGATTCCCTCAGAAATGAAATTTGATCGAAAACACAAAATTTTCGCTCCCACGCACGCGCCAAAGGATCGATCTTAATTTCGTTAGGGAAATAAATGCGAGAAGAACACAAGGGATTTACGTGGTTCAATCTTTGAATTAGATCTACGCCCACGGGCAAGAGAGAGTATTCGTATTGAATGTGTAAGAAGCGATTACAAAGAGTGTGGATGATCTATTTCGCCTAATCTAGCCTCTATTTATACACAATTACTTTGACCTAGATCTTAAATCCGAGGTCTTCTAACTAGATTCGAGATCTTGATAGGATCTTAATCCTATCCCTTCTCGAATTAGTATTCTTTAGATACGGCCGAGCCTTCTCGCTCCCACCGGTTTTAGGGGTCTTCGGGCCGAACTTGTCCGTGCCGAGCTCGATGTCGCCTTTACATGTATTGGGCCTCGATGTTTGGGCCCGGCGCAATATATCCTATCGTATTAACAATGTAAATTTATATCATTCAAATAAACAATTATGTCATTAATCATAAGTAATGATGGAAAACCACCATAGTAGAATCCATCAACGTGAGCCAACTCAATGAGGGAAAATTTCGCCCTTAGGGACAGCCCAATGGTTAAGGTGGGTTCCTATGGCCAAGAGGTTACAGGTTCGAACCCCACTAAACGCTTCTATGAGTTTGAGCCTGTCACACTTGATTTTTCAACTGTGGTTTAACTGTCCTGTGTGGTTTGCAGACTATTGCACAGGAACGTGGGGTTTACCCAATGCTCACCTAAGATAGTGGCTGCGGGTTCCCCATTATATCAAAAAAAAAGGGGGGAAATTTCATCATTAACAACCTACGGCAGTTTCAAATGGTTGACACATGGAGACAACTTAACGACGTAAGTGTTTCGTCGTTAATTTGGATGTTTGACAGTTGAGTTTGATTTCGGATTTTCCATCCTTATGTCGTTGTTATTTTTTAATAATTTTCTATAATTTAATTTTATTTCCAAAACTTGTTTTGGGAAGCATATGTTACATCGAAGCATCGGAATTAATAAGCGTCTAATTGCAAATATTTGAATAGAATGAGAAATCAAATATAAAGTAAAACATAAAATCTAATATGTTGATAATGCATGTTATAATATGCAATATAGTATATTTAGTACTGAAATCAAACCAAACATCACGGAGAGGGAGGGGGAAGGGGGGAGAGGTGAACCCAGATATGTCGGGTGTGTATCCAGTGGGAAGTCTATTGATTTGTAGTCTGAAAGCAGTATTGGTTGAGCTTGTATACTTTTCTGTTATCATTATTATGATCTTCTATCCGAATTATCTATGATTACATATATTGTCCATTTATCTCATACAAAAGTTAGATCATAGAATATGTAAAATATCACACAAGACTTTATGATTGATTAAGCTTAAAATATATAAACATGTATAACAACTAAGACAATTTCAAGATAAGTTGTTGGTATAAGATACAGTAAATAGAAAATATATAAATGCTTCAACAAGAAGAATTCTCAGAGTTCTCTGGTAGTCTTACCCTGACAAATTCCCGATCAAAAACAACTTCTGCCTCAAAATCTGGAGCTACATTTCCAACCTACAAAACTTCACTCTGTAAAAGAGATAAATACATCAACAAAAAGATTTCATGCACTTCACTTCTAAACAATAAATAATCAAAAATAGATAAAGGCAATACATAAAAAAATACCAATAACATTGGCAGTGCAACAACAACAGTCAAGAGAGAAAAAAAAGTCATAAATTAAAGGCACAAGGCATACCAGCCACAGCAACTGAAATACAGATTTCTAATAGCCTAGTTGGAACAAAGACAACACAAAAGAAATCACACTTAATTCCAGCTCAACATAAATAAGGTAGAAATTTGAATAAAATCTAACCTATTGGAATAAATCGAATTGATTTTTTAAAAACTCGAACCTAATTTTAATTCAATAACAGCACACTTGAGTTCAACCCGATAAGCAAAATAAAAGTTGCCAAAATGCAAATGATTTTAGTACAAATTTTGTGTGATCCAACTCGAAATGTAAAGAAATCATCATCAAAGTGGATTCGATTAAGAGTGGATAAAAAAAGAAATGAAAAGAAAGAAAAAGTATCTGGGGAGGGTTGGAAATTAACCTTTGGCCGCTCCAAAGTGGCGACGCCGCCATCTTCCCCATCCCTCACCGTCGTCATCGCCTCCCTCACACAACCAATACACACGCCTTTAGGGTAGATCCAGTTCCAAATATAGAGAGATAAAGAAATCCAAATCCAGAACTAGAAGATAAAGAGAGAGATTGTGTGTTATGCTTTTAGTACCCTAATAAAATCAGGTATTTTCGGGTACCGAATAATCGAATTGGGTGCTCGAGTCGGATATTAAGATATTCGATTTATTTAAGCAGGTCAGGATCGGATATTAGTTTAGCATAAAATTCGAGATTGGGTACCCAATAATTTTGGATAAGATAATCACCCCACTTAGATTGGCCACCCCTAATCTCCATATGCCATCACGTGAGAACGTCTTCAAAAGAGACCACCTCATACATTAATTGGTAAGATATGTATCTATTTTAATTCTAATATAAATTAATAAAAAGTCACAAAATTTGATTTTAATATATAATAAACTTATTTAAAAGATAAGAAATATGTTTAGGAACCTTTTGGTTCAACATGGTAAAATGAAAAAAAAAGTATTATTTATAAATTCTCATTTTTTGGTTCACCAATATTAAATTGAATTCTCCAATTCTAGTTATATGGTTCAACAAACGAGAACCAAATTTGATGCTAGTGAGAGAGGGATGATGATAGTGGTGGTTATAGTTGGCAAAGTAGCGGGCTGGGTCGGCCCGACCTCAGGCCTGTCGGGCTTTTATATTTTTCGGGCTAGACCGGGCTTGTTCGAAATTTTTCGAGCCTAAGAATATGAAGCCTAAACCAGTCTTGGGCGGGCAGACATGCTTTTTTAGATCATTTTCTTAATTTTTTTAATATATAAAATTAATATTTTTAATTGTAAATATATATATATATATATATATATAATAATTAATATTATAATAAATGATAGATATGTATAGTAAATAATATTATAAATATAAATATTTAATAGAATATCGAGCGAACATTTTTAGCCCAAAACACTGGGCTTTTTTGGCCCGAAGCCCGGTAGGCTCGGGGTTTTTTTGGGCAGGCATTTTAGGTCCGATTTTTTTCGATCCTTTAGTTTTTAAGTCCAAACCAACCCGAACCCCGAGTACCCCTAGCGGGATTTTCGGACCGACTCATTTTGTCGGCTCTAGTGGTGGTGGTAAAAGAATGGTGGGAAAAGAGGGATATGGACAAATCCGAATCTCAAATAGAGATGGGAATTATCATAAATATATTTCTCAAATAAAAATTTAGTATTATAATACATTATTGTAATATCTCAAAATCTATTTCAATACAACACTGATTTTTTTAAAACATAGACAATATCAAAATTAACTCATGAATTTTCTATAGATTATAATAATATATTATTATATGAATGCTCCTAACATATAGTTCAATACGTAGTTCAATATGAAAATTTAACAAAAACAAATTAACCATCAAGCTATTCTATGGTGAACTTCATATATAACTAAAAGAAATAGTGAGAAGAGTTTTATATCCACACTCATAAAAACATGACTTTTATAGTTATTTTGGCTTAAAAAGATACACCTATCCCTAATGGGCCCACCATTTAAAATATTTTAAAAAATAACATTCTCTCTCTCTCCATCGCACCCTCTCATCTCTCATCTTTTTCTCTCCCGAAAATTTATTGTCAAAATTGAATTTAATTAAAGTTGGTAAACATTAATTGTAAATAGAGGTTGGTAAACATTTAATTTGAAAAATGTGTTGACATTGAATTAAAACCACAAACAAATTCATTTGTAATATTACAATTTCAAAGTGAATATGTTAGGAGGGGAGGCGAAAATAATTAGAACACGTTACCTGTATTTTTTCAATCAAATAGTGAAAATCGAGCACTACTCGCTGGATTAAGGTAAATTAATATCCGATTTAAATTTTTTTAAATGTTCTTGAGTACACGGTTGTTAATTTTACGGCCTAAATATGTTTTTTTTTATGATTTTATGTTGCTGGAACAATAATTTTAATGTTTAGAAGAAGAAAAATACATTCATGAGTACACGACTATACATGGTTATATGTTCATGTGTCACATATGTTATTTTTTGTTGATTTTATGTTAATACAATTATTAATTTAATATTTAGGATCATTTAATTAGTTAATTTAAAATATATGATTTCCTAATATTGAATCGTGCATCGTACACGGCTATATCGTTTACTTATGAGCTCAGACTGTGTACTAATGAATGCACAACACTCATCAATACACGATACACGCTGTGCATGGCCGTGCATAGTACAAGACGGTTTATCATTGTACGCCCGTGTACGGTACACGCTTACATGCATGTGCACGATAATGCCGGTCAGTATGTACACACCACTCATCTTGTGCATCCTATGCATATGACTGTTATCTTATATGTCTTATTTTGAAACAGATATCTTGACAACGTCTTATTATACGTCATGGTGGTAATTATGACAGAGCAGAGTACATGGGCAGCGAGGTTCTCATATACATGGTTGTAGAACAGATTTCACGTGCTAATCTGCTAAGAAATATTCATGAGCAAGTAGGCAAAAATGGTGGATCTGATTATATATTTTTCTACATGACGAGCGCTAGTGATGGAAGAAGAATAAAAGTATCGTTGAAAACTAACACTAATTTGTTCCGATTGACTGTGGAACAAAATGATGATTCAGTTGTATATGTGATCGAAAAAGACAAGCAATCTGTAGACACGGTACACACAGAGACACCAGTATTATATGATTCACAATGATCTACAGTTTTGCCCAAGTTTAGTACAAGATGTACTAGTTCAGCTTTACATGAAGACGAGCCGTTGTCTTCAAATGAGGAGGAAGACGAGTGTTTCAACTAAAAGTATTATCTTAATTGACTCATAATCGAATGAGGTGTTGTAGAGGGAAAGGTAACCCAAGTCGTCTTTCAAGGAAAACTTAACAGGGCTTATTGTTCACGTCGCACACATAAAACGGTAAATCCTAAACACTCTAATACCAACAGAGATTTTGAAACAAACGGGAATTGAAATGCTGAAAGGAAAAATATAAATAAAAGCGACCTAACTAGGAGTTGTCAATCCATAGTTGAGAACCTAAGAAAACACGAAAGCAGGAAGCTAAGCGTAGAACCAATTAATCTAGATCATCAAACATGAAGCGATAAAATTCAACGAGAATAATTCAACATACTACTAAAACTCAATATCAATTGCATAGAACGTGAATGTATCTAAATATCGGGAGAAATAGAATCAATCAAGAAACCAACAATCCAATATCCACTATGTAATTCAATCCAACAATAATCTTAAAGCAAAACACGTAAATTGATCGATTGAAATTCAATAGGAATCGTAAATCAAATAATATTATAAATCCAATCCAACAGAAATCATAACGCTAGAATTCGTAAATCGAAAGAAATAAAGTAAGAATTAATACTCAAATGTATGGAATCTATCTCTATCGTCGTCTGAAGAAAGCTCATCGAAAATGGATTGAAGAACAGTGGCTGCGTATGAGAAAAATAGAACTGGCCTACAGAATAATGACCTAACACGTATATATATATATTAAGTGAGTGAGTCGGTTGTGGATGAGCGAGCGCGGAGCGGATGGTCTGTTCCCAAAGTGAGCGCCGGCTAGACAGGCGCCGTCACAAAGTGCTTCGTCTCGTGCTTAACGCCGCTCGCGCAGCGGCGCGCGGGTGGACGAGCCGGGTAAGCGTGAGCGCGAGGAAAATTGGGTGAGCGGCGCCGAGCACGTCCGATGTTGCGCCGCACGGCGCCGCGTTGAGCGCCAGATGGGCGAGGGCGCTGGCGCCGGCGGGTGGAGTCGCGCTGGTGGATGAGCTACGCGAGCGAAGCGCCGAGGCCGACGGCGCCGTCATGGCGTCGGGCGAAGCGTGGAGGAGAACATACGAAGCGCATTTAGCCGACGCCGACGATTTAACGCGGCGCTGGTCGCAGCGATCGGGCGCTTCGCTGGCGTGGCGGGCGCGCGCTGGCTGCAGCGACGGGCGCACTCAGCGCACGCACGCGGCGCGACTTTTGCTTTCTTCGCCCGCTCTTCTCACGTTTGAACTCCGAATTGCGATCCGTTTGTGTCCACGGATTTTTGACGAGATGCTCTTCAATTAATGATAATTCTTGGTAGATCCATTTCATCATATTTAATACCGGTTTCCTACAAAATATCGAGATAAACCAAATAAGTCCGAAACGAAGAATTCTAATCAAAACAACGGTATAAGAAAGACGAAACACTGGAAACGGCATGTAAAAGAATATCAAGAATAAGCAAAAAATGAAACCCAATAACTCCCCCATACTTATCCATTTGCTTGTCCTCAAGCAAAGTCTATACTAATAAGAGTAGAAAAATAACTCATGCAACTTAACTCTTAATCCAATCAATCAAACTTCTTTTTGCAATTCCCCCAAACATGATGAATACATAATCAAAGTTAATGTGAAACAAATCTAAGATTGTGAGAATGTCAAATAAACAAGTAGGTGATTTTGCTCGCACTCCAACTCTCGCCTAGAGTGAATTAACTAAAATGGTCACCTTTAACAACAAGTTTCTTTCGAGAACACAAAGAAAGTATTAACAGATTTTGGAACAATGTTCGAAAGGTGAAGTCTCGATGAACTCGAGTCTCCTATCGTGGTTTCCCATGCCCATTTTTTGATTTACGAGAAAGAGGAGCAGAATCCCATCCTCCATTTATACAATCTCAACAATTTATTGGAGTTTTCATTCTCCTTCTTCTTTTTCATTTTTTTTAAACAAGTATATAGGTAACCACACTGTTAACACTACCCCTAGCATTAGTCGGACAAATCACATCAATAACCCCCGATTTAAGATTAATTCACACAATCTCGTCAATTCACATTGCACTTCAATAACATAACATCAAGATAAACGAGAATACATCAAGGTTTGACCAATACCACAGAGTTCAAGTGCACAAATCACAATCCTAACTTATTCGTGATAGACAAAAACTTGAGTCCAAGAGGTCAAATAGACACGTATCCATATTGCCAATCATGCACATAAACAGAGCACGACATATAATCAACCCCCCCACACATATTCGAGCGCCATCCCCGTAGCTCTAAACATTAACAACAAAATAAGGCCGAAGAGGATGGAACTTCCCTGATAAAAGATGGCAGAAAGAGGGTCGCTCAGAAATTGCATCCCAAGAGGAGGCCAGCAGCAGACACCATAAAAGCAAAGGAAAAATACAACAATAGGAAAGGAAACAAACCACCGAAAGAAGGAAGAGAGAAATAAAATAAAGAAATATATATATACTCCAACAAAGAAGCATCACCGCTGGTCCGTGATGCGGCAATGGATAAAGGTGCGGGATAGGGACCACGCATCCCATTGGGCCTCAAGGTCGCCCAGATGTCGCTCTTGGGTGTCTAATCGCCGGTAAACATCTTGACGAAAATCCCCAAACGTCATTGAAGATTGATCAAGTCGCTGAACTGGCAAGATTGGGTGTCAAGACGCCGATACACTCATCACGTAACTCTCCAAAACCCCGGTCGCTGATTGATAGAAATCGTGAATTGTCGACCCATCTCGCCGCCTATACCCTCAAAGTTCGATTCCAGAGGAGCTAAAGTCCCCAAACCGCCGTGAAGTAGCTCGCTGAAACCGCCAAAGTTGGAATCAAAATGAGCCCTAAGATCACCGAAGGCGTCATTGTGGGTTGATGGGAGTAGGTAAGTCGACGGGCGTGTCATGTGCTCCCGCCTCCTTCTTCTTGGGCCTCATCCTGGGGATATCTTCATCCATCGGGCGTAGCTGCACTGGATAGACCCGCACGGACGGTTCTGCTTAATCATAATATACTCTTGGACACTACGTCGTGCTTCATAAGGAAGTAATGTAGCCGGATCAGATGCAATCACCTGAAAATCGCTGAACGTGATGGGAAAATTCTCAATGACATTGGAGCCTGATCTTGGAAAATCTTCTCCAGGTAATCCCCCAAAGAACTTGGCCAGTATCAAGGGATACTGGCTCAAAGACAGATGCGTCTTACGGTGTCGCCTCATATAATCAAATCGCCGCCACAAGAACGGTGTTACACAAATCTTCTTGTTATTCACAGCACCACAAGAAGAAAACTTCCGGAACACTCACTTTATTTGCTTGCTCTTTCCCTGTGAGGTTGTATGCAAGGAATTTATGGGCGATAACCAGAGCTGGGCCCTTAATAAAGGCACTAGAATTGCCTGCTGATGACCAATTATCAAAACCAGATAAAATTTTCCATGTTTCAATGAGATAAAATCCTTTCGTATATCGAAACCCACTAACATGAAAACCAAATACATCATGCATAACCTTTGGTGTAATAGCACATCTAGCCCCTCCCCAACCGACAGTAAGCTGATTTAAAATTGGCACTGGTCTTGAGCGACACACAAAATTCCCTAAGCACAGGCTTAATACCATATTCTGGTTCCCTTATTGCCAAATCAAGTAGACCCCACAATTTCAAATATCGTTTCACAGTTGCATCAACACCCAACGAAGCAAAAATATTCCAATCATAAGAACGAGGGTGACTAATCTCTTTAGAACGGACAACTGAGAAGAAAATACCTTCTTCTTGGGGCAAAAAAATAGAGAACGAGCATTGTAGTTCTCCAGAAATCTCGGCGATTCATCGATCCCGTTGCTCTGCGTCGTTTCTGCTCTTTTCGTCAAAGAGACGAGTGGATTCTTTGTGTGAACCATGATGAAGAGATGCCGAGAGACTAGCTTGAAAGGCCCCGCATATGCGAGCTGGCCGCCGAGCGTGACGAGTTGGCGGCGAGAGGGCGAAGGGCCGAACGCTGGCGCTGGCAAGACGCTGAAAAGTTAGGCGAGCGTGCGCACGCTACGGCGAGGAAGTTTAACGGGCGGCGAACGGTGAGCGGGCATTGTAGGCAAGCCGGTTGAGCACGCATAGAGAGATGGGCGAGCATTGGGAGAGGGCGCGCGAGCAAGAGCGTTGGCTGTCGACGGGCGAGCGCTGGGGAGAGCGGAACGGGCGTGCGAGCGCGCGTGCGCAGGATGAGCGCCAATTGATGGAGCGCGGGCGCTGATGAGGGAGAGCGGACACTATAGGGTTAGCGCCGGCTGGACAGAGCGAGCGCGCGAGGGCACGGTGAGAGCGGACGCACGCGCTGGGCAAGCAGGCGAATGGATGACGAGTGGGCACGGCATGGGCTCGAGGGATAGCGCCGCCGGATCGAAAGCGAAGGCCAGGTGGCGAACGCTGTCGGAGGACGGAGAACGGGCGCTGGGCTAGGCGGGCGGATGAACGGTGCGCAGGTGCTTGAAGAGCGGAGCGGGGGCACGCGCTGGGCGAAGAACGCCGACTGGATGGTGCTGAGCTGGGCGGTGCGCGCAAGTGTAGGGCGCCGAGGTAACGCAGTGGATTGGAAGGTGGCGGAAATGTTTGGGGAGATGAAGAGGGCGACACACTGAAATCTGAATGAAAATTAGGGCATGGTGCCCTAATATAAACGCCGGTTCAGGAGGGGGGCACACCGGTTCATAGGTTGAGCGTCGATTTTTCTCTTTTTCTCTTTTTTATATGCAGCCGGCCATGGGTTGAGCGCCGGCTCAGTGAGGGTTGAGCGCAGTTCATGTAGAGCGCCGCCGGAGAGGCATTCTCGTCCACCTCAACGCTTGTTCACCTTGAGCGCTTGCCAGGATAGCTTCGCTCAACTCTTGAGCGCCAGCCAGAATGGCTTCGCTCAACTCTTGCGTGGTTCACCTTAACCGCTGTTGTGGACGGTCATTCAAATCTTGAGCTGGTTCACCTTAAGCCCGGCTGTGGACGGCTTCAGATAAGCATGAACGCCGGATCACTTCGAGCGCCAGTTTCGAAGAGCAAATATACATTTTTGAGCGCCAATCACGCTGAACGTCGGATAGCTTCATTTCCACGATCTGAACAAAAAACAGCGAAAAATAGATGATCAAAAGATAAAAAGAAACAAACAAAAAGAAAAAGAAAAGAAAAGACAAGAAAAATTTGTGGATAAACTTCCACTTAGTACTCAATTTTAACGTCGTGAGCACGACGTATTGAGATCAAAGATATTGAGGATCGATGAGCAAGACGTTCTCCACTTCTTCCAACTCATCTCGATCAAAATATCGCTTTCACTCACCGTCTGCTCACAAAGAATGATCCGTTGGTGTTAGGATCGCAAGCAAACCGCCCATATGGAAATACCTACTCAATAATATAGGACCACTCCACCGAGTCGAGCTTCGGGAAGAGTTTCAAACGAGACTGAATAAGTAAAACCTTCATTCCCGGCCTTAAATCCTTACGAACTATTCGCCGATCATGAATCCGCTTAACTTTATCCTTGTAAATACGGGCATTCTCATATGCTTTGTCCTCGTAATTCTTCGAGTTCGGTCATCCGAAAGCTCTACCCTTACCGCTCGTGATGTCGAGATTCACGGCCTTTATCGCCCAATAAGCTTTGTGTTCAATCTCAACAGTAAATGACACGCCTTTCCATACACAAGCCTATATGGACTCATTCCCAAATGCTCTTGAACGCAGACGGTATGCCCAAAGTGCAAAGATTCAACTTCATCGACCATCATTCCTAGATGGTCGACCATCTTCGAACACACATTTGATCCGCTTGTTGCTTGTCTCATCGTCTCAAGTTTGTGGATGATATGCGTGGCCACCTTGTGGGTGATTCCATTCTTCCATGAGCTTCTTGAACAACTTATTACGTAAATGCGCCCATCACTTATGATCGCTTTGGGGAAACCAAACCTTCAAATAATGTTCTCTCGCACAAACTTCAAGACTACATTAGCATCACTAGTCCGCGCTGGGAATTGCTTCAACCCACTTTGACACATAATCAACAAAGAAGACAAATGTATTCAAATCATAGATTGGGAAAGGTCCCATAAAATCAATACCCCATACGCCAAAAATTTCAACGACAAGAATATTGTTCGCTGGCATCTCATTTCTTCTCCCCACATCGCCCACTCGCTGCATCTCGTCACATGAGAGGTAGAAGGCGGGCATCCTTGAAAAGAGTTAGCCAAAAGATACTACTCAAAGACTTTAAAAGTCAGCTCATGCCCACCAAAATGTCCTCCGCAGCGGGCCTCATGACACAACCTTAAAACTCGACCTTGCTCATCATCGAATGCATCTTCTAACCACCTCGTCCTTCCCAAGCTTGAAAAGATACGGGTCATCCCAAAATAATTCATGCATACACTAAGAAATCTCTTCCTTTCGGGAAGTCAAATCAGTCTCAAGGAGCCACAAGCCAAGTAATTAACAATATCAGCATACCAAGGTGATGAATTAATTTTCAAAGCATGCTCAAAAGGATAAGACTGCAAGACTCTCATGTGCAGTAAAACAAATGGGGACTCGAGACGAGACAAATGGTCACCACGCCATTGTCACTACCTTTCCGCCTATAATTTCTAGATCAAACTCGCAAGAAGAACCCAACGAATTAATCTAGGTTCGCCTGGATTTAGTCAACAAATATCTTAAGGCAAGATGATCATCGTGAACAATTACTTTAGAACCAATGATATAAGAACGAAACTTATCTAAAGCAAAGATAACAAAGAACAACTCATTTTCAAGAGTTGTGTAATTCACTGAGCGTAACTTAAAGTTAAGCTAGCATAATAAATCACACGCAATATTTTATCCACTGCTGACCTAAAACAGCCCCACGGCCACATTGCTAGCATCACACATTATTTCAAAGTTAGTGACCAATTTGGAGCAAAGAACAACAAGAGTGAGAGTCAATTTCTCCTCGAGAAAATTGAAAGCACGCAAACATTTATCATCAATTTGAAAAGAACATCTTGAGCAAGTAGATGGCACAAAGGTTAGCTTATCTTAGAAAAATCTTTATAAACCCACGGTAAAACCCGCATGTCCTAAAAACCCTAATGCCCTTAATATCAACGGTGGAGGTAATTTTTCAATTACATCCACTTTAGCTTTGTCAACCTCAATGCCATTTCTGCACAATACGCCCCAATACAATCCCACTTTTACCATAAAGTGACTCTTTTCCCAACTTAGAACGAGATTGCTCTCCACACAACGCTTAAGCACACGATCAATCTTATCTAGGCAATCATGAAAGAAGATCCAAATACCGAAAAATCATCCATGAATACCTCAAGGAAATCTCCAATGTAGGACGACGTATGTCAAGCCCTCGCCCGAGGATCTATCTTGATATTTAATTCACCATACATTGATTATATTCCTAGCATGCGCCTATATAATTAATTGCAACACGTAGGGTTTTCGTGTTTACCTGATCCAAGAGGTCGTGGAACGAGATGAATGGATCGAACGGATCGACTCGTGCTTTGACCTTCCTCGGATCGATCCCTGCCGCCCAATCTCCAACGCCGAGCGAGGACGATCTATGGAGAATGCTTCGAAAATCACCCTCTTTCTCACACAATTTTCAAAAATCCTCTCAAGAGAACTATGAGATTCTAAAATATGCTTGTAGATTATTAAGGATTAACCTAGACTTTATCTCTACCTTATATTTATAATGCATTACCATAATCCCATAAGAAAAGGATCCATGCATATCCCATAAATATAATAATATCCTTATAGGATAAAGAGAATAAAATCTATCCTTAGAGAGCATATAGGGCGCCGATTTCATTGAAGCTACGGGCTCGACGGGCAAATTGTGGATCAAATGCAAGGAATAAAGATGGGCCTCAAATAAATTAATTATCTTATGTTCAAATTTGTAACATAAATTAATTTATAAACATTCATTCATGCCACTAGAGAATAAATGCCGACTTACCCTTTATTACCGAAGGTGAGCTCAAGCTTGCACTTAGACATTACGAATCCCCCGTATTTAAGATATCGAACGTCCATTAATTATTTAGAGCATTCGATCGCTTAAAATAATTAATATCTTTAATTCCTCAAGTAGTACCACTCAACCTTATTATTGTACTTGAGCTAACTCAACCGCAGTGGTTTAGTACAATAAACATTTTGAGCTCCTTAAGGGACGCCATCATCCTAAACGGATACGGTGACTGATACGTATAACTAGCACGACATACAAGCACCGCCACCACCCAAGATGCGAGAATATCAATTAGAACATATAACCTCACCCATAACAAGTCAAAGTGATGGTCAAGAACTCATACTCATCTAATACCTTATCGAGGTTTAGATCATCGTAAGTCACCGAGATCTCGGTTCTTCACTACGGTCGATAGAAGAACACATCTCACCGTGATCCTTCAATACGCCGTAGACGCATCAAAGATAGACAAGCAACCAAGTCAAGTCATTTCTTATCTATACCGCAGCCTATACCGACAACTCGTCTCAAGTTGTCTCACCAGAAACTTTTATATCTCATTGCTTAACCAATCATACGCACTTCTCGTGATCTTCTACACACCGTATGATCTAACTTATATATGAGATAAGGGACACGATATATGCAATCAAGTATTCAATTCGGATAGGAGATCGTAATAGTGGTAACAGAAACATTGTATACAAGCTCAACCAAACCTGCCAAGATACAAATCCAACACAATCATCTCGAAAAATTGACATCATGCACCCGAAAGGTCCTCGTGCATTACAGCGCCAAAAGGCATCCGTCGGTAGTATATGTACCAAAAGGACTTGTAAACGCCGCCTCGCCTCGATCCTCGTGAGCAATAACAACCTCGATAGTAACCAGATAAACCATTAAGAAAACAAAATATTCATGTCCCGCTAACCTATCAAGCATTTGATCAATAAAAGGAGAGGAAATGGTCCTTTTCGTCGCGGCATTCAACTTTCTAGAGTCGATGCACATGCGCCAACCAAGAGTAGCCCTTGTAGGCACCATCTCCTTTCTCATTCTTTACCGCAGGATGCCTCCTTCTCGGGCACCACATGTATCGGGCTAACCCACTCGTCCGAGATAAGGTAAATAAGCCCTTCCATGTTAAGCTTCAAAATCTCATTCTTCACCACTTCACCGAGGATCGTTCAATCTCCTCCGGGCATCAATGACCGCTTCACTCAATCCTCGCGCGATACGATGCATGCATGTCGTTGGGCTCGATTCCTTGATGTCGGCTGACTCCACCCAAAGGCAAGCTTATTCTTTCTCGTAACCGAAAAGCTTCTTCTTCAACATTTGAAAGCTCACGAGATGATAACCGCTTTTCATTCCACCCTCCAAGAATGCGTACTTCAAGTGTTGTGGCAGTTCCTTCATTTCTAGAGTGGGCTTTGGCATGCTAGCAACTTCAAGTGCCCACTCTTCCTCGTCAGTCGATCCTACAAAAACTTCCTCGAGGCTATGCTCCTGTAACAACACATTCTCGGCCAAGGGATCAATAGTATCAATAAAAGCACAATCATCAATAAAATTAGCAGAGGGAAACATCACACTGTCCCTAACAGAAAAAGACACGGTTTCACCAAGCACAATCATTTTTAAAGTGCCACTCTTAACGTCAATAAGTGTGTTGGTTGTGGCCATGAATGGCCTCCCCAATAAAAGTGTGTGCTCTTTTCCATCTTCCCTAACCTCACCAATTTCCAAAACAACGAAGTCAACAGGAACTATCAACCACCTTAACTAAAATGTCCTCAATAATACCCTTCGGATATCTGACGGACCTATCAGCTAGTTGTAGACACATGCGAGTGGGTTTAAGTTCGCTTAATTCTAATTGTTTGAAAATAGAATAAGGTATCAGATTAATCCCGGCCCCCAAATCAAGCATGCCAGAAGCTTCCTTACCATTACCTAAAGCAATTTTAATGATAAAACTACCGATCCCTGAGTTTGGGAGGCAATCGTGCCGCAGGACGGAATTATCGCCTCGGAGACCACGACCTTCTCGCACTCTCCAAATCTTCTTTCTTTGAGTCCAGCCTTGAAAACTCGACGAGGTCGGGCGATTTCGATCACGCCCAACAGAGACAAATTGACATTCACCTCGACAGAGTTTGTAGAACTCGTGAATTCATCGGTCTTTCTTCTCATTTTTCACCGGCATGCAGGGTATCGCGAGTATAAGGCTTTGTCGCCTTATGCACTTTGACCTCGGTTTCTTCTCATTTTCCACCTCCTCGAGATTTCATCCGCTTCTCGATGTCTCCCACCTTATTTTCAATCACCCGACCACCTCGTATCAAGGATGTACCGAGCCCGATGGGTTGGCTATGAAGTTTTCCCATCGCCCTTGCCGCATAGCTCATTCACCACTAGCAATTTGTCCCATTTGCGTCTCTAAACGTTTGATTGTGGGGTCTTGAGCATCCATTCTTTGGGCAAACATATCCCCCAAAGCTAGCCTCTGAGGTGATGCGAGGTGCCCACGATACTCGTTGTTGTTGTCACCGCCGGATACCGTCACATCAAATCGCATACCGTGGAGGTCTTCGGTATGGGACACTCTGATTTGAACTCTTCCCTTGACTCTGATTCTTCCACCCCACGTTAGGTTGATTCCTCTACACCGAGCCAAACTATTGCTGATTAGACTCGAACTGTTGTCAGGGTTGGAATCCTTGCATCGCATAGGCTTTTGCTTTGCCTTCAAAGGTAAGCTCTCCCATCTTGGGGCACGTATCAACGTTATGCACGGGTTCGTTGCAGATACCAAGAGGTTCCATGAATTCCTCGTGCTGGGCTGGTGGATCCGATTTTCTCATCTTCAACTCTTGTACTTCTCTCATCAATTCAACCACTTGTTTATTCATGTCGTAAGAATGATTCACGGCATGTGCCTTGGCTCTTCCACCTCGACTGGACTTCTGTAGTAGCCATAGCTTCAAAAATGTCAACGATATATGCTATCGTTCGAGGACCAATATCTCCACCTGCAGCATTGTCCACCATGTACTGAAAACTCTGAGTCAATCCATCATAGAAGAATTGATAGAGAATTTCATCTGGCAAGGCATGGTGAGGGCACTTCTGCAATAAACTCGAACCGCTCCCAAGCTTCATGGAACGGCACATCGGACGCCTGATTAAAGGTCATGATCTCGTGACCTCAATTCCTCGACTCTTCTTGTTTGGGTAGTATTTAGTCATGAATTTATCTACCACGCATTCCACCGCAAAGAGTTAGCGGAAGTGCCAAAACCATGACTTTGCCCTCTATCCTTCGTGGTGTACGGAAACAACGCATCTTCGCTGGTCTTCATTTAGTCCTCCCAACGGGAAGGACTGCAATACCGAGCAAAATTCTCTTATGAATCCCAAGGCATCCTCACTAGCAAGCCCATGAAAAGTAGGCATGAGCGAGAAATGATTCGGCTTAAACTCATAGTCTCGTGCTACCGTCCAAGAACAATTGAGTAAGAATGACCCCAATCACAGTGTCTATAGAAATCACGCAGTTGCTCGTGCATTTTCACCCATCTCTCTCAACGGGGGTGTATTCTCAACAGATGGATGATCATTTGTCACCAACACAGACTGTTCACCACTCACAGAAGTGGCACCAAACTCCTCCAGTTCCGGAAGAAGCGATCTTTTAGACCTTCGAGCGGGTCCAACAACAGAGCAAGCGGTCTATTTAGACTCGTGGCACCTAGCATACACAACACTCAAACAAGAAAAAATCACACACAACTGGAGAATAACAAAATAAAAACGAAAAGAAACACAGAAAATAATCAACACAAACAATACGCCTAAAGTTTTCCCCGGCAACGGCACCAAAATTTGTTTCAACTAAAAGTGTTCTTTTAATTGACTCATGATCGAATGAGGTGTTGTAGAGGGAAAGGTAACCCAAGCCGTCTCTCAAGGAAAACTTAACAGAGCTTATTGTTCACGTCGCACACATAAAACGGTAAATCCTAAACACTCTAATACCAACAGAGATTTTGAAACAAACGGGAATTGAAATGCTGAAAGGAAAAATATAAATAAAAGCAACCTAACTAGGAGTTGTCAATCCCTAGTTGAGAACCTAAGAAAACACGAAAGCAGGAAGTTAAGCGTAGAACCAATTAATCTAGATCATCAAACATGAAGCAATAAAATTCAACGGAGAACAATTCAACATACTACTAAAACTCAATATCAATTGCATAGAACGTGAATGTATCTAAATATCGGGAGAAATATAATCAATCAAGAAACCAACAATCCAATATCCACTATGTAATTCAATCCAACAATAATCTTAAAGCAAAACACGTAAATTGATCGATTGAAATTCAACAGAAATAGTAAATCAAATAATACTATAAATCCTATCCAACAGAAATCATAACGCTAGAATTCGTAAATCGAAAGAAATAAAGTAAGAATTAATACTCAAATGTATGGAATCTATCTCTATCGCCGTCCGGAAGAAAGCTCCTAAAATGGATTGAAGAACAATGTCGATATGAGAAAAATAGAGTGGCCTCCCGAATAACGACCTAACGTGTATATATATATATATATATATATATATATATATATATATATATATATTAAGTGAGTGAGCTGTTTTGGATGAGCGGAGCGAGGGTTTGTTCCCAAAGTGAGCGCTCGGCTTAGACCGAGCGCCGCCACGTAGTGCTTCGCCTCGGCGAACGCCGGCTCAGCGCGAGCGGACGACGCAAGGGCGAGCGCCAGCGAGGCGCGAGCGCGCGAGAAAATTGGGCGAGAGGGCACTAAGAGCACAGTCGGATGTTGTATTGACGGCGCCGCTGAGCACACGAGGAAAATTAGCGGGCGCCGGAGCATGCGTCGGACGGGCGGTGGTAATGGCGCCGTGGGCGGAGTTGGCGCTGGATGAGAGCGGCGGGCGAAGCGCCGAGGTTGAGCGGGCGCCGTTGTGCATTGACGAGGGGCACACACGAGTGAGCGAAGCGAAGCGCACGAGCCGGGCGCCGACAACGAACGCACGCGCTGGCCGCGGGCGACGGCGCACTCACAAGACGCACGCGCGCCGATTTTGCCGTTTCACCGCTCTTTTCACGTCCGAACTCCGAATTGCGATCTGCTTGTATCCACGACTTTCGACGAGATGCTCTTCAATTAATGATACTCGCGATCCATTTCATCATATTTAATACCGCTTTTCTACAAAACATCGAGATAAACCAAATAAGTCCGAAATGAAGAATTCTAATCAAAACAACGGTATAAGAAAGACGAAACACTGGAAACGGCATGTAAAAGAATATCAAGAATAAGCACAAAATGAAACCAAACAACGAGCTGGTATATTCAGATGATAAGGAAGACACGAACCGATCGAGAGACATATTTGATTCATCGACCACCGAATTTGGTGCTTGAATTCGGCAATATGACATCTTGGTAAGTTATTGGATACGCAACTTCGCTTTGAACATCAAGATAGGGTGAGGCTCGTGCTACAACTTCACGAGCCGTAGAGGATGATACAACGCATGAGTCGCGAGAACCGGGTTATTCCACTACTTGATTGTTACAAAGGCGTTGCCATTAGATCGGGTTGAACTCTAGAGTCCATACCGATCAATTATGTGTTGATTCGACATTTAAGATGAAATATGACTTCATGATAGCCGTAGGATTGCACCATTTGGAGAATCATGTAGAGTACGTGATCGAACGGTCAAGAAAACACGTTTGGGATATGTTTGCAAGCATGGTAATAGTTATCCTTTAAGCCACGAGCCGCCTCAGGGAAACGATATGGTGAGTAATTGTTGAACAAGAGTCATACCGCCGCTTAGATTTGAATCGCATTGCTCCAGGACAGGTGTCTGCCAAGATTGTTGGCAAGTCTTTTGTACGAAAATTGGTCGCTGAAGGGGTGGTATTGAAGCCTAAAGAGATGATTGGAGATATGCATCGATAATTTGGCATTGAGATGGATTACAACTTTACTCTCCGAGCAAGAAACATCGCTATAGAGATGAGATGACATGTGATGATTTTGAACGGTCCTATCAGTTGCTTCCATCATATTTGCATCTGTTGAGATAATCTAACCCTGGGACACTATATGATATTGAGACGGCCCATGATGGCGAGTTTTGATATTTGTTTCTTACTCTTGGATATATTTTGCATGATTTCAAGCATTATTGCAATCGGTCGTCGTTGTAGACGGGACTCATCTTAAGGAAAAGAACAAAGGAATTTGTTTTGTCGTCATACGGCGACGAGAATGAAGGAATCTTCCCGCCATATCAAGTTAGTTCCGATTGAGGATGAGGAGTCAGGACTTGGTTTTTATCTCAATGTATTTGTGTATTTATCAGCCTGATGATCTGTTAGTTAGGGTCTGATCAACACAAGGGCATCGAAAAAGCTGTGGTGTCCATGTATCCGAACGTCGTGCATGTGTTGTGTTTTTACCATTTGTAGAAGAATATGGCGCAATTTGGGTCGCATGTTTGTACATTTATCAACTCAGATGCATATGCCTATCGATCAGAGGAGTTCGATAGATATGTTTCTGCTGTGGATGATCTAAAACCGATAGCACACCATCAATTACTCTCCATTGGGGAGCATAGGTGGTCTAAGTGGAAGTGCCATGTACGACGCTATAGTTTCATGACTTCGAATACGATCGAGACTTTGAATAATCGGTTGTTGTGGGCTTGGGATCTACCTGTTTGCTCGTTGTTTGAGACTTTTCGGTCTATTAGGGAGAAATGGCTTGACGTGCGACGAGCTAGTGCAATAGCAAGGTCACATGAGTTGATCAAGTAGCCTCGCCGGCTACATACGCTTGTCGAAAATGGACGCCACTTGGTTGTTCGCTCAACGCACCACACACATGTTTAAATTCGAAGTCGAAAACACATCCTACATGGTTGATCTGCAGAATTGGACATGTGAATATCGTGAGTTAGATTTGAACGAGATCCTTTGTTATCACGCTTGTGCTGTCACGCCCAAATTCCCGAGGGAAGGCACGTATGCCGGGGTATGATTAGGGGTGGGGGTTAAGAAACGGGGAAGAAAGGGGGTTACATAAACCATACATAATAAGAAGATACGACCATAAAATCGGGCAGCATCTCCTCTATACTAGGACATATCCTGAAGAGGAGGGGTGAACAAACAATCCACCAACAGAATTATATCGACATCATAACTTCAATGAACGTGATCTTGAATAAATATTAGTAATGCAAGGAAACAAAATGGCATTACATCATGTTGACTAGACCGGTCAATCACATAGCATGCACTTATCGAGACTCACTGCATAATAACATAATAACAAACCTTGTTCCCAATCATAGAGAAAAATAAAGGGACAAGAACACATCAACAACAGAGTACATATATATAACGCAGCATCGCGGAAGCAGAAAGCGTGAAAGAAACTGCAGCTCAACCCCTCAGCGTCGCCCGTCCAGCCCTCCTCCATCTGTGAAAACATGTGAAAAAAGAGTTTTGGGGTAAGTAACAAGACTCGCCAGGTTTTTAACATAAAACAAAATCCATGATACCGTGTTTAGAGCACTTACCTTAGAAGGTTTTAAAACGTAAACCAACTTCTAAGTAAGCAAAAAGAGATTTTCCGTTTTGATACCTAACCCGTTATTATCACATTCCCATCATAGAACCACGGCTCGTAATGTATCCCGCCAACTCATCACATCTCTCTGCCCGAACATATCCAATAATTTACGCCTTAATGTATCCAATGGCTAAACCAAAGGTGGACTTCGTGGTCTATCCTCGCCGTAACCATAACCACTTCATTATCATTTCCGTGTGGAATTCCGGGGTCTATCCCCTTCAGAACCATAACCACGTGTTCGGGGTCTATCCCCTTACGATCAATACTCAAGATGGTGATCAACCCACCGAATAGAGATCCGTGCACAATCACAATAGAACCATATCTCGGATCAGAGAAGAGTAATAACTTCATTAAAACATTTTCACGGCGCACATGTTTTATTTTTGAAATATCAGAGTAAATAACTCAAAATAAGCATATATAACCCAACCTGAACAGTCGAAAACGTCAACTGGGAGATATCCACAGATCTAACAACTTCACCGATCGCACTAGTAGGTACCTGGTAATAAGATGGAACAACTTTTGGAGTCACATCCCACAAAGCAAAGCAACAACGTGATCCGAACGAAGATCGAAACGAAATGGGGGTTTTCGACTTTCTGAACCCATATTTGGCATTCTCTGGGTTTTCAAATCAACTCGATGCAGAAGGGAAATATATTCAGGGCATCAAGAACTATAATAGGGTACCTTCAAAATATGCATTCTTAGCAACGAAGAAGCTTCAAAAATCGATGTCTATCCTCAAATCCAGGATAAACCATCCAAAACCGATGCATGAAAATGGAAACATAAGCAATATTCATAACGAGGAACATGGAATGACAAACTATGTTGAAAATGGATAACCCGGGCATGTACTTCCTTTAGAAACTCGAAACAACGGAAAAGATCCCGACATGTAGAAACGCGAAAAACGAAAAAACGGAATCGGTACTTTAGTAGAGCACATATCCCGGAACTCAAACCTAGTGGTCTGCTACACCAAATTGGTGGCCAACTTCACGATGGCGGCGGCGTGAGGCGGTGGAGGTCGGCGGCTAAATCGGCCATCCTCCGCTAAGCTTTCTCGCTCCGTCCCTTTAGAAACCCGAGTTCTATGTTATGCTATCTACTAAAAGGCGGAATCGAAACAAGAAAAGGACAAAACAGAAAAATGAGGTCATTTGGGAGGGTCGATCGGTGGTGGTGGCAAGCAATAAGAACGCGCCGCTGCTGAACCTCCCCGGCTCGATCCCCACTCCTCCAGCTCCTCAGCTGCATTTACCAGAGCTGCTCGGCTCGTCCGTAAACACGAGAGACGAAGAAAATAAACGTTGAAAATGAAGGCCCAGCCTCGATTTATAGAAAAGCAGGGCTACGCAATGCCAGGCAAGCGATCCTTTTCGTAAACGTAAAAACGATGCATCTTTTGCAAACGGACTCACATTCAAAGAAACTTGGTACCCATGGACTCGAAATAAAATACCGGACACAACGACTAGAAACAAGATATGCTTTAAAAGACCCATGAAAGTTCAATTTTTGATAACTTCCCTGAGTGTCAAACTTCGTGGGTGGTCGAAAACTCAGATACTTAGTGTCTATGAATTCTTCATAAGACACTCTTCACAATGCCTGAGGTTCTTGACGGTCGCATCACCGAAACAAAAGGTTAACCTTTTGACATTTCTCAAAAAATGTGCCGAACAAACCTGAAGCTTAGGAATGACGGGGTATTACATGTGCTACTATTAGGTACGGTATTTATCTAAAATTAAAGTATTACAAATATGTATACCTAAGAGCAGCTTAATTTATTTTTTGATTAATTATTTTTTGTTTTAGGCGTGCTAGTTTACAAGTCACTGATTTTGTGGCTCACTATTATAGATAGTCTATTTTTTCGACGACTTATTCTTTTCGAATTGCATCATTACCACATCCCAGTGCATGGATTGTACCAAGACTCTCTATCAGCTTACATTATTCGATCTCTAATTATCGCACGTCAGGCTGGGCGTCCTAGGTTGAGTATGATGCAATCGGTTGTTGAGGGTTTGTCAAGATCACATCACCAAATATGTGCATGTTGCAAAGGTCAAGGCCAAAACAGATGCTCATGTACAATATTTATTGTCATTGACGATGAACCATGTGTGGAAAGTAAACGACATAGGAAAAAATGTAGTATTTGTCGAAATGAAGAGCATACAAAGAATGTGTCCTATGCGGCCTTTTGAGTAATTGATATTTGTTATGAAGTGATATTCGTTGTCGATTTTGATTGATTATTTTGTATCGATATTTGTTGTGTAGTGATATTCGTTGTTGGTATTGGTGTTGTTGCATTTTGGACGTTATAAGATTATTTTCGCTAGGATGTTGAATTGGTATTGGTGTTATTGTATTGATTATTTTCGCTCAGATGTTCTAAAATTATTGTTGTATGGACGAGAAGGGCTCAGACGGTGCACGGCCGCACGGCACATATTACCATTCTATTCTACGGTACACGACTATGTACCATCGCAGTATCGTGCACCTAACATGTACTCAGAACAAGACATGCCCATGCACCCACCGTACAAGAAATGTGTGTACGGGCATGTACCCTAGAATATTACACGCCCGCGCATGTCCCTTCTCGTCAACAACAAGACTAATACCAATAACAAATATCAATCGAAAATAATCAAACAAAATCCAATAACGAATATAAAACGTTTAAATAAAATCGAAACATAAAAATCAAACGTTTAAATCACAAAATATCACTACTACCAATGAGAATACTACAATATCCAAATCAAATCCAAACAAGTAAATCGCTAAATCATAAGGCTCAGTGACCATATCCTATGAGATATTCTCCTACGTTGAGCTAGTATGAACTGCTCACTGAAATGTATCCTCCGAGGTAAACCTGTGACGAGATGATCCATAGAAGCGCACGTAAAGATACCACAACTCACCGAGTCAATCTACATGAAGTGGTCATGATCGGGCACCTCCGCCAATGTCAGATGCTCATAATGTATCTGCCTCAATAGATTGTTGTCCTAAAATCCATTTGCCATCATCGGTCGAGGGAAAAGCCGAATAATAGACTACATCTGCAAAGGCCTCAATTCTCGAGACTTAGGGTTGTGTGCCAACGAGTCGTACACCTCAAGAGTTCACATAACAGTAGATATATGAACTGTTACCCAATGATTTCTCCCGACATTACAAATAGCTAGTATATGCAACATTGATAATTTTAAAACCGACATTTAATTGATAGAAAAATAATATAAATGAGAAAAAAACTTACCATATTGGCGCACTTCCATGGTCTGCTATGTGGTGCATCGACCCATTCCACCATCTCTCTCAAGTCCTCGTGTAATACCTCATTTTTCCTCATTAGAATTTTACGATGAATTTTGAACTTAGAATTTATTAAGTTGATTCTCACCCGGAGAAAATTTGAGAACACATATTTTTGTTCTCAACAAAAGATTTGTTTCATTTAATTTTTATTGTGAGATAATTAGCATAATATTTAACTATGTTATATTTTAGAGTACCAAATTATTTGAATTATGGAATGTCTATAGTGATTTTAGACTTGTTTGAATTTGTTATTTCGAAATGACATTTGCTCGACGAAATTTTTCCGATTTATGGAAATATTGTCGTTTGCATATTTTAAAGTATAAATTACTTATTTATATATTTAAAGTACTTAAAATAGTTTATTTGAAATAAACTAAAAGTTTATATACTTTTTCCATAAAGTATTTTAATAATTTGATTTTCAAAATCAAATTAACTTTTCAAAGTAAAAGTCGAGCAAGGATATTGTTGGTGTCATTCGCCGATATTTTGATTTTCAAGATTTATTTTGGAAACTTTAAAAACTCGGGCGCAGTGAATCAAGAAATAGTAGTATTACCTTAGACTTAAGACTAGACTTATCAGACCTCTTAAGATTAGTTTATCTTGTAGGCTTTGTTGAGCAAGGAAATTAGCGTTGCTTTTCCCAAGACGAGTTCACAAGTTTAATTCTTCAGGCTTTGGCCTATCAAGGTGGGCTTATTTTACAAAGTATTTTGAGTTATATGCTCTGATATTTCTATAATGTGAATTGTTTATCCAATATAAATATTTTTATTATGCTCTGCTCTGTTTAATGCTCTTGTATAACAATTTTGGCTCTTAGTCGGTTTAACACACTTACTAAGGGTTGTGCGCACGGGCTCGAATCACGGTGGTTTGATCTCCACTTGCGAAACGGTCAAATGAATGGCTTCACCAAATGAATGGTTTCACAGAATGAATGGTTTCACCAAGTGAATGGTTTCACTGAATGAATGGTTTCACCCAAGATCCGAAGGTGGCTATATTCCCCGGATCGAGATCCATTAAGAGCACTGCCCCGAATCGAAAAGGAAGACATAATGATAAGAGTAACAGCAGAGAGCGTGACACTGGCCCCACAAGAAAAGTTGATTATTTTTACATAACTTGGAAATGGTTTTTAGTTTTGAAACCTTATAAGTTATGTTGAGATATTGGATAAACTATTTTGATTATGCGAAATGTTTTAAAAGTTGTATGCCCAAAAATATTTTCAAATGTTTTTCAGGTTTACTGGCTGATGCTGACGGGGTAGAGATGAGGCTAGGGTTCTACTCCACAATCTTGACTTCCGCTGAATGACTAACCACTATCTAGTCTTCTAAACCTTTCAAAACATAAGACTGTGTTATATTACCTAATGTCATTCTATGTCGAGCTTGAACTCATAATTCTTCTTTTGTTTAGCTTGATGTCCTTTGTGGTTGTTATCAGAGTACGAAACTAAACTTTTGATCTTGGGGACTAGCTTTATGTTATTATCTGAAATGACATTAACTATTATTTCCCTTTCTTGAAAATAAGGTTTTTGCCAAATTTTGGGATTTATTTTTCCTATTTCTCCTGAATAAGTAAGGCTTCCCATCATTTCTCCATTTTCTGCTTATTCGAGTTCAAAGTGACACCCGGTATTGTCCATCGTGGGTAAGTGGTCTTTGATACCACATGATAGCCCATTAGATCATTAGGACGAAGTCGGGCGAACTCACGCACAAACAATTGTCAGATAAATGAATAAATTTAGTCGTGAATATCGCCTAGTAAAATTTATATAAACCGGAGGATTTAAAATAAATTTAGGCACATTTCAAACTTACATAAAATCCAATCGGCGCTATAATGTGTCTAGCTTCATTGACTTCGGGCAGCAATATATTGGAGGGACCTCTGTTTATTATTTCATATGTATGTACAAGCAGTACAACTTCATAACCTAACACACATAAACAAAAACAAAATAAGGAACACCATAAATTGAATTACAAATATATAAAGAAAATTTGAATAAATTTCTTAATAAGTACCGTCGTCACCTGCAGGGTCCAAGATTAGGTCAAACAATGACTGAGTCATAATATGCTCATTCTTCCGAACCATAACACAACACTCTACCCTTGACTGCCTAAATAGCTTGAACCCTACTTTGAGCGCATGAGGGGTTCAAATATCTGATGTCACTTGATATGGGGCACTCAATGCAGTATCCCAACTATCAGACGACATATCACCCTCATCCGCTGGCGTGACTGGCTCTCGAGCTGATGATCTCCTCCGTCGACGTGATCGCTCTCGATGACCCGATGCCGACCTCCGGATAATGCGGACCCTCCTCCGGTCGATCACCGTGAAGCGATCGTCGGTGGCTAGTACGATCCCTCATCCGGATCGACCGCCGATGCGATAATCGCCTAGTGCGAAACCCTCATCTAGATCGACATGTCGCGAAGTAGATCATCGGTGGCTAGTACGGACACCTCATCATACCGATACCGAGCGCCTCGATCGACATGCTCAATAAACCGACTCGGTATAGCTCTCACGCAGAAAGAATGGTACGAGATCTATATCTCTGAGATCTACACCGGAAGAAGTCCTACAACTACTTGAACACACGCCGAGTTACTTGAGCTACAAGGCCCTCTCTAACCCGTTTTCCACAATGGCACGTAAACTCTCACCATAGCAAAGAATCGAGGTTCGCCTAATCGAACACTCAGCGTGTTCGCAATATATATGGTCCGCTCTTGTTTATGCTGCGATGAATGTCTACGATGTTGCTACTGTGATCGAGACACACCAGGTCGAGTAGGCTCAACAACTTGAGATGCATCTCTGCACTTCAGCTTCCTAACTGCCTTTGCCACTCGCCTACGACAGAACATGCTCAAAGACACCGGAGCGGGGCACTCTCTCACGCATATGCGATTCTCCGCTCAGCGCAGCTCATCATGTGCCTCCGCCTTCCACCCTGCTGTGCACGAACCTAATAGCCAGCCGCTCGCCGCCTTATATACTCAAGGCTTGTGTACTCAACGTTATGCGACTCCAAGATACGATAACATAAACGCTACAAATACACATGCGCATTATTGATTATTATGTATTTAATAAATATATATCAAATACTAAATATTTATTAAAGTTATATGCTCATCAAAACCAATGTAGTCGGTCGGAGAATTTCAAGTAGTCCACATCAAACATCTGGGAAACCTCATAGTGGTGTCTCTCAAGACCGCACATATGTCCTAAGTCCGGAATGGCCTCATACGACCAAATCTGGAAGGCCCAAACAGTCCATAGAAATGGTACGCCTTCCTCAAAGCGTACCACCTTGCTCGGTGCCTCTTCAAAGACATCAATCCCGCGACATAGTATCTCGAACGAATATGAGCCCCATGGAAAACTGTCCCACGTATCCAAATCCTCAGCCAATACCCGGACCCAAGGCTCGATGACTTCTCTATCATGGCACAGGATGATCAAATACGCCACTAATATAAACATTATCTTCAAATAGTCCGTGACATCATCATCCAGCCGTTGTTTGTTGAATAGGCTGCAGCGCTCTAAAAAAGTAGCCCTCCGACCCCGAAATTATCTATAAAACATGCTGGTATGGGGAATATCGTGCCTCAAATTCGGATCAAAACTAGACGGTCAAGTGCAATCCAGATATAGGTGTCACAACCCAACTCCTTAATCAAGTAATTAGCCGTGACGGGGTTAAGAAAGAACTTCGTAATCGATAACCTCAGATGTGACCAGATATATATCAAGAGAAAATATGACACCAATGTGTGACTTCAACTTTCATCATGAAAGAATCAAACATTTATGATTCAAAGAGGTAAAATGGAGTTTGATAAAGGATGATTTTAGGTTTTTGAATCACAATGAAGAATCGAGTGAAAAAGAACTACGGTCGAGGACAAACAATCACAATGGAATAACCAAGACCAAGGATATACTTATTCAAGTATGCTTTGATAATAATAAAGATTTATCAACTGTTCAAAGATATTTGACAATGAATCCAAGGCATTGTATAAAATGTCGATTCATCAAAACAACTCGACATTCCGTAAATCCTTGTTCATATAGAATTTCAATAATTCATGTTCTCGGAATCAAGTCCACATCATATCAACAATTAGGGATGTCAATCGGGCCAGCCCGCTGGTTCGCCAACCCACTCCTGCTATCGGGCTATTCGGTTTGGGCTATTCGGGTTGATATTTTTTCTGTTAGAAAAATTCAACCCAACCCTAAACACTGGTTTCTGCCAACCTATCGGTCAATCGGGCCAAAAAGCTTTAAAAAAAAATAAAAATTATTGTCCGCATTCCATGTAACTAAGCGTTGGAGTAAAAAATAAATAATTGAAAAATAAATATAATACATTCCACAAGTTCTTTTTTTAATCTTATTATACTAACTTTGAATAGCAAACAATAAAAATTAAAAATAGTGCTCATAATTAAATTCTTTTTTTCTAATATGTTTTAATGTCCGCATTCCATGTAACTAAATGATCTCTAATAATATAATACAATTATAGCGGAATTAAAACTTATATCTAGAAAAATTTTAATAAGTTAATTCAATATAATACTATTTAAAATATATTACAATATCAAAAATAGAAAATAATGCTCACAACTAAATTATTTTTTAATATATCTGAATATTCATATTCCATAATAGCTAATTCACTATTTAATATATATTTTATAAGTTAATTCACAATAATACCAATTAAAATTTATAACTTAAAAAATTAATAAATTAATTCACTATAAATAACTAAATAAACAATCTATAATAGCTACAAAATTTAAGATAATAACAATGTCTTTTGTATTTTATATTCTTATATCATCGATATTTCATAGACTAGTATAGTAAATAAGTATGATTGTATAGATTATATAGTATACAATATGTAGAATATAAAATATAGTTATACACTTCAATATAGTAAAGTACAATATATATATATATATATATATATATATATATATATATATATATAATATAACAAAAACAATGTCTTTTGTATTACTATATTCTTATATCATCTAAGATTTCATAGTCTACTATAGTAAATAAATATTATTGTATAGATTACATAATATACAATATGTAGAATATAAAATATAATTACACACTTCAATATAATAAAATTATATTTATATCTCTACAATTATAATTCTAAAAATTAATTAAAAATAACTTACATAACTATTGATTATGAGATAAATATAATAATAATTCATAATTCTAATGTAAAGTTCATCTAACTTATATAACTAATTAACTATGAGATAAAACAATTATAATTTGTAACTCATAATTAGATTTTAAAAAAAAATAATCAAATGATATTGAATAGTATATTCAATTTATATATTATATAGTCTACCTTATTATCTCATAATACCAAATACTTATGTTTAACATATAATTTACTATGAGATAAATATAATAATAAATACAAATAGTGATATTAGGAGACAAATATTACAAAATATAAAATATAAATAGGATCTGAACATTAGTTACTTATAATAATAATATTCATAATCCTAATATAAAGTTCATCTAACTTATATAACTAGTTAACAATGAGGTAAAATAATTATAATTTATAACTCATAAGTAGAATTTGAAAAGTAAATTACATTTAACTTGCATAATTAATTAACTAAATTGTAAATAATAACAATAATGAACTATATTAGAACATCAATATAGTGAACTATAAATTATAATACATTGATATATGAGTTACATAGTCATAAATTTTATGATGAATTAATTCAAGTTATAGATGGATTACAACATCGCATAATATGAATTATTTATTTTAAAAGTAATATCACACAAATATAATTATGTATGTTTGTGTTAATATAAATATAAATCTACAATAAATATAAAATTTCTTTCCTAATCCAACAATTTATAACATGTAAATAGTTTAAATGAGGATGAATTCAATTTATATTTCTTAACTAAAGTAATAATCTTACAACTAATACATTGTTTAAGGTATAATAATAATAATAATAATAATAATAATAATAATAATAATAATAATAATAATAATAATAATAATAATAATAATAATAATAATAATAATAATAATAATAATAATAATAATAATAATAATAATAATTCAACTTATAACTTATAAGTATAATCAATAGTAACTATGAATATCATAACATATTATATTAGAAAATTTTGATTGAGTTTAAACACATCAATAGATATTATAAATAAAGAAGGAAAATAAATAAATGATATGAAAATGTGAATTGAAAAGAAAGAAAAAGTTAATTTATATAAAGAAAACAAAGAACATATACATAAAAAAAAAAAAGAACTAAAAAAGAAATTAAAATATGAAATAAAAAGGAAATATTTTTTTTGAAAATAAATTGAAATTCGGAGACAAAAATAAAATCAAATATAGAAATTTAAACAAGACCAAGAAAATACATAAATAAAAAGTAATACATATAAAAAATGAATAAAGAAAAAAAATAACATAAAAAGAAAATTAAAATCTGAAGCAAAATGAATGAAACAGAAAATTGTTTCGGAAAAGAGAAAAAAAAAGAAATAAGAAAGAAGAAAAAATAAAGAAATAACACAAATAAATGAAAAGAAATAAGAAAGAAGAAAAAAATAAAAAAAAGAAGTGGGATGGGCCCCACGAGTAAAAAATGATAACTCCTCCCTTGTTCAAAAATCAGATTCGCATTACCGTCACGAGGTTTTTTTTTTTTTCACCACTGGCCGACCAGAACTCGACCGGGCCAACCCGATTAACCCGTCAACCCAAATGGGTTGGCCTGAATAGCCCGATTTTGTATTCGGGTTATGATTTTATAGCCCAACCCATTAATTTTATCGGGCTATTCGGGTCAGCCCGTGGGCTTCGACCCATATTGACATCCCTATCAACAATGCCGAGATCATATCAATAAAATAAGACTGTCGTCAAGATTAGTTCAGTCGACTCGGCGTTATAAAACACAACAGCAGGTAAAGGCCAAAGTTCGGCAACGAGAAGTGTGGTTGAGAATTATGTATTTTGACATAACTCTCTGGGCCAACGAAACATGTTAACATCAAATGAACAACATCACAATTAAACATTATCATCATAAGTCAAACATTTAGAGAAGCTCCTTTGCACAGCATTCAATTCCTACATCCTCTCGAGCTCAACCTGCACGTTTAGAAATACATGCAGGGCGTGAGTACAAAATTGCACTCAGTGGGTATATGCCGAAAACATTAAAACCTTGCCTTAGGGGCTATATAAATGACTTGCCATAACATTTTCAACGCACGTGGGTTTAAGTGAAAACCTGTGCATGCTTTTCATAAATAAACACTTACTTGTTTTCATATTCATAGCATCATAAAAATATGCATATGCATGGTCTATGTCGGCCGACAATTTTCTCTTCCCATATCCACGGATTCTTTCTATGTGTTGAGAAGTAGCTCTCTTCTCAACACGCTATAATTCAAGGTCGCTTTCCGAACGCTCGGTACATTCTTTCTTTCTTTTATTTCCGTGGATAGGTAATGCATTGTGCTCGTGCTCATGCTCAAAAACAAGCAAGTCACCAACTTTGCAACTTTGCATATAAATGCATTTCATATCATTTTGAAAATATATAAAAGCATATCATATCATATATAGAAAATATTTATATACCCACCCGACGACATACTACCGAGGACTATACTTTCTCGTCTTTCACTTCTTTCTTCTTCTTATTTGGTCCATCAATCCACATAAAGCGACATATAAGCATATCAAGAACATAACTTTTATCTTAGTCACGATACGACTATATCTTATCGATATCAAGACACTATGGTCTATAAACACTGGTCATTGATCTTCTAACATCTTACATATAACAAGATATCCCAAGCTTCATATGTCTAAACGAGCATAGAAAACTCAACAACAAGCTTAAACCATCTAATCTTAGCAAAAACCTAACATCCCTTAAGACAAAGCTTATGTCCGACGTCAAAAATCACGTGAGACGCCATCTAACACCAACGAACTTCTATACATGCTCAACTATTATCAAAGATCATTAATCTATCATCAAAACAAAAGACCAAAGCTTTAACATTAAAAATCCATTTTGTCGACAAACTAAAATTTTGCAACTTTTGAATACGTCGTTGAAAAATCCGAATAAATCATTTTAAGCTTTATTCATATCATAGAGTCCAACTATGAAGTCAAATGATCAAATAAAATCAAATATCCAACATTACAAAGGCTAGGTTTTCGCCATTTAGGGTTTTCACATAGTTTCGATTTCAAACGCTTTTTCTTGTTCAAAACATGTTTATATCTATCCAATAACACATATATGAAGGAAATTCAAGCATATCAACATCATATATTCAAGATCAAAGCCCTCATGATTTTCGAAAATAAAAAAAATCGAATAAACATATGCTTAAAATTTCAACATTAAACAACTCGTTGGCGATTAATCTAACATAATATCAAGAAATAATCAAACAACAACATATCATCTTCATAAATCTCAATATGACCGAAAATTACAACATGCTTAAAGGTTCATATTTTTCAATTTTCAAACCATAAATGTGTTCTAGAGATAGAATTATACCTTAATTCGAAGACGGATCGGAAATTCAACGGTTTGATCTTCAAAACTTGAGCTTGAAATTTCAAAAATTTAGTGTGTAGTGTGTGAGGCACGAAATTTTGAGAGAAAATAAAAAGAAATGAATAGAAATGTGTATATATAAGCCACAAATTTTCTATTTTAATTTTAATTTTCTTTAATGTGGTGATTATTCACCACAATTCTAGATCCTTCCTTTTCTTTTCAATTTTTATTTTCTTTAAAACATGATGAATAATCATGTTTCTAGAGAATTCTCATTCTTTCTTGCTAGAAATTAATACTAATGTTACAAATACATACTATTAATCCATACCGCTCGATTTCAAAACTCATTTCGATAAAATGTTCTTTGCTTGAAATTCTCTTTAAAACTCAAATAATATATTATAAACATCAAAATTTAATCATAAAATATTTTGGCTTCAAAACCATTTTGGGTATTCTCACGACGATTCGGGTTTATACGGCCAACATATGTAACAAAGAGCAAAACGTTGAAATCAAGACTTTGGGTTCAAAACTTCTATAAACACATACTTATCATCTCAAAACTCTTGAAATCTAAGTCGTCTTATTCTTGACAAGACCTAAGAATCTATCTTAGGTTCCGTCTCGAATTCTATCGCGAATTTATCGCAAATTCTATCTTCTCGACTCGAAGCTTAAAACAAAAGCTTCTAGCTTAAACAACTCTTTCTTAAGGATGCAATGCCTTCTTACAAACTCTTAATCGGAGCTAATCTTTGTTATAGAAATACGGGTATTACATAAGGCAAACTCAACCATCCCAAATCGTATATCGGATACACAAACATGAAACCATATCTCGAACTCATAAAAACTCTGGATCAACGACTGCCGCCCCATGAGATGGTGCGGTGTATTATTTACGCTTTCTCATCTCCCGAGATCAAGAAGATGGTCAAAGCAACTATATCTCGAATACATCAATACATCCGCATGCTAAGCATGTCTTAACCTCGTCCAATCCTTCGATTTTGATGTCCGATTGATGTGTCCGATATAGCCTTGCATATAAGGTCTTAACCACATATAACGAGGTCAGAAATGTAAAAGATTAGGGTAAATTAATATTATTTAAACCAAAATAATCAAGATACGAGATGAACGCTGTTGAAAATAATTCATGCACGTTGTTCTTAAGTACATGATTAAACCGTATCAAGAACGAGTGCACGGTTGAGCTGCATCTTGAAGAAGCGTCGCGGTTTCACCAGCATACCATGCAAGAACATGGTGTTCTTCAAGATACGGTTGAAATCGTACACGATTCTTCAAGAAGGTGAAATCTGTACGCTTCAAGATACACAGTTACCGTGTTCCAGAAAAACACTGTGGTCTTCAGTATTGTCACCGTGTACACTATACAGTGCTAACTGTGTACTTCTGAACACAATAATATGAATAGAAAATCAATAAATTCAACCTAAATCCAATTTCTAAGTTACTAAACTCACAAACAATCAAAATTTCATCACTACACGTCATTGTGCACCCCATGAAAACTATTGTGCATTACATGAAAACTATCGTGTATATAATGAAAACTCAATTTTAAATGTCACATTACTCATCGGAGGGGGTGGTGCTCGTAATTTAGTGCCCGAAGTAGAAGGTCAATGACGTGCTTGCGTGCGACGGTGAGTGGTTCGGCATGGACTCTTCTTCCATCGACGAGCTCTCCTTCACCACTACCGCACCGTCCGGAAAGTACCGTGGATCGGTATCACTATCACTCATGTTGTGCGTTTGTGTGAGTGAATTCGAGAGTTTGCGTGAGAGAAGAGAGGAGACATAGAAAGAGAGACAGTCGGACGAAGAGAGAGAGTGTGTCGCAGATAGACAAAGTTGGCTCAAAGATAGAATGGGTGAGAGAGATAGATGAGAGCTCGCAGCACGTCAATTTTTAATGTGTGGGTCGTGGTTAATTTTGTCTTTTCTATCCAAAATGGCTAGAAAACTTATGTTTTATGGTGTAGGTTATAAAACTTATACTTGATTTTTTGGCTAGTTATATATATTAGCACCTATTCTATTATACTCATTCATCCCAATATTGTTGTCCTTTCTTTTGTGACGTAGATTAACGAGAGTTATGTTTATGTGTAAAATAATGTGTGACACGAAATTCAAAATACTTTTTAGTGACATTGTTTTCTTTTTGGAACATGCCAACAATAATAATGTCCCAAAAAGAAACGAAGCCAACAATAATGGAACAAATGAAGATTAAAGATAATATAATATCAAATACATAAAGCCTAGTGGATATCATATTTGGCTTTTAAAACATTAATTATTTGTAATATATACAAAATAATTAGGACATGAAAAATAGCTTCATTAGGCACAATTTTTTTTTTGATGTAATACGATTGTTTATTATATTTTATTTCTCCATCATGAAAAGACATTAAAAAAAGCAAAGTAAACTTAAACTGTACATGCAAAATGGAACATGAAAAAGACACGGAGTGAAAGCGAAAGAAAATGAAAATATGGAAAACCCACCACTCTCTCTCTCTCCTCCCCCCTCTCTCTCTCCCCTCATTTTCTACCTCCATCAACGCTTTTCTCGAGTTAATTCCCCCAAAGTTTCTTCATGTTTAGCTCATAATTTATTATTCACGTCAATTCATTGATTTTGTCAATTTGGTGGGATTCGATCGGATTTCCCCTCGCATAAAATAATAGTCCACCTGATATGATCTCTCTGTCATTCATTTGATTTATCGCCGCGGCGAAGGTCGTATAATTAATTCACAATTCCGCATTACTGCAATGCAGATGTTTGTAAATGTTGCATGCGTGTATTGCATTACGTTCATATGCGGTATAGGCCATGCATAAATGTTGGCAACTATAGACGGTGATCTACGGTTGTTTGGTGGTGGTTCCGCTTCTGCTTCGTTGCAACGGTGGCGTGAATCGGCGGAGAACACTCGCGAGATTAATTCATGTGAAATGTGCAAAAATTCGTCCGATATTGAGTGGTTGGGAGAATTTTGGGAGTGAGAAAATTCAAATCTGGAGGAAAGCTACGAAGGGGCTAACTCTGGAAGCATTTTTACCGACTTTTCGGCTCAGGTAAATTGGTGGCAGTATGATTTTCTGGTTTTGTTTTGCTTTTCTAGTTTTGGGTGGATAATGCTTTTTGATCATTAGGATAAGGATTACTTTATTTTGAGAGCATGTTAAATAATGTAACTGGGATTGAGGTAAATTTGTCAAAATGCGTTATGAGTTAGAATTGAACAAAATGATGTATTAGTCTTATTTTAGGGAATTGAGTGCTGGTTTTGATGGAGATATTTTAATTCGAAAGAAATTGCAGGTGGGGAGAATTTTTAGAAAGGGAGGTTGATTTCAAATGTCGAGGATATATAATGCTGGAAAGAAGGCGTTTGTATTTAAAATTGGTCAAGGGGTGGTATTGAAGCTTCAAAGAGATGATTGGAGATATGCATCGATAATTTGGCATTGAGATGGATTACAACTTTACTCTCCGAGCAAGAAACATCGCTATAGAGATGAGATGACATGTGATGATTTTGAACGGTCCTATCGTGCTTCCATCATATTTGCATCTTGAGATAATCTAACCCCGGACACTATATGATATGAGACGGCCCATGATGGCGTTTTGATATTTGTTTCTTACCTTGGATATATTTTGCATGATTTCAAGCATTATTGCAATCGGTCGTCTGTAGACGGACTCATCTTAAGGAAAAGAACAAAGGAATTTGTTTTGTCGTCATTACGGGATGAGAATGAAGGAATCTTCCCGCTATCGGGTTAGTTCCGATTGAGGATGAGGAGTCGACTTGGTTTTATCTCAATGATTTGTGTATTTATCACCGATGATCTGTTAGTTAGGTCCGATCAACACAAGGGCATCGAATGTGGTGTCCATGTATCCGAACGTCGTCATGTGTTGTGTTTTTACCATTTGTAGAAGAATATGGCGCAATTGGGTCGCATGTTTGTACATTTATCAACTCGATGCATAGCCTATCGATCGGAGGAGTTCGATAGATATGTTTTCGCTGTGGATGATCTAAACCGATAGCACACCATCAATTACTCCATTGGAGCATAGGTGGTCTAAGTGGAAGTGCCATGTACGACGCTATAGTTTCACGACTTCAAACGATCAGACTTTGAATAATCGGTTGTTGTGGGCTGGGATCTACCTGTTGCTCGTTGTTTGAGACTTTTCGGTCATTAGGAGAAATGGCTGACGTTGGACGCAGCTAGTGCACAGCAAGGTCACATGAGTTGACCAAGTAGCCTCGTCAAGCTACATACGCTTGTCGAAAATGGACGCCACTTGGTTGTTCGCTCAACCACACACACATGTTTAAATTCAAGTCGAAACACATCCTACATGGTTGATCCGCAGATGGACATGTGAATATCGTGAGTTAGATTTGAACGAGATCCTTTGTTATCACGCCGCCGTCACGCCCAAATTCTCGAGGAAGGCACGATGCCGGGGTATGATTAGGGGGGGTTAAGAAACGGGAAGAAAGGGTTACATAAACCATACATAATAAGAAGATACGACTATAAATCGCAAGATCTCCTCTATACTAGGACATATCCTCGAAGAGGAGGGTGAACAAACAATCCACCAATGTAATTATATCGACATCATAACTTCAATGAACGTGATCTTGAATAAATATTAGTAATGCAAGGAAACAAATGGCATTACATCATGTTGACTAGACCGTCAATCACATAGCATGCACTTATCGAGACTCACCTGATAATAACATAATAACAAACCTTGTTCCCAATCATAGAGAAAATAAAGGACAAGAACACATCAACAAAGAGTACATATATAACGCAGATCGCGGAAGCAAAGCGTGAAAGAAACTGCAGCTCAACCCCTCGGCCGTCGCCCTCCTCCATCTGTGAAAACATGTGAAAAAGAGTTTTGGGTAAGTATAGCACTCGCCTAGGGTTTTAACATAAAACAAAATCCATGATACCGTGTTTAGAGCACTTACCTTAGAAGGTTTTAAACGTAAACCAACTTCTAAGTAAGCAAAAGAGATTTTCCGCTGATACCTAACCCGTTATTATCATACTCCCATCATAGAACCACGGCTCGAATGTATCCCGCCACTCATCACATCTCTGCCCGAACATATCCAATACCACCAATGTATCCATGGCTAAACCAAGCGGACTTCGGGGTCTATCTCGCCGAACCATAACCACTTCATTATCATTTCCGTGGAATTCCGGTCTATCCCCTTCGTAACCATAACCACGTGTTCGGGTCTATCCCTCACGATCAATACTCAAGATGGTGATCAACCCACCGAATAGAGATCCGTGCACAATCACAATAGAACCATATCTCGGATCGTAGAAGAGTAATAACTTCATTAAAACATTTTCACGGCGACATGTTTTATTTTGAAATATCGTAGTAAATAACTCAAAATAAGCATATATAACCCAAACCGAACAATAAAACTCAATCGGGAGATATCCACAGATCTAACAACTTCACCGATCGCACTAGTAGGTACCGGTAATAAGATGGAACAACTTTGAGTCACATCCACAAAGCAAAGCAACAACGTGATCCGAACGAAGATCGAAACGAAATGGGGTTTTCGACTTTCAACCCATATTTGGCATTCTCGGTTTTCAAATCAACTCGATGCGAGGAAATATATTCGGGCATCAAGAACTATAATAGGGTACCTTCAAAATATGCATTCTTAGCAACGAAGAAGCTTCAAAATCGATGTCTATCCTCAAATCCGGATAAACCATCCAAAACCGATGCATGAAAATGGAAACATAAGCAATATTCATAACGAGGAACATGGAATGACAAACTATGTTGAAAATGGATAACCCGGCATGTACTTCCTTTAGAAACTCGAAACAACAAAAGATCCCGACATGTAGAAACGAAACGAAAAACGGAATCGGTACTTTAGTAGAGCACATATCCCTGAACTCAAACCTAGGGTCTGCCACCAAATTGGTGGCCAACTTCACGATGGCGGCGCGTGAGGCGAAGGGATGCCTCAATCGCCTTTCTCGCTCCCGTCCTTTAGAAACCCGAGTTCTATGTTATGCTATCTACTAAAAGGCGGAATCGAAACAAGAAAAGGACAAAACATAAAAATGAGTCGGGGATGGGTCGATCGGTGGTTGGCCAGACAGAATGGCGCCGCTTGAACCTCCCCGGCTCGATCCCCACTCCTCCGGCCTGCAGGCATCAGAGTGCTCGGCTCGTCCGTAAACACGAGAGACGAAGAAAATAAACGTTGAAAATGAGGCCCCACCAGATTATAGAAAAGCAGGGCTACGCAATGCTGGCAAGCGATCCTTTTCGTAAACGAAAAACGATGCATCTTTTGCAAACGGACTCACATTCAGCAAACTTGGTACCCATGGACTGAAATAAAATACCACACAACGACTGAAACAAGATATGCTTTAAAAGACCCATGAAAAGTTCAATTTTGATAACTTCCTGAGTGTCAAACCTTCGGGGTGGTCGAAAACTGATACTTAGTGTCTATGAATTCTTCATAAGACACTCTTCACAATGCCCGAGGTTCTTGACGGTCGATCACCAAACAAAAGGTTAACCTTTCGACATTTCTCAAAAGTCGAACAAACCCAAGCTTAGAATGACGGGTTATATGCTACTATTAGGTACGTATTTATCTAAAATTAAAGTATTACAAATATGTATACCTAAGAGCAATTAATTTATTTTTGATTAATTATTTTTTTTTTAGGTGCTAGTTTACAAGTCACCGATTTTGTGGCTCACTATTATAGATAGTCTATTTTTCGACGACTTATTCTTTTCGAATTGCATCATTACCACATCCAAAGGCATGGATTGTACCAAGACTCTATCAGCCACATTATTCGATCTCTAATTATCGCACGCCGTCAAGGCCCTAGGTGAGTATGATGCAATCGGTTGTTGAGGGTTTTCAAGATCATCACCAAATATGTGCATGTTGCAAAGGTCAAGGCCAAACAGATGCTCATGTACAATATTTATTGTCATTGACGATGAACCATGTGGAAAGTAAACGCACATAGGAAAAATGTAGTATTTGTTTAAATGAAGAGCATAAAGAATGTGTCCTCGCGGCCTTTTGAGTAATTGATATTTGTTATGAAGTGATATTCGTTGTTGATTTTGATTGATTATTTTGTATTGATATTTGTTGTGTAGTGATATTCGTTGTTGGTATTGGTGTTGTTGCATTTGGACGTTATAAGATTATTTTCGCTAGGATGTTGAATTGGTATTGGTGTTATTGTATTGATTATTTTCGCTCAGATGTTCTAAAATTATTGTTGTATGGACGAAGGGCTGCACGAGTGCACCGCACGGCATATACTATTCTAGGTACACGACTATGTACCATCGCACGGCACCCAACATGTACTCTAGAACAAGACATGCCCATGCACGACCGTACAAGAAATGTGCACGGGCATGTACCCTAGAATATTACACGCCGCATGTCCCTTCTCTCAACAACAAGACTAATACCAATAACAAATATCAATCGAAAATAATCAAACAAATCCAATAACGAATATAAACGCTTAAATAAAATCGAAACATAAAATCAAACGCTTAAATCACAAAATATCACTACTACCAATGAGAATACTACAATATCCAAATCAAATCCAAACAAGTAAATCGCTAAATCATAAGGCTCTGACCATATCCTATGAGATATTCTCCCGTTGAGCTAGTATGAACGCTCACGAAATGTATCCTCCGAGGTAAACCCGTGACGAGATGATCCATAGAAGCGCACGAAGATACCACAACTCACCGAGTCAATCTACATGAAGTGGTCATGATCGGGCACCTCCGCCAATGTCGATGCTCATAATGTATCCGCCAATAGATTGTTGTCCTAAAATCCATTTGCCATCATCGGCGAGGGAAAAGCCGAATAATAGACTACATCCGCAAAGGCCTCAATTTCGAGACTTAGGTTGTGTGCCAACGAGTCGTGACACCTCAAGAGTTCACATAACAGAGATATATGAACCGTTACCCAATGATTTCTCCGACATTACAAATAGCTAGTATATGCAACATTGATAATTTTAAAACCGACATTTAATTGATAGAAAATAATATAAATGAGAAAAAACTTACCATATTGGCGCACTTCCATGGTCTCGCTATGTGGTGCATCGACCCATTCCACCATCTCTCAAGTCCTCGTAATACCTCATTTTTCCTCATTAGAATTTTACGTATGAATTTTGAACTTAGAATTTATTAAGTTGATTCTCACCCGAGAAAATTTGAGAACACATATTTTGTTCTCAACAAAAGATTTGTTTCATTTAATTTTATTGTGAGATAATTAGCATAATATTTAACTATGTTATATTTTAGAGTACCAAATTATTTGAATTATGGAATGTCTATAGTGATTTTAGACTTGTTTGAATTTGTTATTTCGAAATGACATTTGCTCGACGAAATTTTTCCCGATTTATGGAAATATTGTCGTTGCATATTTTAAAGTATAAATTACTTATTTATATATTTAAAGTATAAAATAGTTTATTTGAAATAAACTAAAAGTTTATATACTTTTTCCATAAAGTATTTTAATAATTTGATTTTCAAAATCAAATTAACTTTTCAAAGTAAAAGTCGAGCAAGGATATTGTTGGTGTCATTCACGATATTTTGATTTTCAAGATTTATTTTGGAAACTTTAAAAACTCAGCAATGAATCAAGAAATAGTAGTATTACCTTAGACTTAAGACTAGACTTATCGACCTCTTAAGATTAGTTTATCTTGTAGCTTTGTTGAGCAAGGAAATTAGCGTTGCTTTTCCCAAGACGAGTTCACAAGTTTAATTCTTCAGCTTTCGCTATCAATGGGCTTATTTTACAAAGTATTTTGAGTTATATGCTCGATATTTCTATAATGTGAATTGTTTATCCAATATAAATATTTTTATTATGCTCGCTTCCTTAATGCTCTGTATAACAATTTTGGCTCTTAGTCGGTTTAACACACTTACTAAGGGTTGTGCGCACGGCTCGAATCACGGTGGTTTGATCTCCACTTGCAAACGGTCAAATGAATGGCTTCACCAAATGAATGGTTTCACGAATGAATGGTTTCACCAAGTGAATGGTTTCATCGAATGAATGGTTTCACCCAAGATCCGGGTGGCTATATTCCCGGATCGAGATCCACAAGAACGCCCAATCGAAAGGAAGACATAATGATAAGAGTATGACAGAGAGCGTGACACCGCCCCACAAGAAAAGTTGATTATTTTTACATAACTTGGAAATGGTTTTAGTTTTGAAACCTTATAAGTTATGTTGAGATATCGATAAACTATTTTGATTATGCGAAATGTTTTAAAAGTTGTATGCCCAAAATATTTTCAAATGTTTTTCGTGTTTATGGCGATGTCGACGGGTAGAGATGAGGCTAGGGTTCTACTCACAATCTTGACTCACTGAATGACTAACCACTATCTAGTCTTCTAAACCTTTCAAAACATAAGACGTGTTATATTACCTAATGTCATTCTATGTCGAGCTTGAACTCATAATTCTTCTTTGTTTAGCTTGATGTCCTTTGTGGTTGTTATCGAGTACGAAACTAAACTTTTGATCTTGGGACTAGCTTTATGTTATTATCTCGAATGACATTAACTATTATTTCTCTTGAAAATAAGGTTTTGCCAAATTTTGGATTTATTTTCCTATTTCTCCCGAATAAGTGGCTTCCCATCATTTCTCCATTTTCTGCTTATTTGAGTTCGGTGACACCCGGTATTGTCCATCGTGGGTAAGTGGTCTTTGATACCACATGATAGCCCATTAGATCATTAGGATGAAGTCGGCGAACTCACGCACAAACAATTGTCGTATAAATGAATAAATTTAGTCGTGAATATCGCCTAGTAAAATTTATATAAACGGAGGATTTAAAATAAATTTAGGCACATTTCAAACTTACATAAAATCCAATGCGCTATAATGTGTCTAGCTTCATTGACTTGGCAGAATATATTGGAGGACCTCCTTATTATTTCATATGTATGTACAAAGACAACTTCATAACCTAACACACAAAACAAAACAAAATAAGGAACACCATAAATTGAATTACAAATATATAAAGAAAATTTGAATAAATTTTTAATAAGACTCCGTCACCATGTGGGTCCAAGATTAGGTCAAACAATGACGAGTCATAATATGCTCATTCTTCCAACCATAACACAACACTTCACTGATCGCTTAAATAGCTTGAACCCTACTGAGCGCATGAGGGTTCAAATATCCGATGTCACTGATGGGGCACTTGCAAGATCCCAACTCATCGACGACATATCACCCTCATCCGCCGGGCGTGATCGGCTCGAGCCGATGATCTCTCCGTCGACGGATCTCTCGGATGACCGATGCCGACCTCCGTGGATAATGCGGACCCTCCTCCGGTCGATCGCCGTGAGCGTGGGCGTACGGATCCTCATCGGATCGACCGCCGATGCGATAATCGCCAGTGCGAAACCCTCATCTAGATCGACATGTCATGAAGTAGATCATCGGTGGCTAGTACGGACACCTCATCATACCGATACTGAGCGTCTCGATCGACATGCTCGAATAAACCGACTCGGTATAGCTCACGCGTAAAGAATGGTACGAGATCTATATCTCGAGATCTACACCGGAAGAAGTCCTACAACTACTTGAACACACGCCGAGTTACTTGAGCTACAAGGCCCTCTCAACCCGTTTTCCACAATGGCACGGTAAACTCATCATAGCAGAATCGAGGCTCGCCTAATCGAACATCAGCGTGTTCGCAATATATATGGTCCGCTCTTGTTTATGCGATGAATGTCTACGATGTTCACGTGATCGAGACACACCGTCGAGTAGCTCAACAACTGAGATGCATCTCACTTCAGCCTTCCTAACCGCCTTTGCCACTCGCCACGATGGAACATGCTCAGACACCTGCGGGCACCTCTCACGCATATGCATTCTCGCTCAGCGCGCTCATCATGTGCCTCGCCTTCCACCCGCTGTACGAACCAATAGCCCGCTCGTCGCCTTATACTCCAAGCTTGGTACTCAACGTTGCGACTCCAAGATACGATAACATAAACGCTACAAATACACACGCATTATTGATTATTATGTATTTAATAAATATATATCAAATACTAAATATTTATTAAAGTTATATGCTCATCAAAAACCAATGTAGTCGGTCGGAGAATTTCAAGTAGTCCACATCAAACATCCGGAAACCTCATAGTGGTGTCTCTCACCGCACTATGTCCAAGTCCGGAATGGCCTCATACGACCAAATGAAGGCCCAAACAGTCCATAGAAATGGTACGCTTCCTCAAAGCACCACTCTTGCTCTCTTCGACATCAATCCCGTGACATAGATTCGAACGAATATGAGCCCCATGGAAAACGTCCCACGATCCAAATCCTCACCAATACCCGACCCAGGCTCGATGATTCTATCATGGCAGGATGATCAAATACCCACTAATATAAACATTATCTTCAAATAGTCCGTGACATCATCATCCAGTTGTTTGTTGAATAGTGCTCATTTAAAAAGTAGCCCTCCCAAATTATCTATAAAACATGTGGTATGGGAATATCGTGCCTCAAATTCGGATCAAAACTAGACGGCAAGTGCAATCCAGATACTAAGGTGTCACAACCCAACTCCTTAATCAAGTAATTAGGCGTGACGGGTTAAGAAAGAACTTCGTAATCGATAACCTCGGATGTGACCAGATATATATCAAGAGAAAATATGACACCAATGTGTGACTTCAACTTTCATCATGAAAGAATCAAACATTTATGATTCAAAGAGGTAAAATGGAGTTTGATAAAGGATGATTTTAGGTTTTGAATCACAATGAAGAATCGAGTGAAAAGAACTACGTCGAGGACAAACAATCACAATGGAATAACCAAGACCAAGGATATACTTATTCAAGTATGCTTTGATAATAATAAAGATTTATCAACGGTTCAAAGATAATTTGACAATGAATCCAAGGCATTGTATAAAATGTCGATTCATCAAAACACTCGACATTCTCGTAAATCCTTGTTCATATAGAATTTCAATAATTCATGTTCTGAATCAAGTCCACATCATATCAACAATTAGGGATGTCGATCGGCCACCGCTGGTTCAGCTAACCCACCCTGTATCGGGTATTCGGTTGCTATTGGTTGATATTTTTTCGTGTTAGAAAATTCAACCCTAACCCTAAACACTGGTTTTGCCAACCTATCGGTCAATCGGGCCAAAAGCTTTAAAAAAAATAAAATTATTGTCCGCATTCCATGTAACTAAGTTGGAGTAAAAAATAAATAATTGAAAAATAAATATAATACATTCCACAAGTTCTTTTTTAATCTTATTATACTAACTTTGAATAGCAAACAATAAAAATTAAAAATAGTGCTCATAATTAAATTTTTTTTCTAATATGTTTTAATGTCCGCATTCCATGTAACTAAATGATCTCTAATAATATAATACAATTATAAGCGGAATTAAAACTTATATCTAGAAAAATTTTAATAAGTTAATTCAATATAATACTATTTAAAATATATTACAATATCAAAATAGAAAATAATGCTCACAACTAAATTATTTTTTAATATATCTGAATATTCATATTCCATAATAGCTAATTCACTATTTAATATATATTTTATAAGTTAATTCACAATAATACCAATTAAAATTTATAACTTAAAAAAATTAATAAATTAATTCACTATAAATAACTAAATAAACAATCTATAATAGCTACAAAATTTAAGATAATAACAATGTCTTTTGTATTTTATATTCTTATATCATCGATATTTCATAGACTAGTATAGTAAATAAGTATGATTGTATAGATTATATAGTATACAATATGTAGAATATAAAATATAGTTATACACTTCAATATAGTAGACAATATATATATATATATATATATATATATATATATATATATATATATATAATATAACAAAAACAATGTCTTTTGTATTACTATATTCTTATATCATCTAAGATTTCATAGTCTACTATAGTAAATAAATATTATTGTATAGATTACATAATATACAATATGTAGAATATAAAATATAATTACACACTTCAATATAATAAAATTATATTTATATCTCTACAATTATAATTCTAAAAATTAATTAAAAATAACTTACATAACTATTGATTATGAGATAAATATAATAATAATTCATAATTCTAATGTAAAGTTCATCTAACTTATATAACTAATTAACTATGAGATAAAACAATTATAATTTGTAACTCATAATTAGATTTTAAAAAAAAATAATCAAATGATATTGAATAGTATATTCAATTTATATATTATATAGTCTACCTTATTATCTCATAATACCAAATACTTATGTTTAACATATAATTTACTATGAGATAAATATAATAATAAATACAAATAGTGATATTAGGAGACAAATATTACAAAATATAAAATATAAATAGATCTGTGAACATTAGTTACATATATAATAATATTCATAATCCTAATATAAAGTTCATCTAACTTATATAACTAGTTAACAATGAGGTAAAATAATTATAATTTATAACTCATAAGTAGAATTTGAAAAGTAAATTACATTTAACTTGCATAATTAATTAACTAAATTGTAAATAATAACAATAATGAACTATATTAGAACATCAATATAGTGAACTATAAATTATAATACATTGATATATGAGTTACATAGTCATAAATTTTATGATGAATTAATTCAAGTTATAGATGGATTACAACATCGCATAATATGAATTATTTATTTTAAAAAGTAATATCACACAAATATAATTATGTATGTTTGTGTTAATATAAATATAAATCTACAATAAATATAAAATTTCTTTCCTAATCCAACAATTTATAACATGTAAATAGTTTAAATGAGGATGAATTCAATTTATATTTCTTAACTAAAGTAATAATCTTACAACTAATACATTGTTTAAGGTATAATAATAATAATAATAATAATAATAATAATAATAATAATAATAATAATAATAATAATAATAATAATAATAATAATAATAATAATAATAATAATAATAATAATAATAATAATAATAATAATTCAACTTATAACTTATAAGTATAATCAATAGTAACTATGAATATCATAACATATTATATTAGAAAATTTTGATTGAGTTTAAACACATCAATAGATATTATAAATAAAGAAGGAAAATAAATAAATGATATGAAAATGTGAATTGAAAAGAAAGAAAAAGTTAATTTATATAAAGAAAACAAAGAACATATACATAAAAAAACAAAGAACTAAAAAAGAAATTAAAATATGAAATAAAAGGAAATATTTTTTGAAAATAAATTGAAATTGGAGACAAAAATAAAATCAAATATAGAAATTTAAACAAGACCAAGAAAATACATAAATAAAAAGTAATACATATAAAAATGAATAAAGAAAAAAATAACATAAAAAGAAAATTAAAATCAAGCAAAATGAATGAAACGAAAATTGTTTCGAAAAGAGAAAAAAAATAAGAAAAAGAAGAAAATAAAGAAATAACACAAATAAATGAAAAGAAATAAGAAAGAAGAAAAAATAAAAAAGAATGGGATGGGCCCCACGAGTAAAAATGATAACCTCCCTTGTTCAAAAATCAGATTCTGCACAGCTACTGTCCGAGGTTTTTTTTTTTCTTCACTGGCCGACCAGAACTCGACCGGCCAACCCGATTAACCCGTCAACCCAAATGGTTATTCGAATAGCCCGATTTGTATTCGGTTATGATTTTATACCAACCCATTAATTTTATCGGTTATTCGGTCACCCGGTCAACCCATCGACATCCCTATCAACAATGCCGAGATCATATCAATAAAATAAGATCGTCATCAAGATTAGTTCAGATCGACGTTATAAAACACAACAGCGTAAGGCAAAGTTCGACAGAAGTGTGGTTGGAATTATGTATTTGACATAACTCCGGCCAACGAAACATGTTAACATCAAATGAACAACATCACAATTAAACATTATCATCATAAGTCAAACATTTGAGAAGCTCCTTGCACAAAGATTCAATTCCTACATCCTCTCGAGCTCAAGCACGCTAGAAATACATGCGGCGTGAGTACAAAATCAGCACTCAAGTATGCCGAAAACATTAAAACCTCGCTTTAGGGGCTATATAAATGACTCCATAACATTTTCAACGCACGTGGGTTTAAGTGAAAACCGCATGCTTTTCATAAATAAACACTTACTTGTTTTCATATTCATAGCATCATAAAATATGCATATGCATGGTCTATGTCGGTCGACAATTTTCTCTTCCCATATCCACGGATTCTTTCTATGTGTTGGAAGTAGCTCTTCTCAACACGCCGCTAATTCAAGGTCGCTTCCGAACGCTCGGTACATTCTTCTTTCTTTTATTTCCGTGGATAGGTAATGCATCTGTGCTCGTGCTCATGCTCAAAAACAAAAAGTCACCAACTTTGCAACTTTGCATATAAATGCATTTCATATCATTTTGAAAATATATAAAGCATATCATATCATATATAGAAAATATTTATATACCCACCGACGACATCACCGAGGACTATACTTTCGTCTTTCACTTCTTCTTCTTCTTATTTGGTCCATCAATCCACATAAAGCGACATATAAGCATATCAAGAACATAACTTTTATCTTAGTAGTCGATACGACTATATCTTATCGATATCAAGACACTATGGTCTATAAACACTGGTCATTGCATCTTCTAACATCTTACATATAACAAGATATCCCAAGCTTCATATGTCTAAACGAGCATAGAAAACTCAACAACAAGCTTAAACCATCTAATCTTAGCAAAAACCTAACATCCTTAAGACAAAGCTTATGTCGACAAAAATCACGTGAGACGCATCTAACACCAACGAACTTCTATACATGCTCAACTATTATCAAAGATCATTAATCTATCATCAAAACAAAAGACCAAAGCTTTAACATTAAAAATCCATTTTGTCGACAAACTAAAATTTTGCAACTTTTGAATACGTCTGAAAAATCCGAATAAATCATTTTAAGCTTTATTCATATCATAGAGTCCAACTATGAAGTCAAATGATCAAATAAAATCAAATATCCAACATTACAAAGGCTAGGGTTTTCGCCATTTAGGTTTTTCACATAGTTTCGATTTCAAACGTTTTCTTGTTCAAAACATGTTTATATCTATCCAATAACACATATATGAAGGAAATTCAAGCATATCAACATCATATATTCAAGATCAAAGCCCTCATGATTTTCGAAAATAAAAAATCGAATAAACATATGCTTAAAATTTCAACATTAAACAACTCGTTGCGATTAATCTAACATAATATCAAGAAATAATCAAACAACAACATATCATCTTCATAAATCTCAATATGACCGAAAATTACAACATGCTTAAAGGTTCATATTTTTCAATTTTCAAACCATAAATGTGTTCTGAGATAGAATTATACCTTAATTCAAGACGGATCGGAAATTCAACGTTTGATCTTCAAAACTGAGCTTGAAATTTCAAAAATTTAGTGTGTAGTGTGAGGCACGAAATTTTGAGAGAAAATAAAAGAAATGAATAGAAATGTGTATATATATAAGCCACAAATTTTCTATTTTAATTTTAATTTTCTTTAATGTGGTGATTATTCACCACAATTCTAGATCCTTCCTTTTCTTTTCAATTTTTATTTTCTTTAAAACATGATGAATAATCATGTTTCTAGAGAATTCTCATTCTTTCTTGCTAGAAATTAATACTAATGTTACAAATACATACTATTAATCCATACCGCTCGATTTCAAACTCGATTTCGATAAAATGTTCTTTGCTTGAAATTCTCTTTAAAACTCAAATAATATATTATAAACATCAAAATTTAATCATAAAAATATTTTGGCTTCAAAACCATTTTGGGTATTCTCACGACGATTCGGGTTTATACGGCCAACATATGTAACAAAGAGCAAAACGTTGAAATCAAGACTTTGGGTTCAAAACTTATAAACACATACTTATCATCTCAAAACTCTTGAAATCTAAGTCGTCTTATTCTCGACAAGACCTAAGAATCTATCTTAGGTTCCGTCTCGAATTCTATCGCGAATTTATCGCAAATTCTATCTTCTCGACTCAAGCTTAAAACAAAAGCTTTTAGCTTAAACAACTCTTTCTTAAGGATGCAATGCCTCTTACAAACTCTTAATCAGAGCTAATCTTTGTTATAGAAATACGGGTATTACATAAGGCAAACTCAACCATCCCAAATCGTATATCGGATACACAAACATGAAACCATATCTCGAACTCATAAAACTGGATCAACGACTGTCCGCCCCATGAGATGGTGGTTGTATTATTTACGCTTTCATCTCCCGAGATCGAAGATGGTCCGAGCAAAATTCTATGAATCCCAAGGCATCCTCACTAGCAAGCCCATGAAAAGTAGGCATGAGGCGAAATGATTCGGCTTAAACTCATAGTCTCGGGCTGCCGGTCCAAGAACAATTGGAGAAGTAGCGGCCCCAATCACGGTCTATAGAAATCACGCAGTTGCTCGTGCATTTTCACCCGTCTCTCAACGGGGTGTATTCTCAGCAGATGGATGATCATTTGTCACCAACACAGTTATTCACCACTCAGAAGTGGCACCAAACTCCTCGATTCGGAAAGCGATCTTTTGACCTTGAGTGCGGTCAGCGAGGGGGTATGGCGGTCTATTTAGGGCGTGGCGACCTAGCATACACAACACTCAAACAAGAAAAATCACCGCAATCGGAGAATAACAAAATAAAAGCGAAAAGAAACATGCAGTAATCAACACAAACAATACGCCTAAAGTTTTCCCGACAACGGCACAAAATTTGTTTCAACTAAAGTGTTCTTTTAATTGACTCATAATCGAATGAGGTGTTGTAGAGGAAAGGTAACCCAAACCGTCTCGAGGAAAACTTACCGAGCTTATTGTTCACGTCGCACACATAAAGCGGTAAATCTAAACACTCTAATACCAACAGAGATTTTGAAACAAGCGGGAATTGAAATCTTGAAAGGAAAATATAAATAAAAGCAACCTAACTAGGGTTGTCAATCCCAGTTGAGAACCTAAGAAAACACGAAGCGGCGAAGCTAGCGTAGAACCAATTAATCTAGATCATCAAACATGAAGCAATAAAATTCAACGGAGAACAATTGACATACTACTAAAACTCAATATCAATTGCATAGAACGTGAATGTATCTAAATATCGGAGAAATATAATCAATCAAGAAACCAACAATCGATATCCACTATGTAATTCAATCCGACAATAATCTTAAAGCAAAACACGTAAATTGATCGATTGAAATTCAAGCGAAATCGTAAATCAAATAATACTATAAATCTATCCAACGTAAATCATAACGCTAGAATTCAGTAAATCGAAAGAAATAAAGTAAATTAATACTCAAATGTATGGAATCTATCTCTATCGTAAATGCGGAAAGCTCCTCGAAAATGGATTGAAAACGGTATTGCATATGAGAAAAATAAGTGGCCTCACGAATAATGACCTAACACGTATATATATATATATTAAGTGAGTGAGCGCCGGTTGTGGATGAGCGCGGAGCGGAGGGTCTGTTCCCAAAGTGAGCGTCGGCTTAGACCGAGCGCTCGCTCACAGAGTGCTTCGCCGAAGTGAGCGTCGATTCAGCGGCGGGACGGGCGAAGCGGCCGGGTGAGGCGTGAGTGCGCGAGAAAAATTGGACGAGCGGGCGCTAGGAGCACAGCGTCGGATGTTGCGTTGCACGGGCGCTCGCGTTGAGCGCACGAGGAAAATTGGGCGAGCGGGCGCTCGGAGCACAGTGCCGGATGGGCGAGGGTAGCGGGCGCTTGTGGGTGGAGTTGGCGGTGGGTGGATGGCTAGCTGCAGGGCTCGGTTGTGCGATAACGAGGGGCACACACGGTGAGCGGCCAAGCGCCTGGCTGGCGCGACGACAACGAACGCATGCAGGCCGCGAGGCGGCCAGGCCCGCACGCACGCGCGCGCGTCTTTGACTTGTTCGCCTGGCTTCTTTCACGTCAGAACTCAATTGCGATCCGTTTATATCCACGGTTCGGCGAGATGCTCTTCAATTAATGATAATTCTTGGCAGATCCATTTCATCATATTTAATACCGTTTTCCTACAAAACATCGAGATAAACCAAATAAGTCCGAAACGAAGAATTCTAATCAAAACAACGGTATAAGAAAGACGAAACACTTGGAAGCGGCATGTAAAAAAGAATATCAAGAATAAGCACAAATGAAACCAAACAACGGTGGTATATTAGGATGATAAGGAAGACACGAACCCAGCGTAGAGACATATTTGATTCATTGACTACCGAATTTGGTGCTTGAATTCGGCAGTCATGACATCTTGGTAAGTTATTGGATAGCGTGACTTCACTTTTGAACATCAGCATGGTGGTGAGGCTCGTGCTACAACTTCACGAGCCAGAGAGGATGATACAACGCATGAGCTGCGCAACTGGGTTATTCCACTACTTGATTGTGACAGTGCGTTGCCATTAGATTGGGTTGAACCTCTAGAGTCCATACCAATCAATTATGTGTTGATTCGACATTTAAGACGAAATATGACTTCATGATAGCCGTAGGATTGCACCATTTGGAGAATCATGTAGAGTACGTGATCGAACGGTCAAGAAAAACACATTTGGGATATGTTTGCAAGCATGGTAATAGTTGTCCTTTTAAGCTACGAGCCGTCTAGAGGGAAACGATATGGTGAGTAATTAAGTTGAACAAGAGTCATACCTGTCAGTTAGATTTGAATCGCATTGCTCCAGGACAGGTGTCTGCCAAGATTGTTGGCAAGTCTTTTGTACGAAAATTGGTCGCTGAAGGGGTGGTATTGAAGCCTAAAGAGATGATTGGAGATATGCATCGATAATTTGGCATTGAGATGGATTACAGCTTTACTCTCCGAGCAAGAAACATCGCTATAGAGATGACATATGATGATTTTGAACGGTCCTATCAGTTGCTTCCATCATATTTGCATCTGTTGAGATAATCTAACCCTGGGACACTATATGATATTGAGACGGCCCATGATGGTGAGTTTTGATATTTGTTTCTTACTCTTGGATATATTTTGCATGATTTCAAGCATTATTGCAATCGGTTAAATCGTTGTAGGCGGACTCGTCTTAAGGAAAAGAACAAAGGAATTTGTTTTGTCATTACGAAGGATGAGAATGAAGGAATCTTCCGCTTGCTATTGGGTTAGTTAGATTGAGGATGAGTCGGGACTTGGTTTTATCTCAAGCAGATTTGTGCATTTATCGACTGATGATCTCATTAGTTAGGTCACGATCAACACGAGGGCATCGAAAAGTTGTGGTGTCCATGCGTCGAGCGTCGTGCATGTGTTGTGTTTTACCATTTGTAGAAGAATATGCATAATTTGGGTGCATGTTTGTACATTTATCAACTCGGATGCATATGCCTATCAATCGGAGGAGTTCGATAGATATGTTTTCGCTGTGGATGATCTAAAACCGATAGCACACCATCAATTACTCTCCATTGGGGAGCATAGGTGGTCTAAGTGGAAGTGCCATATCTGACGCTATAGTTTCATGACTTCGAATACGATCGAGACTTTGAATAATCGGTTGTTGTGGGCTTGGGATCTACCTGTTTGCTCGTTGTTTGAGACTTTTCGGTCTATTAGGGAGAAATGGTTTGACGTGCGACGAGCTATTGCAATAGCAAGGTCACATGAGTTGACTGAAGTAGCCTCGTCGAAGCTACATACGTTTGTCGAAAATGGACGTCACTTGGTTGTTCGTTCAACGACCACACACATGTTTAAATTCGAAGTCGAAAACACATCCTACATGGTTGATCTGCAGAATTGGACATGTGAATATCGTGAGTTCGATTTGAACGAGATCCTTTGTTATCACGCTTGTGCTGTCACGCCCTAATTCTCGAGGGAAGGCACGGATGCCGGGGTGTGATTAGGGGTGGGGTTAAGAATCGGGGAAGAAGGGGGGTTACATAAACCATACATAATAAGAAGATCGACCATAAAATCGGGCAAGATCTCCTCTATACTATGACATATCACGAAGGGAGGGTGAACAAACAATCCACCAATGTAATTATATCGACATCATAACTTCAATGAATGTGATCTTGAATAAATATTAGTAATGCAAGGAAACAAAATGGCATTACATCATGTTGACTAGACCGTCGATCACATAGCATGCACTTATCGAGACTCATTGCATAATAACATAATAACAAACCTTGTTCCCAATCATAGAGAAAAATAAAGGGACCAGAACAAATCAACAACAGAGTACATATATATAACGCAGCATCGCGGAAGCAGAAAGCGTGAAAGCTGCTGACTCAACCCCTCGGTCGCCCAGTCGACCCTCCTCCATCTGTGAAACATGTGAAAAAAGAGTTTTGGGGTAAGTACTAGCGCACTCAGCTAGGGTTTTTAACATAAAACAAAATCCATGATACCGTGTTTAGAGCACTTACCTTAGAAGGTTTTAAAACGTAAACCAACTTCTAAGTAAGCAAAAAGAGATTTTCCGTTTTGATACCTAACCCGTTATTACTATTACTCCCATCATAGAACCACGGCTCAGAATGTATCCATGAGCCCATCACATCTAATTCAGCCGGAACATATCCGACGACCCATAATATCTCGGGCGGAACATATCCAACAAAGCCCATGCGGGCGTATCCAAACCGGCTAACTCGGTGTGGACTTCAGGGGTCAAATCCCCGTCAGAACCATAACCACTTCATTATCATTTCCGTGTGGAATTCCGGGGTCTATCCCCTTCAGAACCATAACCACGTGTTCGGGGTCTATCCCCTTACGATCAATACTCAAGATGGTGATCAACCCACCGAATAGAGATCCGTGCACAATCACAATAGAACCATATCTCGGATCAGAGAAGAGTAATAACTTCATTAAAATATTTTCACGGCGCACATGTTTTATTTTTGAAATATCAGAGTAATAACTCAAAATAAGCATATATAACCCAACCTGAACAGTCGAAAACATCAACTGGGAGATATCCACAGATCTAACAACTTCACCGATCGCACTAGTAGGTACCTGGTAACAAGATGGAACAACTTTTAGAGTCACATCCCACAAAGCAAAGCAACAACGTGATCGAGCGAAGATCGAAGCGAAGCGGGTTTTCGACTTTCTGAACCCATATTTGGCATTCTCTCGGTTTTCAAATCAACTCGATGCAGAAGGGAAATATATTCAGGGCATCAAGACCTATAATAGGATACCTTCAAAATATGCATTCTTAGCAGTGAAGAAGCTTCAAAAATCGATGTCTATCCTCAAATCCAGGATAAACCATCCAAAACCGATGCATGAAAATGGAAACATAAGCAATATGCATAACGAGGAACATGAAATGACAAACTATGTTGTAAATGGATAACCCGGGCATGTACTTCCTTTAGAAACTCGAAACAACGGAAAAGATCGACATGCGTAAGCGAAGTTCCTATAATACCTGTAGTTAACTACGAGTATAGACTCCATGCTGCGACGAAAACGAAAAAACGGAATCGGTACTTTAGTAGAGCACATAGCCCGGAACTCAAAACCTAAAGGGCCCGTTGGCCACCAAATTGGCGGCCAACTTCACGATGGCGGCGGCGTGAGGCGGTGGAGGTCGTCGGCCAAATCGGCCGTCCTCCGACCGTTTTCTCGTTCCGTCCCTTTAGAAACCCGAGTTCTATGCTATGCTATCTACTAAAAGGCAGAATCGAAACAAGAAAATGACAAAACAGAAAAATGAATTTATCGGGGAGGGGCGATCGGGGTGGTGGTGGCGGCGGCGCAATGGCGCCGCCGTTGAACCTCACAGCTCGATCTCCACTCCTCCAGTGACTTCCGCAGCAGCGTACTAGAGTTGCTCGGCTCGTCAGTAAACACTGAGAGAGCGAAGAAAATGAGCGTTGAAAATGAAGGCCCTAGCCTGTATTTATAGAAAAGCGAGGGCTACGCAGTGCTTGTGCAATGGTCCTTTTCGTAAAGCAAAAAACGATGCATCTTTTGCAAACGGACTCCACATTCAGCAAACTTGGTACCCATGGACTCGAAATAAAATACGGACACAACGACTAGAAACAAGATATGCTTTTAAAGACCCATGAAAAGTCCGATTTTGATAACTTCCCGAGTGTCGAACCTTTCGTGGGTGGTCGAAAACCTGCATACTTAGTGTCTATGAATTCGTCATAAGACACTCTTCACAACGCCTGAGGTTCTTGACGGTCGCATCACCGAAACAAAAAGTTAACCTTTTGACATTTCTCAAAAAACGTGCCGAACAAACCTGAAGCTTAGGAATGACGGAGTATTACATGTCTACTATTAGAGTGCGGTATTTATCTAAAATTAAAGTATTACAAATCATTATACCTAAGAGCAATTTTAATTTATTTTTGATTAATTATTTTTGTTTTAGGCGTGCTAGTTTACAAGTCACCGATTTTGTGGCTCACTATTATAGACGATCTATTTTTCGACGACTTATTCTTTTCGGTGCATCATTACCACATCGATTGCATGGATTGTACCAAGACTCTATCACCACATTATTCGATCTCTAATTATCGCACGTCGGTTTGGGCCCTAGGTTGAGTATGATGCAATCGGTTGTTGAGGGTTTTTCAAGATCACGTCACCAAATATGTGCATGTTGCAAAGGTCGAGGCCAAAACAGATGCTCATGTACAATATTTATTGTCATTGACGATGAACCATGTGTGGAAAGTAAACGACATAGGAAAAAATATAGTATTTGTCGAAATGAAGAGCATACAAGGAATGTGTGTCCTATGCGACCTTTTGAGTAATTGATATTTGTTATGAACTGATATTCGTTGTTGGATTTTGATTGATTATTTTTGTATTGATATTTGTTGTGTAGTGATATTCGTTGTTGGTATTGGTGTTGTTGCATTTTGGACGTTATAAGATTATTTTCGTTTAGGATGTTGAATTGGTATTGGTGTTATTGTATTGATTATTTTCGTTCAGGATGTTCTAAAATTATTGTTGTATGGACGAGAAGGGGCATGCACGGTGCACGGCCGCGCATGGGCACATACTATTCTATGGTACACGACTGTGTACCATCGTGTACCGTGCACGAACATGTACTCTAGAACAGTACATGCCCATGCACGACCGTGTACAGTAAACAGGTGTACGGGCATGTACCCTAGAATATTACACGCCCGCGCATGTCCCTTCTCGTCAACAACAAGACTAATACCAATAACAAATATCAATCGAAAATAATCAAACAAATCCAATAACGAATATCAAACGTTTAAATAAAATCGAAACATAAAAATCAAACGTTTAAATCACAAAATATCACTACTACCAATGAGAATACTACAATATCCAAATCAAATCCAAACAAGTAAATCGCTAAATCATAAGGCTCGGTGACCATATCTACGAGATATTCTCTCGTTGAGCTAGTATGAACGCGCCACCGAAATGTATCCTCCGAGGTAAACTTTGTGACGAGACGATCCATAGAAGCGCACGTAAAGATACCACAACTCACCGAGTCGATCTACATGAAGTGGTCATGATCGGGCACCTCCATGATGTCGGATGCTCATAATGTATCTCGCCTCGATAGATTGTTGTCCTAAATCCATTTGCCATATCGATTGAGGGAAAAGCCGAATAATAGACTACATCGCAAAGGCCTCAATTCTCGAGACTTAGGGTTGTGTGCCGGTAGTCGTACACCTCAAGAGTTCACATAACTGTAGATATATGAACTGTTACCCAATGATTTCTCCCGACATTACAAATAGCTAGTATATGCAACATTGATAATTTTAAAACCGACATTTAATTGATAGAAAAATAATATAAATGAGGAAAAAAACTTACCATATTGGCGCACTTCCATGGTCTGCTATGTGGTGCATCGACCCATTCCGCCATCTCTCTCAAGTCCTCGTGTAATACCTCATTTTTCCTCATTAGAATTTTACGATGAATTTTGAACTTAGAATTTATTAAGTCGATTCTCACCCGGAGAAAATTTGAGAACGCATATTTTTGTTCTCAACAAAAGATTTGTTTCATTTAATTTTTATTGTGAGATAATTAGCATAATATTTAACTATATTATATTTTAGAGTACCAAATTATTTGAATTATGGAATGTCTACAAGTGATTTTAGACTTGTTTGAATTTGTTATTTCGAAATGACATTTGCTCGACGTAAATTTTTCCCGATTTATGGAAATATTGTCGTTTGCATATTTTAAAGTATAAATTACTTATTTATATATTTAAAGTACGAAAATAGTTTATTTGAAATAAACTAAAAGTTTATATACTTTTTCCATAAAAGTATTTTAATAATTTGATTTTCAAAATCAAATTAACTTTTCAAAGTAAAAGTCGAGCAAGGATATTGTTGGTGTCATTCGCCGATATTTTGATTTTCAAGATTTATTTTGGAAACTTTAAAAACTCGGTATGATGAATCGAAATAGTAGTATTACCTTAGACTTAAGACTAGACTTATCAGACCTCTTAAGATTAGTTTATCTTGTAGGCTTTGTTGAGCAAGGAAATTAGCGTTGCTTTTCCCAAGACGAGTTCACAAGTTTAATTCTTCAGGCTTTGGCCTATCAAGGTGAGCTTATTTTACAAAGTATTTTGAGTTATATGCTCTGATATTTCTATAATGTGAATTGTTTATCCAATATAAATATTTTGTTATGCTCTTTCTGTTTAATGCTCTTGTATAACAATTTTGGCTCTTAGTCGGTTTAACACACTTACTAAGGGTTGTGCGCACGGGCTCGAATCACGGTGGTTTGATCTCCACTTGCGAAGCGGTCGAATGAATGGCTTCACCAAATGAATGGTTTCACGAATGAATGGTTTCACCAAGTGAATGGTTTCCCGAATGAATGGTTTCACCCAAGATCCGAAGGTGGCTATATTCCGGATCGAGATCCATTAAAACCACCGCCAGAATCGAAAAGGAAGACATAATGATAAAATGCAATGAGCAGGCGTGACACCGCCCCACAAGAAAAGTTGATTATTTTACATAACTTGGAAATGGTTTTAGTTTGAAACCTTATAAGTTATGTCGAGATATGGATAAACTATTTTGATTATGCGAAATGTTTTAAAGTTGTATGCCAGTGAGTACATTAGTACTCGACCCAAAATATTTTCAAATGTTTTTCGGGTTTCTTGGTACGATCTTGTGGGGTAGAGATGAGGCTGGGTTCTCTCACAATCTTGACTTCCATTGAATGACTAGCCACTATCTAGTCTTCTAAACCTTTCAAAACATAAGGCATGTTATATTACCTAATGTCGTTCTATGTCGAGCTTGAACTCATAATTCTTCTTTTGTTTAGCTTGATGTCCATTGTGGTTGTTATCAGAGTACGAAACTAAACTTTTGATCTTGGGGACTAGCTTTATGTTATTATCTGAAATGACATTAACTATTATTTCCCTTTCTTGAAAATAAGGTTTTTGCCAAATTTTAGGATTTATTTTTCCTATTTCTCCTGAATAAGTAAGGCTTCCCATCATTTCTCCATTTTCTGTTTATTTGAGTTCTGGGGTGTGACACCACGGGTATTGTCCATCGTGGGTAAGTGGTCTTTGATACCACATGATAGCCCATTAGATCATTAGGATGAAAGCTGGGCGAACTCACGCACAAACAATTGCTGTATAAATGAATAAATTTAGTCGTGAATATTGCCCTAGTAAAATTTATATAAACTGGAGGATTTAAAATAAATTTAGGCACATTTCAAACTTACATAAAATCGATCGCGCTATAATGTGTCTAGCTTCATTGACTTGAGCGATAATATATTGGAGGGACCTCTGTTTATTATTTCATATGTATGTACAAGCAGTACAACTTCATAACCTAACACACAAATACAAAAACAAAATAAGGAACACCATAAATTGAATTACAAATATATAAAGAAAATTTGAATAAATTTGGTAATCAAGTACCTCGCCGTCAGCTCAGTGTGGGTCCAAGATTAGGTCAAACAATGACTGAGTCATAATATGCTCATTCTTCTGAACCATAACACAACACTCTAGCCTTGACTGCCTAAATAGCTTGAACCACGCTTTGAGAGCATGAGGGGTTCAAATATCGATGTCACTGATATGGGGCACTCAATGCGATATCGACTATCGGACGACATATCACCCTCATCACCGGCGTGGTGGCTCTCGGTGATGATCTCATATGGTGACGTGACTATCTCTGGATGACCCGATGCCGACCTCCGGTGGCTAATGCGGGACCCCTCCTCTGGGTCGACTGCTGTGAAGCAGATCGTCGGTAGCTAGTACGGGATCCCTCATCTGGATCGACCTGCCGTGATGCAGATAATCAGTGGCTAGTGCGAAACCCCTCATCTAGATCGACATGTCATGAAGTAGATCATCGGTGGCTAGTACGGGACACCTCATCATACCGGGATACTAAGCGTCTCTGACTGACATGCTCGAATAAACCGACTCGGTATAGCTCTCATGTGCAGAAAGAATGGTACGAGATCTATATCTCGGAGATCTACACCGGAAGAAGTCCTACAACTACTTGAACACACGTCGAGTTACTTGAGCTACAAGGCCCCTCTCTAACCCGTTTTCCACAATGGCACGATGTAAATTCTCAGTCATAGCAGCAACCGAGGCCTCGTCTAATCGAACACTTCAGGCGTGTTCGCAATATATATGGTCTGGCTCTTACTTATGCTGCGATGAATGTCTACGATGTTGCGACTGTGATCGAGACACACCAGGTCGAGTAGGCTCAACAACTTGAGATGCATCTCTGCACTTCAGCTTCCTAACTGCCTTTGCCACTCGCTTCATGACAGGAACATGCTCTAGCACACTGGAGCGGGGCACTCTCTCACGCATATGCAGATTCTCTGGCTCAGGCGCGGGCTCATCATGTGCTCCTCTGGCCTTCCACCCTACAGGTACGAACCTAATAGCCAGCGGCTCGTCGTCTTATATACTCAAGGCTCTGTGTACTCAACGTTGTGCGACTCCAAGATACGATAACATAAACGCTACAAATACACATGCGCATTATTGATTATTATGTATTTAATAAATATATATCAAATACTAAATATTTATTAAAGTTATATGCTCATCAAAAAAACCAATGTAGTCGGTCGGAGAATTTTAAGTAGTCCACATCAAACATCTGGGAAACCTCATAGTGGTGCTTCGGCACCCGCACATATGTCCCAAGTCTGGAATGGCCTCATACGACCAAATCTGGAAGGCCCAAACAGGTCCATAGAAATGGTACGTCTTCCTCAAAGCAGCCACCTTGCTCGGGTGCCTCTTCAGCACATCAATCCCGTGACATAGTATCTGGAGCGAATATGAGCCCCATGGAAAAGCGTCCCGTATCAAATCCTCGTGATACCGGACCCAGGCTCGATGACTTCTCTATCATGGCACGGGATGATCAAATACACCACTAATATAAACATTATCTTCAAATAGTCCGTGACATCATCATCCAGCCGTTGTTTGTTGAATAAGTTGCGGTATTTCTAAAAAGTAGCCTCAGGCCGAAATTATCTATAAAACATGTTGGTATGGGGAATATCGTGCCTCAAATTCGGATCAAAACTAGACGGGCGAAGTGCAATCTAGATACTAAGGTGTCACAACCCAACTCCTTAATCAAGTAATTAGGCCGTGACGTGGGTTAAGAAAGAATTTCTGGTAATCGATAACCTTAGATGTGACCAAATATATATCAAGAGAAAATATGACACCAATGTGTGACTTCAACTTTCATCATGAAAGAATCAAACATTTATGATTCAAAGAGGTAAAATGGAGTTTGACAAAGGATGATTTTAGGTTTTGAATCACAATGAAAATCAGTGAAAAGAACTACGATCGAGGACAAACAATCACAATGGAATAACAAGACCAAGGATATACTTATTCAAGTATGCTTTGATAATAATAAAATTTATCAACGGTTCAAAGCATAATTTGACAATGAATCCAAGGCATTGTATAAAATGTTGGATTCATCAAAACAATCTGGACATTCAAGTAAATCCTTGTTCGTATAGAATTTCAATAATTCATGTTCTCAGAATCAAGTCGACATCATATCAACAATTAGGGATGTCAATCGGGCCAGCCCGCTCGGGTTCGGGCTAACCCACTCGGGCTATCGGGCTATTCGGGTTGACATTTTTTTCAGGTTAGAAAAATTCAACCCTAACCCTAAACACTCGGGTTTCGGGCTAACCTATCGGGTCAATCGGGCCAAAAAGCTTACAAAATAAAATAAAATAAATATTTTATTGTCCGCATTCCATGTAACTAAGCATTGGAGTAAAAAACAAATAATTGAAAAATAAATATAATAATTCCACAAGTTCTTTTTAATCTTATTATACTAACTTTGAATAGCAAACAATAAAAATTAAAAATAGTGCTCATAATTAAATTCTTTTTTCTAATATGTTTTAATGTCGCATTCCATGTAACTAAATGATCTCTAATAATATAATACAATTATAAGCGAATTAAAACTTATATCTAGAAAAATTTTAATAAGTTAATTCAATATAATACTATTTAAAATATATTACAATATCAAAATAGAAAATAATGCTCACAACTAAATTATTTTTTAATATATCTGAATATTCATATTCCATAATAGCTAATTCACTATTTAATATATATTTTATAAGTTAATTCACAATAATACCAATTAAAATTTATAACTTAAAAAAATTAATAAATTAATTCACTATAAATAACTAAATAAACAATCTATAATAGCTACAAAAGTTAAGATAATAACAATGTCTTTTGTATTTTATATTCTTATATCATCGATATTTCATAGACTAGTATAGTAAATAAGTATGATTGTATAGATTATATAGTATACAATATGTAGAATATAAAATATAGTTATACACTTCAATATAGTAAAGTTCTATATATATATATATATATATATATATATATATATATATATATATATATATATATATAATATAATATAACAAAAACAATGTCTTTTGTATTACTATATTCTTATATCATCTAAGATTTCATAGTCTACTATAGTAAATAAATATTATTGTATAGATTATACAATATACAATATGTAGAATATAAAATATAATTACACACTTCAATATAATAAAATTATATTTATATCTCTACAATTATAATTCTAAAAATTAATTACAAATAACTTACATAACTATTGATTATGAGATAAATATAATAATAATTCATAATTCTAATGTAAAGTTCATCTAACTTATATAACTAATTAACTATGAGATAAAACAATTAGAATTTGTAAATCATAAGTAGATTTAAAAAAAATATAATCAAATGATATTGAATAGTATATTCAATTTATATTATATAGTCTACCTTATTATCTCATAATACCAAATACTTATGTTTCACATATAATTTACTATGAGATAAATATAATAATAAATACAAATAGTGATATTAGGAGACAAATATTACAAAATATAAAATATAAATAGGATTGTGAACATTAGTTACGATAATAATAATATTTCATAATCCTAATATAAAGTTCATCTAACTTATATAACTAGTTAACAATGAGGTAAAATAATTATAATTTATAACTCATAAGTAGAATTTGAAAAGTAAATTACATTTAACTTGCATAATTAATTAACTAAATTGTAAATAATAACAATAATGAACTATATTAGAACATCAATATAGTGAACTATAAATTATAATACATTGATATATGAGTTACATAGTTATAAATTTTATGATGAATTAATTCAAGTTATATATGGATTACAACATCGTATAATATGAATTATTTATTTTAAAAAGTAATATCACACAAATATAATTATGTATGTTTGTGTTAATATAAATATAAATCTACAATAAATATAAAATTTCTTTCCTAATCCAACAATTTATAACATGTAAATAGTTTAAATGAGGATGAATTCAATTTATATTTCTTAACTAAAGTAATAATCTTACAACTAATACATTGTTTAAGGTATAATAATAATAATAATAATAATAATAATAATAATAATAATAATAATAATAATAATAATAATAATAATAATAATAATAATAATAATAATAATAATAATAATAATAATAATAATAATAATTCAACTTATAACTTATAAGTATAATCAATAGTAACTATGAATATCATAACATATTATATTAGAAAATTTTGATTGAGTTTAAACACATCAATAGATATTATAAATAAAGAAGGAAAATAAATAAATGATATGAAAATGTGAATTGAAAAGAAAGAAAAAGTTAATTTATATAAAGAAAAACAAAGAACATATACATAAAAAAAACAAAGAACTAAAAAAAAGAAATTAAAATGTGAAATAAAAAGGAAATATTTTTTGAAAAAAATTGAAATTCGGAGACAAAAATAAAATCAAATATAGAAATTTAAACAAGACCAAGAAAATAAATAAATAAAAAGTAATACATATAAAAAATGAATAAAGAAAACAAATAACATAAAAGAAAATTAAAATCGAAGCAAAATGAATAAACAGAAAATTGTTTGGAAAAGAAAAAAAAGAAATAAGAAAGAAGAAAAAATAAAGAAATAACACAAATAAATGAAAAGAAATAAGAAAGAAGAAGAAAATAAAAAAAAGAAGTGGGATGGGCCCCACGGGCCAAAAATGATAACTCCTCCTTGTTCAAAAAAAAATGCATTACGCATGCTTGTTATCGGTTTTTTTTTTTTTGGCCCACTGGTGACCCGTGACCGACCGACCAACCCGATTAACCCGTCAACCCGAATGGGCTGGCCGAATAGCCCGATTTTGTATTCGGGTTATGATTTTATAATGACCCATTAATTTTATCAATATTATTCGATTGATGGTGTGGCGTCGACCCATATTGACATCCCTATCAACAATGCCGAGATCATATCAATAAAATAAGGCGTCATCAAGATTAGTTCGATCGACTGCGTTATAAAACACAACAATGGTAAAGGCGAAGTTCGAACGAGAAGTGTGGTTGAGAATTATGTATGATGACATAACTCTCTGGCCAACGAAACATGCTAACATCAAATGAACAACATCACAATTAAACATTATCATCATAAGTCAAACATTTAGAGAAGCTCCTTTGCATAGCATTCAATTCCAACATCCTCTCGAACTCAACACGCACGTTTAGAAATACATGCGAGAGTACAAAATTACACTCAGTGGGTATGTAATAGCCGAAAAATTTAAAACTTTGATTTACTAATTTATTTAGCTAAATCGAGATTTGAATTTAAGCGATTATTAAATTTTATAATCATCGACGCGTTTGATTTTATTTGAGCGAGAAAATTTTAAATGAATGTCGGAGAAGCGTGTCTGATTATAAATCGAACGAGATGTTTTTATACGGGATAAATGGTATAGTCAAACCACATCATTTCATTCCCAAAATATTCCACTTTATCTCGCTTTAGTCTACTTTTCCCACATACTCATTTGTTCAAACATCACAACATCATTACAAAATTCTACCTCACATTTTCTCTCATAACTCACGTAAATTTCATTAGCCTTCACAACCCATTCACATTCATTCAAACATCTCTACACACTATACATGTTACTCAAACCGGTACAACACCATGGAAGAGAAAATGGGCAGAACTTGAGGCCCTTTCAAGATTCAAGATCCAAATCCAACAACTATCATCCTTTCTTCTATCGATAAGGTTTGAATCTACTTCTTGATCCTCAATAAATATTATCCATGCTTGAAGCGAAATGGAACCATAAAATCATTGTCGCCACATAAATTCCATACATGTTTACATGTTTGTATTCTATATGCTAGAGTAAGTCTAGAAGCATAAATGAAATTAGAACATATACAACAAGTTCCACAATAGATTAAACACCTATACATGGAAGAACCAAATTAAATGCTGATTTATAACTGGAAGTCTACGAGTTGAGTGAACCATGACCGAGCCACTAGGGCTCGGCTATTGACTGACGGTGCGGTGATCGGAGCACGGGCCACGAGGCACGACGGCGTCCGAAACAGAGAGAGGACGACGGCGAACCTAAAAACACAAGACGAGGGTGAGAGATAGAGATCCATGTGAGTGAGTGCGTGTGTGTGTGTTCGTGTGATGAGATGAGAGGAGAGGAGAAGGGAAGGAAAATAGGCCATGGACGGCGTGGATCGCGACGGCGACCGTCCACCGGAGGCAGCGCAAGAGGAGGTCGGGTCGGTTGCCGGCCACGACGCAGATCTGGATTCACGCGGTGGCGGCGGCGATAGCTGAGGGAGAAAAAAAAAATGTGTGTGTGTGTGTGTGTACGCAAGAGATCCGAGAGGGGAGATGGGACTGAGATCGCGACGGCGGCCGTTCGCCGGAGACTTCGACATGGAGACGGCCTTGCCGACAGCGACGCGCCGTTGGAGGATGAACGATGGCGGCGGCGTGGGCACGGCGTGTGTATGCACCGCATGAGGGAGGAAAGAGAAGAGAGGAGAGGTGGTCACGGCGACGGCGCATCTCGCCGACCGGCAACGGACTGGCCGGACGTGGAGGCGGCCGTACTCCGCGTGTGTGTGCGTTGTGTAAGAGACGAGATAGAGATCCGAAATTGGTGGGCGGCTAGGTTAGGAAAAATTAGGGTTGGTTTGTATTTTTATTTTGTTGGGCCAAATAGTGGGCCTTGTATAAATTTTGTTGTGGGCCAAAACTTTGGGCTTAGTCTTAGTTTTATTTGTGTTTGGGCCTTTATCTGATATGGGCCGAAAAGAATATGTGTTGGGCCTGGTTTTAATTTAATTCATTGGGCTGAAATTTTAAATGTTGGGCTAAGAATTGAAATTGGTAATGGACTTGAACTATTCACCTATGATCCATTAAAATTAAATTAAGGATTGAATAAATTCTATATTAATTAAATATGAGAATTTATTTTAGTAATTAAATTTTGAGATTAATTCTTAATTAACTAAATAATAATCTAAATATAAATTATTTAGATTGAGTTAATTAAATTCATGGGATTGAATAATGTCTAAGTTTTGGAAATTGAATAACATAATTAATTAATTATGTTAAGGGACAATTTGAGAATTATTCTTTTTAAGTAATTTATTTATGTAACGAGAGAGGAACCTTATGTAATTTATTACAAAGGTGTGATTGGAAATAAATCCTAATTAATGGATATCTAAGATGAATTAAATTAATTTGATTGATTAATCAAATACTATTAGACTTTTTAATTGATCCATTTAATTAAGCTTTAATTATGGATCTATTAAATTAAATTAGAGATTTAATTAAATATTAATGAGTGGATTATGTCAAGTAAATACTTGAGAAAATATTATTTAAGCAACTTTAATTTATAGAACGATTGTTAGAAGATGATTGATTTATAAGAAACCTTTATCGATTGTGTACTATAGATATGGGTTTCTCTGATAGAATATGTGGGACGTGTGAGGCGAGAAACACGGCAAGAAGATGATAGTGACGAATGAGGTGTTGGAGCTCGAAATCGTTGATACGCGTTAACAAATGATGAATATTAGCTATGAATTTAAGATTCATAAATTGTACGAAACGACGTGGAGAAACATCGATGGAAGGGAAGAATGCGACGTCGAAGTGTCATTTATCGTCATGGCGAGACGAACCTAAAAGACGATATATAGATTGTTAACTGAGTCGTATCAATAACGAAAATCCTAAAACCCAGAAACTCTAATACTTAAAAGATATCGAGTTGTCGAATCTTAATGATGCTTACCAAAAGAAGCGAATGACGTACTAAATTATATTTCTTACGTTGACAAGGTCCAACGTGGACGTAAACGAAAACAACAGAGGATCGCTAGCAGGTACTCCAAGAAGGACAATTCTTGAGGTGGGCTCTCTTGAAACAAAAATGATATGCATATCTATCTCAAAGCATGATTTACAAAAGCTTTATGAAATATTATTCCATGAACTGTTATTGACTGCCAAATGTTTATGTTTTGTTGTGATCCTATCGAGGTTGGTATATCAGCGTGGTATGAGAATGAGTTGGTCCACCAACGTTAAAAAGGGTAATGAGTTGGTCCACCAGCGTAAACAAAGGTAATGATCGGATCCGACTTAGTTGAGGACTAACTCGGATTGTGTACACGTGTGTTGTGTGTTAAGGTTAGCTACCTCGGCCGGTCACGGCGACTATGTGTAGGTGGCCACCTCCATAGTCTTGCGAATGAATGAACGAACGAATGATGAATGAATGATCGGATATGGAGCAACATGGATAAAATAGTTCGACGACGCTTTTAAAAATGATAAAATGTTTGATAGGCATGAGTCTTTTAACTAAAATCCTCATGTGCTATTGTGGGCAGTTCAATAACTTTTGACAAAGAAAATGTTTTCGGCAATGAGTCCACTGAGTACTTTTGTACTTAGCCCTGCATCTCGTTTTTGATGTGCAAGTTGAGCAAGGATTGATGATGGGTGCGAGGCGGTGCTGAGTGGTAGTAGTGTGTTGCTTTAATTGAAAGGATTTCTAGAACCTTGAGCATGTATCGTCATATACATGTTCACACGTTTATTCTTTGCCTAACTCGATATTGTTTGGTATCTTTGATTATATTGCTTTTATATCGTATTGAACTTGAAGTTGTACCTCGTTCCTTGAATTGCATACGATTGGGTTATATTTGAACCTTGAACCTTTTGGTAGGTTCTTACGTGACTTGAGTGGTATTGATACAACTTATTCCTTCGGTCTATGCATTTATTCGCAATTGATTGGTTAATCATATTGGTTTAAATATATATATCCGCTGCATTTATCATACCAGTGACGATCCATATGATCCGTACTTCTTTGAGAAGTCGGGTCGTCACAAAGTGGTATCAGAGCCTTTGTTCGCTCTGAACCCTAGAAACCCTTTCCTTGAATCTTAAGTTGAAAGTTGAGTCTTGAAACTGTTGGTATTCGACTGCCACTGCACTGCACTCCATCGTCATCCTGCTCAACGAGGAAGAATGTAACTGTCTCAATTGGAAGTTGTTTAGAAATTGTGGAAGTTGCTTTGAAATGGTGAAAGTTGTTTGAAATGATGGAAGTTTACGGAATGTGAAATGGACTTACAAAAGTCGCATTGTTTTGAAGGTTGAAATTGTTTGAAAGGAGGAAAGTCTCAAAATTTCAAACGGAGTTGTTGTTTCCAATGATTTTAAAAAAATAAATTAAAAAAAATGAATGAGTAAAATTGAAAAGTTATTTTCAAAATAACTGGTTGAAGATTGAAAAGAGTTGATAACTCTGTGAGATTGGTAAAGGAATGATAGGAGAATACCTGTTTATCGCAATATATGTTATGAGTTGTGTTTACTCTTATATGCAAAGCATGCTAGAGGCATAATGTAAATGAGTATGTTTTCCCATGAGAACATAGACTCTTAAGACGCATGATCCCTATTGCGACGAACTTAGTATGAGAACATAAGGCATTCCCGATTGAACGGAATACTAAGGAAGAACGAGAACATAGAAATTATAAAACTCCCAATACGGACGGATCTGAGGATGACAACGCGACGAGTCTATGATGACGAAGCGATCGCTCAACTGGAGGTTCGCACTGCTATGAATCACAACCTTTCTATGTGAATGAATTTTGAACACTATACGTGCTATTGCTATCGTGGCGGTAACGAAGAATCAAGCATAACGTTAAGAAGTATGTATAAAAAGAAAGAGATAATTTCGAGTATTGCGGGAACGCATATGATCGAATGTTATGATTCGAATGGAAATAAGGAATTCATAACCCAATGAGAAATGGTGACCACTTAGCCATTACCCGAAGGCTAGACATTGAAAGTCTGTTCTATCCTAAGAGACCATATAGTCTCTTTCCGAAGACCAAACTATGAAAGTAGTTTCATAAGAACTTAGGAATATAGGATATAAGATTGTGGTTCGGACGATTTTTACGACTAGAAGTCTTTTATTTTATAAAAGTCACATCGAGAAGGTGGTACATTCCTACCATTCCTACCAGATGTGCCGAAAAGACGATGTCGTTGAGTTCTTAACGCACTTCATGCGTCACTGGGCTGCTGCACATGCCCGTGGTACGTTAAACTACGACGGTGTACTCCGATCGATTGCAATCGCCACCCCCAGGCGGTATACACGCGAGATATCATCGAATACATATATAAATCGCCGAGAAAGCTTCGATCTTGAGGTGGACTTGCTCCGTTCCGTCAGCCACCTGAACTAGGTATTCATGGTATACGGAGCTGCACCTTGCGGACCGTATCTCACTGGCGAGAATATACCTGGCATGATGAGAATTATGAGTGGCTTCACCCAGAGGCATTTTATTTGGCATCTGATAGACCTGTATTCTTGTCTGGCTGTGGCAAGAGCATGTTCGAGGCTGGACCTTTCCTCCCCGATAGCTCACCTTTCCGGTCCTACCACCAGTAGGATTCCATCCTTTCCGTTCCTACCACCAGTAAGATTCCATCCCCGTCATTGCTCGCCCAGACCATCGCTGTCGATCATTCCATGCCAGCACCCCCTCTACCTACCGGCATTTCCAGCGCAACCGCCACTCGTACGGACCCATGTACCACGATATTGTAGAGATTGACGAATCACGTGGCTTAACTGCATGCGCCGTGAGAGAAGCTTGTACTCATCTCCATAGTGTGCGAATGAATGAACGAATGAATGATGAATGAATGATCAGATATGGAGCAACATGGATAAAATAGTTCGGCCGAACGCTTTTGAAAAATGATAAAATGTTTGATAGGTATGAGTCTTTTAACTAAAATCCTCATGTGCTATTGTGGGCAGTTCAATAACTTTTGACAAAGAAAATGTTTTCGGCAATGAGTCCACTGAGTACTTTTGTACTTAGCCCTGCATCTCGTTTTTGATGTGCAGGTTGAGCAAGGATTGATGATGGGTGCGAGGCGGTCTTGATGGTAGTAGTGTGTTGCTTTAATTGAAAGGATTTCTAGAACCTTGAGCATGTATCGTCATATACATGTTCACACGTTTATTTGCTGCCTAACTCTGATATTGTTTGGTATCTTTTGATTATGACTGCTTTTATATCGTATTGAACTTGAAGTCGTACCTCGTTCCTTGAATTGCGCCCTGATTGGGTTATATTTGAACCTTGAACCTTTTGGTAGGTCCTTCTGTGACTTGAGGTGGTATTGATACAACTTATTCCTTTCAGTCTATGCATTTATTCGCAATTGATTGGTTAATCGTATTGGTTTAAATATATATATCCGCTGCATTTATCATACCAGTGACGATCCATATGATCCGTACTTCTTTGAGAAGTTGGGTCGTCACAGGGTATATGCCGAAAACATTAAAACCTTGCCATAGGGCTATATAAATGACTTGCCATAACATTTTCAACGCACGTGGGTTTAAGTGAAAACCTGTGCATGCTTTTCATAAATAAACACTTACTTGTTTTCATATTCATAGCATCATAAAAATATGCATATGCATGGTCTATGTCGGTCGACAACTTTCTCTTCCCATATCCACGGATTCTTTCTATGTGTTGAGAAGTAGGCCTCCTTCTCAACACGCTATGACCCGAAGGTCGCTTTCCGAACGTCGGTACATTCTTTCTTTCTTTTATTTCCGTGGATAGGTAATGCATCGTGCTCGTGCTCATGCTCAAAAACAGGCAAGTCAGTCAACTTTGCAACTTTGCATATAAATGCATTTCATATCATTTTGAAAATATATAAAAGCATATCATATCATATATAGAAAATATTTATATACCCACCTGACGACAGTCACTCGAGGACTATACTTTCTGTCTTTCACTTCTTTCTTCTTCTTATTTGGTCCATCAATCCACATAAAGCGACATATAAGCATATCAAGAACATAACTTTTATCTTAGTCGTCGATACGACTATATCTTATCCATATCAAGACACTATGGTCTATAAACACTTGGGTCATTGCATCTTCTAACATCTTACATATAACAAGATATCCCGAAGCTTCATATGTCTAAACGAGCATAGAAAACTCAACAACAAGCTTAAACCATCTAATCTTAGCAAAAAACCTAACATCCCCTTAAGACATAGCTTATGTCTGACGTCAAAAATCACGTGAGACTTCATCTAACACCAACGAACTTCTATACATGCTCAACTATTATCAAAGATCATTAATCTATCATCAAAACACAAAGACCAAAGCTTTAACATTAAAAACCCATTTTTGTCGACAAACTAAAATTTTGCAACTTTTGAATACGTCGGCTGAAAAATCCGAATAAATCATTTTAAGCTTTATTCATATCATAGAGTCCAACTATGAAGTCAAAATGATCAAATAAAATCAAATATCCAACATTACAAAGGCTAGGGTTTTCGACCATTTAGGGTTTTTCACATAATTTCGATTTCAAACGTTTTTCTTGTTCAAAACATGTTTATATCTATCCAATGACACATATACGAAGGAAATTCAAGCATATCAACATCATATATTCAAGATCAAAGCCCTCATGATTTTCGAAAATAAAAAAAAATCGAATAAACATATGCTTAAAATTTCAACATTAAACAACTCGTTGGCGATTAATCTAACATAATATCAAGAAATAATCAAACAACAACATATCCTCTTCATAAATCTCAATATGACCGAAAATTACAACATGCTTAAAGGTTCATATTTTTCAATTTTCAAACCATAAATGTGTTCTAGAGATAGAATTATACCTTAATTCGAAGACGGATCGGAAATTCAACGGTTTGATCTTCAAAACTTGGAGCTTGAAATTTCAAAAAAATTTAGTGTGTGTAGTGTGTGTGAGGCACGAAATTTTGAGAGAAAATAAAAAGAAATGAATAGAAATGTGTATATATATAAGCCACAAATTTTCTATTTTCATTTTAATTTTCTTTAATGTGGTGATTATTCACCACAATTCTAGATCCTTCCCTTTTCTTTTCAATTTTTTATTTTCTTTAAAACATGATGAATAATCATGTTTCTAGAGAATTCTCATTCTTTCTTGCTAGAAATTAATACTAATGTTACAAATACATACTATTAATCCATACCGTTCTGATTTCAAAACTCAATTTCTGATAAAATGTTCTTTGCTTGAAATTCTCTTTTAAAACTCAAATAATATATTATAAACATCAAAATTTGATCATAAAAATATTTTTGGCTTCAAAAACCATTTTGGGTATTCTGCCGACGATTCGGGTTTATACGGCCAACATATGTAACAAAGAGCAAAAACGTTGAAATTAAGACTTTGGGTTCAAAACTTCTATAAACACATACTTATCATCTCAAAACTCTTGAAATCTAAGTCGTCTTATTCTTGACAAGACCTAAGAATCTATCTTAGGTTCCGTCTCGGATTCTATCGCGAATTTATCGCAAATTCTATCTTCTCGACTCGAAGCTTAAAACAAAAGCTTCTAACTTAAACAACTCTTTCTTAAGGATGCAATGCCCTTCTTACAAACTCTTAATCAGGAGCTAATCTTTGTTATAGAAATACGGGGTATTACATAAGGCAAACTCAACCATCCCAAATCGTATATCGGATACACAAACATGAAACCATATCTCGAACTCATAAAAACTCGGATCAACGACCTGTCGCCCCATGAGATGGTGCAGTGTATTATTTACGCTTTCTCATCTCCTGAGATCAAGAAGATGGTCAAAGCAGCTATATCTGAATACATCAATACATCCGCACTGTTGTAAGCATGTCTTAACCTCGTCCAATCCTTCGATTTTGATGTACTGATTGATGTGTCCGATATAGCCTTGCATATAAGGTCTTAACCACATATAACGAGGCTGTAAATGTAAAAGATTAGGGTAAATTAATATTATTTAAACCAAAAATAATCAGTATACAGTATGAACGTTGCTGAAAATAATTCATGCACGTTGTTCTTAAGTACATGATTCAAACTGTGTACTGAAGAACAGAGTGCACGGCTTGAGCTGTGTACTGAAGAAGCGTGCTCGGTTTCAGCAGTACCATGCAAGAACATGGTGTTCTTCAGTATACGGCTGAAATCGTGCACGATTCTTCAGTACACAGGCTGAAACTGTGCACAGTTCTTCAGTACACAGTTGTTACCGTGTTCCAGAAAAACACTGTGGTCTTCAGTATTGTCACCGTGTACACTATACGATGCTAATCGTGTACTTCGAAAACAATAATATGAATAGAAAATCAATAAATTCAACCTAAATCCAATTTCTAAGTTACTAAACTCACAAACAATCAAAATTTCATCACTACACGTCATTGTGCATTACATGAAAACTATCGTGTATATAATGAAAACTCAATTTTAAATGTCACATTACTCATCGGAGGGGGTGGTGCTCGTAATTTAGTGCCCGAAGTAGAAGGTCAATGACGTGCTTGCGTGCGCGACGGTGAGTGGTTCGGCATGGACTCTTCTTCCACCGACGAGCTCTCTCCTTCAGCCACTACTCGCTGCACCGCGTCCGGAAAGTACCGTGGATCGGTATCACTATCACTCATGTTGTGCGTTTGTGTGAGTGAATTCGAGAGTTTGCGTGAGAGAAAGAGAGGGAGACATAGAGAAAGAGAGACAGTCTGGACGAAGAGAGAGAGAGTGTGAGTCGCAGAGAGAGACAAAGTTGGCTCAAAGATAGAATGGGTGAGAGAGATAGATAGAGCTCCGTGCACGTTTGAATTTTTTAATGTGTGGGTCCAGGGTTAATTTTGTCTTTTCTATCCAAAATGGCTAGAAAACTTATGTTTTATGGTGTAGGTTATAAAACTTATACTTCTATATTTTTGGCTAGTTATATATATTAGCACCTATTCTATTATACTTCATTCATCCCAATATTGTTGGTTCCTTTCTTTTTGTACGTAGATTAATGAGAGTTATGTTTTATGTGTAAAATAATATGTGACACGAAATTCAAAATACTTTTTAGTGTACAGTTGTTTTCTTTTTTGGAACATGCCAACAATAGCGAACAGTCCCAAAAAGAAAACGAGCCAACAATAATGGAACAAATGAAGTATTATAGATAATATAATATCAAATACATAAAGCCTAGTGGATATCATATTTGGCTTATAAAACATTAATTATTTGTAATATATACAAAATAATTAGGACATGAAAAATAGCTTCATTAGGCACAATTTTTTTTTTGATGTAATACGATTGTTTATTATATTTTATTTCTCCATCATGAAAAGACATTAAAAAAAGCAAAGTAAACTTAAACTGTACATGCAAAATGGAACATGAAAAGACACGGAGTGAAAGCGAAAGAAAATGAAAATATGGAAAACCCACCACTCTCTCTCTCTCCCCCTCTCTCTCCCTCATTTTCTACCTCCATCAACGCTTTTCTCGAGTTAATTCCCCAAAGTTTCTTCATGTTTAGCTCATAATTTATTATTCACGTCAATTCATTGATTTTGTCAATTTGGTGGGATTCGATCGGATTTCCCCTCGCATAAAATAATAGTCCACCTGATATGATCTCTCTGTCATTCATTTGATTTATCGCCGCGGCGAAGGTCGTATAATTAATTCACAATTCCGCATTACTGCAATGCAGATGTTTGTAAATGTTGCATGCGTGTATTGCATTACGTTCATATGCGGTATAGGCCATGCATAAATGTTGGCAACTATAGACGGTGATCTACGGTTGTTTGGTGGTGGTTCCGCTTCTGCTTCGTTGCAACGGTGGCGTGAATCGGCGGAGAACACTCGCGAGATTAATTCATGTGAAATGTGCAAAAATTCGTCCGATATTGAGTGGTTGGGAGAATTTTGGGAGTGAGAAAATTCAAATCTGGAGGAAAGCTACGAAGGGCTAACTCTGGAAGCATTTTACCGACTTTTCGGCTCAGGTAAATTGGTGGCAGTATGATTTTCTGGTTTTGTTTTGCTTTTCTAGTTTTGGGTGGATAATGCTTTTGATCATTAGGATAAGGATTACTTTATTTTGAGAGCATGTTAAATAATGTAACTGGGATTGAGGTAAATTTGTCAAAATGCGTTATGAGTTAGAATTGAACAAAATGATGTATTAGTCTTATTTTAGGGAATTGAGTGCTGGTCTTGATGGAGATATTTTAATTCGAAAGAAATTGCAGGTGGGGGAGAATTTTTTAGAAAGGGGAGGGTTGATTTCCAAATGTCGAGGATATATAATGCTGGAAAGAAGGAGCAAAACCCTTCAGCTCTGTGGCAAAAAATTAAGTAAGTTCACTCATATTAATGTTTATGCACATGATGTAAACTTGATTTTCGAGAAAAAAGAAGGATCTATTATGCGGTTTATGTATTATTGGAAGCTCAAAGAGTAGCAGCTATGTAGTTCTGACACAGAACTAGCAAAATTTAATTGCTTCATTTTGTTTTCTGATAAAAAAAATAAGCTCATAGTTCACTGCTCAAAACCACTGCCCAACAACTCATGGATATTAAAGCTTTGAATCACAAGCAAATTCGACTTGCTAAAATTTTTATAGTCATGTTCTTGCTACATAATGTGATCTTCTATGTAATAGAAATTTTTGACGCAAAATGCTAACTTGTAATGAACTAAAATGATGTCTATCTTCAGGGATTCAAATGGAGCTGCTGAAGCAGATGATCCAGATAAGGTGACCTCAAGGGTTGCTCAATTGGTTGAACAGCTACATTCCATTGCATCCTCATATGAGAAAGAACTCATTACAGCTCGTCTGCTAGGTATAGCCAGAGCGAGAAAGGAAGGACGAGCTCTCATTGGATCTCATGGTCAGGCAATGCCACTGTTTGTATCTATTCTTCGAAATGGTACTCTGCAGGCAAAAGTAAATGTTGCTGCGACATTGAGTGCTCTGTGTAAAGAAGAGGATTTACGATTAAAGGTGCTTCTAGGTGGATGTATTCCCCATTTACTCTCACTTTTGAAGTCTGATGCAACAGAAGCTAGAAAAGCAGCTGCAGAGGCATTATGTGAAGTATCTTCTGGTGGACTTTCAGATGACCATGTGGGCATGAAGATATTTGTTACAGAGGGTGTGGTGTCAGCCTTATGGGAGGCATTGAATGCAAAATATAAGCAGGATAAAGTAGTGGAAGGATTTATTACAGGGGCACTGAGAAATCTTTGTGGGGATAAAAATGGGATCTTGATGAAAACTCTTGATGCTGGTGGAGTAGATATAATTGTCCACCTTCTACATTCTGATAATCCTGCTGCTCAGTCCAATGCTGCTTCTCTCCTGGCACGCCTGGTACTGGCTTTCACAGATAGCATACCGAAGATAATTGATTCTGGGGTAATCAAAATTTTGCTCCGTCTCATAAGTGAACAGAAAGATGTTTCTGTAAGAGCCAATGCTGCTGAAGCATTAGAAGCCCTTTCTTCGAAATCAGAGAAAGCTAAGCAAGCTATTATTGATTCCAATGGCGTGCAAATACTAATTGGAGGTGTAGTTGCTCCTTCCAAAGAAGGTATGCAAGGAGAGTGGGGGCAGGCTCTTCAGAAGCACACAGCGCATGCTTTAGCAAATATCTCCGGGGGTATGTCGGCACTAATAACTTATCTTGCAGAACTTTCTCAATCACCTAGGTTAGCAGCTCCAGTTCCTGATATCCTAGGTTCACTTGCTTATATTTTAATGGTTTTCAAGCTGAGTGGTGATGAAAAACCATTTAAGGCAACCAAGGTTGAAAGTATTTTAGTTGTGCTTTTAAAGCCTAGAGATAATAAGCTGGTACAGGAGCGAATCCTTGAGGCGATGGCCAGCCTATATGGCAATCCTCATCTTTCTGTTGGAATCAATCAATCAGAAGCTAAAAGGGTGCTTGTTGGGCTCATAACTATGGCTACTGGTGATGCTCAAGAATATTTGATTTTGTCGCTAATACAATTATGTACTGAAGATGTAAATGTATGGGAGGCCTTGGGAAAGAGAGAAGGAATTCAGATACTGATTTCAGCTCTAGGTTTGTCCAGTGAACAGCACCAAGAGTATGCAGTTGAAATGCTCGCAATCCTGACTGAACAAGTGGATGACAGCAAGTGGGCAATCACAGCAGCTGGTGGAATTCCACCACTTGTGCAGCTAGTAGAAGCTGGGTCCCAGAAGGCAATGGAAGTTGCAACTAATATTTTGTCGAACTTGGGCTGTCATAGTGAAGATGTTCGAGTTTGTGTTGTAAGTTCTGGAGCCATCCCCGCATTTATTTGGCTTCTAAAGCATGGTGGCGCAAAGGGGCAAGAATCTGCAGCTAATGCCCTAATAAAGCTTGTTCGGGATGCTGATTCAGCCACAATTAACCAATTGTTGGCTTTGCTCTTTGGGGACCCTCCAAGCTCCAAGGTCCACGTCATCAAAGTTTTAGGACACATACTTGGTGTAGCATCATGTAGTGATCTCGTGCAGCAGGGTGGTGCTGCTAACACGGGTCTGAGGTCACTCATCCAGATTCTTAAATCATCAAATGAGAAGACCCAGGAGTACGCCGCATCTGTTTTGGCAGATTTATTCAACTATCGGCAAGACATATGTGATAGCCTTGCAACAGATGAAGTTATTAATCCATGTATGCAACTTTTAACTAGCAAAACTCAAGGCATTGCAACTCAGTCAGCTCGAGCATTGGGTGCTTTATCTCTTCCTACCAAGTCTACAAATAAGATGTCTTATATTGCTGAAGGTGATGTGAAGCCCTTAATCGAGTTAGCGAAAACATCATCAATTGATTCTGCAGAAACTGCAATGGCCGCTTTAGCTAATTTGTTGTCAGATCCCCACGTAGCTGCAGAAGCACTGGCTGAGGATGTTGTTTCAGCTATAACTAAAGTCTTAGGAGAAGGATCATTAGAGGGTAAGAAGAATGCTGCAAGAGCGCTTTGCCAATTACTAAAGCATTTTCCAGTAGGTGATGTACTTACTGGGAGTGGCCAATGCCGGTTTGCTGTTCTTGCTTTTGTTGAATCCTTAAATGCAATGGATACAGGTAGCAATGATGTTGCTGATGTGTTAGAGGTTGTTTCACTATTGTCTCGGATGAAGCAGGTCCGCAACTCGAGTTACTCGCCATGGTACTCCCTTTCTGAAGTTCCATCAAGCTTAGAGCCTCTGGTCCGTTGCTTGTGTGAGGGATCGGTCAAAGTGCAAGATAAAGCAATAGAAATTTTATCTAGACTTTCTGGGGATCAACCAATTAGACTAGGTGATTTATTGGTCTCATATTCTAGATCAATTGGTGTATTGGCCAATAGAGTAGTGAAATCGAGAAGCCTAGAAGTGAGTGTTGGAGGAACAGCACTACTAATATGTGCTGCCAAGGTACATAAAACTCGATCAATGGATATACTCGATCGATCTGGATGTATGAAATCTCTAATTTATGCATTAGTAGATATGGTCAAGCAAAATTCTGCTCCTTGTTCTGCTGATCTCGAAATCAAAACTCCAAGAGCCTACAGAGATAGATCAGCTTTTCGGAATGGAGATGAATTTTATGTGCCTGATCCTGCAACTGTCATGGGAGGTACTGTCGCCTTGTGGTTGCTCTGTTTAGCTTCTTCATCTCATCCAGAGAACAAAATTACTGTGATGGAAGCTGGAGGACTGGAAGTCCTATATGACAAGCTTGCAAGACGCACTGATGATGACCTGGTACCCTGAATTGTTTCTTCTACAATTTTGAGCATACTATCTCCATTAATTTCTTCCACTTATGCCTTATTTCTCATAGCATATTGACCTGGTACCCTGAATTGTTTCTTCTACAATATTTTGAGCATAATATCTCCATTAATTTCTTCCACTTATGCCTTATTTCTCATAGCATATGTGTACTGAAGATTTATATTTCTATATGTTGTATTTGCATCATATCTGTATACTTTTAATAATTTGCCAATTATGTCGACCCCATGTTTAAATTCTCTTGTTGTTACTGAAACTGGACTTTGCAGATATAGGTGGTGTAAACCATCTAGAGTCTAGGCATAAGACCTTTTTTGTAATTACATATTTATTTATTATGCTTCCTGAAAGTTGACTCTTCATTTCAGGCTGAGTTTGAGGACTCGGAGGGAACATGGATCAGCACTGCTCTTGCAGCTGTACTATTCCAGGATTATAAAGTTGTCTCCTCTCCGATGACAATGCATTTTGTGATCTCACTTGCTGTCCTCTTGAAGTCAGATAAAGTGATTGACAGGTTCTTTGCTGCTCAGGCAATGGCTAGTATTGTTTGCCATCGGGACAAAGGAATAAACCTTGCCATAGCAAACTCAGGTGCAGTAGCTGGGTTAGTAACCCTAATTGGGCTCTTGGAATCAGATATGTCGAATCTGATAGCCTTATCTGAAGAATTTTCTTTGGCAAGGAATCCTGACCTGGTGGTTCTGGATAATCTCTTCCAAATTGATGATGTCAGATCAGGTTCTGTTGCTCGGAAGACCATTCCCTTGCTTGTTGATTTGTTGAAACCCATTCCAGATAGACCTGGAGCCCCTTCATCTGCTGTTCGCCTTTTAATTCAGATTGCAGATGGAAATGATACCAATAAACAACTTATGGCTGAAGCTGGGGTTCTGGATGCTCTGACTAAATACCTATCTTTGAGCCCTCAAGACTTGGTAGAGGCAACTATATCTGAGTTATTAAGGATATTGTTTACCAATCACAATCTTATTCGATACGAAGCAGCAATTAGTTGCATGAATCAACTCATTGCTGTTCTCCATTTGGGATCAAGAAACGCTAGATTAAGTGCTGCTAGAGCCTTGAGCGAACTCTTTTATGCTGATACTATAAGAGATTCTGAATCATCAACGCAAGCAATTCAGCCTTTGGCTGCCATGCTTGATGCTCATACGGAAAGTGAACAAGAGGCTGCTTTATGTGCTTTAATTAAGCTCACTTCAGATAGCAACACAAAGGCATCTGTGATGGCTGAAGTGGAAGGCAATCCTGTTAATAGTCTTTGCAGTATCCTCTTATCTGCTTCTTCTTTGAAATTGAAATGTGATGCTGCAGAATTATGCCGTGTGCTTTTTGGTAATTCAAGATTCAGAGAAATCCGAATTGCATCTGAATGCTTGGAACCCTTGATATTGCTGATGCAGTCTGACAGTGAAAAGGCAGTGGAAGCTGGTGTTTGTGCTTTTGAGAGATTGTTGGATGATGAACGACTACTGGAAATCAAATCGAGACATGATTTTATAAGTATGCTTGTTGCTCTGGCTTCTGGGTCAAATTATCGGCTTATTGAAGCAAGCATCAGTGCGCTTATTAAATTGGGCAAAGACAGAACTCCACGCAAGTTGGATATGGTCAATGCTGGAATCATAGATAAATGCCTTGATTTACTCCCTACTGCTCCAAGCTCATTGTGTGCACTGATTGCAGAACTCTTCCGCATCTTGACAAACAGTAGTGCCATTTCAAAAAGCTCAGTAGCGGCAAAAATTGTGGAACCTCTGTTTATGGTGCTACTTAGAAAAGATTTTGGACTGTGGGGACATCATAGTGCACTGCAAGCACTTGTTAACATTCTGGAGAAACCACATAGTCTTTCGGCTTTGAAACTTACTCCTAGTCAAGTCATCGAACCTCTAACCTCATTTCTTGAATCCCCATCTCAAGCTATCCAGCAGCTTGGTGCAGAATTGCTGTCTCATCTTCTTGCACAAGAACATTTTAAGAAAGATATAACCACAAGAAGTGCAATAGTTCCTCTTGTCCATCTTGCTGGACTTGGCATATTCAACATACAGCAAACTGCAATTAAGGCATTGGAAAGTATCTCTTTAAGTTGGCCAAAGGCAGTTTATGATGCAGGTGGTATCGTTGAACTTTCCAAAGTCGTCATTCAAAACAATCCTTTACCCCCTGTGGATTTATGGGAATCTGCTGCCTTAGTTCTCTCATATCTTCTACGGTCTGATTCTCGATACAATCTCCACGTTCCAGCTGAGGCACTTGTGAAAATGTTGTACTCAACTGCAGAGAACACAATTAAGGCTGCACTAAACGCTCTCATTGTTCAAGAGAAGACAGAGGCCTCGAGTGCTGAACTGATGGTTGAAGCCGGTGCTATAGATGCATTGTTAGACTTACTAAGGTCACACCGATGTGAAGAATCAGCAGCAAGGCTACTAGAAGCTTTATTCAATAATACACGAATACGGGAAACAAAGGCTTCAAAATATGCAATCGCACCTCTATCTCAGTATTTGCTGGACCCTCAAACAAAATCACAAACTGGTAAACTCCTCGCGGCTCTTGCACTTGGCGATCTCTCCCAACATGAAGGGCTTGCTAGAGCTAGTGTTTCTGTTTCGGCATGTCGGGCACTAGTAAGCCTGCTTGAAGATCAGCCAACTGAGGAAATGAAAATGGTGTCGGTTTGTGCATTACAAAACTTTGTTGTGCGCAGCAGATCCAATAGAAGAGCCATTGCTGAAGCTGGTGGTGTTTTAGTGATTCAAGAACTGGTGTTGTCCCCAGATCCAGAACTTGCTGGACAAGCCTCACTGCTCATCAAATTTCTCTTTTCAAATCACACCCTTCAAGAATACGTGTCAACCGAATTGATAAGGTCGTTGACAGGTATTTACTCTTGGAAAATTCTTGCTTTGACATTTCCTTGTTATAGGATAGGCAAAACTATGCAACAGCTAGACTGAGTGCACTTAGGCAATATCTGCAAAGTCTGAAATTGGATTCTGAAGATCAGATCAAGAACTCCATCTTCTATTTTTCAGAATCCCCAGCCATATATTTCTAATTCTAAATTTTAGATCAGATCCACTTGTCAGGTTATGCAGCATTTATATCTTTAAATAAAAATGAATGGTGTCTGGTTATAAGTTATCTTTTTCCTTCTCTTTTATTTAGACATTCATGCTCACCATATCTTCCATTTCGCTTATTGATGTGAGTGAATTTTGAACAGCTTTTCTTCGAGGAGTTTCTTTATTGAACTGTGTTATTGTGCAGCTGCCTTGGAGAGAGAATTGTGGTCCGCAGCCACTGTCAACGAAGAGGTGTTGAGGACAATACTTGTTATCTTTTCAAATTTTCAAAAGCTTCATATTTCTGAAGCAACAACACTGTGTATACCCCATTTGATCACAGCACTGAGGTCTGGAAGTGAGGCTGCTCAGGATATAACATTGACTACCTTGTGCTTGCTGAAACATTCATGGGCAACCATGCCACTAGATGTGTCAAAATCCCAAGCTATGGTTGCAGCGGAAGCCATCCCTATTTTACAAAAGCTTATGAAAAGTTGTCCACCAAGTTTTCAGGAAAGAGTAGAAAGCTTATTGAATGGCTTACCCGGTTGCTTAACAGTCACCATTAACCGAGCTAACAATTTGAGACAGGTTTTGGGAGGCACCAATGCTTTTTGCCGATTGACTATAGGCCATGGCCCTCCTAGGCGTACTAAGGTATTGAATACTTTATTTTCCAAATGTTGCCACCCTGGGTTTGTTATGCTTATTTGATGTGGACATAAAATGGAATATGCTTGGTCTTAACTATATGTTTGCATCCCTCCATCCTTACTTGTAACTTTATGTGTATGGAAAGATTTTCTGTTACTAGTATTTCTTTTTATCTTATTTACATAATAATACGTAATGAGATGCATTAGCTGAACTGTAGCTGCTTATATTCGAAGTTGGCTTACAAATGACTCTCATATGCTTTTAGGTTGTGAACCATAGCACCTCACCAGAATGGAATGAAGCGTTTACGTGGGCCTTTGATGTGCCACCTAAGGGGCAAAAGTTGCACATTGTGTGCAGAAACAAAAGTACATTTGGAAAGGTACAAGTTTTTGGCTCAGTTAACATTAACAGGGGACTTACTATAGATTATCATATATCCAATAGATGCATCATAATGCCCCTCCAAAAAAAAAATATTCATGTTAATGCTCAGATTTTAACAAGAAATTCCACTTCCCAATAGAAACTATAAGATCTACTTTGTATGAATTGCTTGTGGTTATGGTAAACAATTCTCTCTTGTCGGTAATAAACTTGAAACATGGTTAAAAAATTCTCTCCTTCAGTTTTCTAATCTATACATTGTTCAATTTTCTCAGAGTACTCTCGGTAGGGTCACAATTCAAATCGACAAAATTGTGAATGAAGGAATACACAGTGGCGTTTTCAACCTTGGCCACCATGACCATAAAGAGGGCTGTATGAAGGAAGGGTACAGTGGCCTTTTTGGCCTCAGCCACCACCATGATCACCATAAAGATAAAGAAGGCTCTACGCATAAGGAAGGGCATGGTGGCCTTTTCAGCCTCGGCCACAGCCACCACCATGATAACCATAAAGATAAAGATGGCTCCACCCATAAGGAAGGGCATGGTGGCCTTTTCCGTCTCGGCCACAGCCACCACCATGATCACCATAAAGATAAAGATAAAGATAAAGATGGCTCTACCCATAAGGAAGGGTCTGACCGTACGCTTGAACTTGAGATAACCTGGTCCAACAGGATCGAGTAAAAGGAGGACGAAGCACAACATATCCCACCATTTAAGGTAACGGCTTGGCAGTTGTGGCAAATATTTTGAGCTATGCCTTGCAAAGGGCACCCCAAATCTTGAGGTAGGCATGGCAGAAAGAACAATCCACTTGTAAAATGGTGAAACACATGAAGCTAGATTATCTTATACCAATGTGAATATCTGTCTAGAATGTTCTAGTTTTGAGGAAGACTATGTGAAATACGTTAGAAATTTGGTCAGGTTTAGTGGGAAATGGGATGAAAGCCGTCCCATGGCCAAGAGTCTCAAGTTGTTGAAAATGCAATTTCTTGTACATAAATATCTAGTGGTCTAGCAGCTGTAATTGGAATGTGCCATCATTTGGTCAAAATGAGGCTGCACTTAGTATTATGTATCAGTAACGTAGAATTGAGTAATTTAATGTAAATGCAAATAGCCTGCTGAAATGCATTTAGCCTGCTGAAATGCATTAGTTTTGTATTTTTCCTGTTATTGCTGCTTGAATTAGTCAACTCATTCTCCAGTTATCATCCCATGAGGGTTGAGCATGAATCAGCATTTCTTCATTTTATTTCACTCTTTTAGAGTAAGTTTATTGCAAATTCCTAAATTGATCCATTTTCCTTGCCTTGAATCCTAAGTGTGATAATCCTTATCTTAATTCTGCTAATTTTACATCAGAAGCTCCCCAAAATTTAGCAATCCCTGTTTTGAAAATGCTCCTCCAAGGGTTTCGTACTACTTTCCTGGTCCCTTACTTTCCACAGCTTCCATGCCTCTACATTCATTATATCATAATGGGAATGCAGCATGGCCTCATCTTTCTTAAAAATATCATGAGGTTCAAATTCAAGCATCAGAAAATCCACATGGTACACCAAATCTGGTGCGGAAATACACGTGTTGGGTAGAAAAAACGATTTCCACATCAAATTCGCCATGCTCGGTGAGTTTTTCGACTAGGGAATTTCGGCCTCAATACATTACTGAAAAACAATTGTGCCACAATCTCCGAATTGTCATAGTTACCCTGCTCAGTCATGGCTGGATCTGGACCTTCTAAGACCGCAAAAAGAATGGATAAAATGGATGCTATAAGTGTCAACAAGATTGATATCAGCCCATCAAAGAGGAAGTTCACATCTTTAAGTACAATGATATACGCCACAATCAAACTACAAAAAGTGAGTCGTTACTGTACCATAGCATATCAAATGAGAAGCACACTAAGAGAAACTCATCAAACATGATCATTATTTTGCAGCAGCAACCATCGAAGCTCTGGCTCGTGTAAAAGCAGCAATTAATGACCCCAGCTGCAGCTTGTCATTGCATGCCATGCACAACCTATATCTGCAAGCACAAAAAGCACTTTATGCAAAACTGATAAAACTCACACGAGCCACAAATTTTGACAAGCGGTGGTCAGTGTAGAGGCCCATGACAAAAGTATATGTAAGATATCCACATTGATATCACGTTCCCTTTCATAAATAGACGACTATTGAAGTAACTGAGGTATATTTAAAGCATAACACCAATTCGTAGCCCGGCTTTAAGTTCTGCAAACTGAGGAAAACATAGAGGAAAAAGATACATACTCGATGTCAGCCATATCATTAATAAGTTGAATGCGAACAGCTGGTGGCATCTTGATCTTAAAAACAAACCTGATATCAAGAAGATATGAGGAAGAGGAGATTTATGTGGTGAATAAACAAAAATCTAAGCACATACATGGTAACTTCTCTCACAATATCAACCACAGCCAACCCTTTTCTGCTCTTCATTTCAGAGATTCCTGGATGTTTTAAACAGCAGAATAAGCAGACCCACAGTAGAAAAATTATAATAATATAGAGGTATTCAGCTTGATGATTACTCTTGCTGCTAGTTGTGAAGGGCTCATTCAGGAGCCAATAGAAATCTGTTCAATGTCTTTAGGCAAAGGGTTCCCAGTACACAAGTATACCGCTTCTTCTGTGATCTGCTGACAGGCCATATGTGTTGACTGCACACAAACAGCAAGGATAAAATTATTTTACCATGAGGTTAAGAGAAAAAGGAACTATGGCTACATTGGGCACAATAATTCGAAGCAAAAGCATTATGCAAATGACAATATGACATATGAGCATCATCATGTAGATGGGCAAATTGCCAACAAAGTCCTCAAAGGGACACATGAGATCAAGCATAATTGGCCATAAATGAACTTTATATTTCCATTTTGACATTTGCTTGAGTATGAAGCTATGCTGAAGAGATGTATAAAACAAATGAATTATGTGAGCATGATAATAACCTGTAAAATATTCAAGGCTTTTCTCATATCACCATTACTGAGCTGTACAAGAGCTTTCATACCATTTTCTGGAACATCAAGCCTGGAAGTGTAAAAAAAAATTGATATTAATCTCAAAAAAATTCAAAAAAAAACTATATAACAACTTTATACAAATTTAGTTGTCTAGTTAAGATGTAGGAGATGCAATACATCAAAAACTTAGTTGCAATAAAACTTACCCTTCAGATTCAATTACATGTTTGAGCCTCTCCCTCACATGAACAGCATCAAGAAGGGCAAAGCGGAACCGTGTACATCTCGATTGCAGTGCTGGAATAATTTTATTGACATTGTTGCAAATCAAAGCAAATCTATTGCTTTTGGTGTATTTCTCAATCACTGAAAAGCAAATATAATGCAGAAAAAGAATGTTATTTAAATCAAATAGAATAAAACTTACAAGAACAGTAGAAAAATAAAAAATCTTGCCTCTACGAAGAGCAAATTGTGCATCCTTAGTCATGGCATCTGCCTCATCCAGTAGAACCAATTTTACGGCTTGCTTTTCCCTGTAAGAAACAAGGCACTCAGGTCTGATTGAAGTCACCTCGATAATCCAAACAGTAATGACTAATGCAGAATTTGAGTAAATAACTAAATAGACTGGATAAACACAAGGACTAAGTTCAGAAGCCGAGCAAATTTTCCAAACACTAGAAAAAAGTTTAACATTTAGCATCAGAAGCTCCCTAGCTGCTTTCCAGACCAGATGAACTGTTCATCATACTTGTTCTTATCATATTCCATTATAACCTTCAGCCAAGTGACCATGCAGTTTTTTTATAGGTCTGTTTAATTAAAGTGACTGATTATATACATAAAAGGATAATGCACAAAAAACAAATTTGTGTGCTAAAAAATACCCAAAAGAGATGCTCTGGGTGCTTGCGAAGTCCTGAATCTGCTGCCTAACAACATCAATACCACGATCATCGGATGCATTCAGCTCCAGAACCATGTTTTGCAGCTTGTTGCCATAAAGTTTCCGAGCCATTGCCAAAACCGTAGATGTCTTCCCTGTTCCTGGCGGTCCATACAGCAGCAGATGGGGCAATCTGTTCCCAGTTGCTAATCTACCAACTGTGGCACAGAAAACTACGTAAATGACCAATACATAAAAGAAACTAAGCATATAATTATGCACACTCACTCACAATTGTGAAGCAAACCCTTAAACTCACGATATTAAATAACAAGAACTACCAATGGAGATAATAATGTAATAGTAGTATATAGTAATCAAACATGAAATGACACGCCAGATGCACATATGAACTGGAGAAACATCCCATAATCTTAATTCTTAAACAAAAGTTGCAGAAGATTTAAATTTATAGACAATAATGGCATTGCTTGACGAAATTCCAACACGATTCATACATACGGAACGATCAACGTCTACAAAATTTAAATGATTCCATGCACATGAATTATCCAGACACCCAGAATTCATTAGACGTCAAATTCTTCAACACGCAACTGTCAAAATAGGCACACAAAAAAAACAGCACTCACGAGGCCAGGGATTTTCACGAGTGATTGCCAAAACTAAGCCTACCAAATGTTCGGCAAAATGCAAAAAAAGAAAATATAGAACAAATTGAAAGTGTAACTTACTGGTCTCAACAATGTCGCGGTGCGCGGCGACGTCGTCTAGAGACTGAGGGCGGTATTTCTCGACCCAAGGGGTGGCTCTGGTGTCCCCGGGAGCAGCCGAAACGACGACGTTCTTGCCCTTGAGGTTGGACTTCGTGGTGGAATTTAAGTTGCCGTTATCGTCGTCGACGTCCATGACATCTATCATCTCCGCCATTCTTCTCAAGGTCGAAAACAACGACGACGTTCGATTCGGTGTTTTTCACCTCGGCAATCTGCGCTCGCTCTCTCTCTCTCTCTCTCTCTCTCTCTTAATTCTCAATACCGTGGGTGCCGTGGGCGGGGAACTGCCTTCGGTGGACTGTGGTGCGGTTTCTGCAGTGAGGCTGTGAATCTATTGGGTTTAGCACTTGGAGTCGCGTTTTACTAAAAATGAAAGTTTAAAAATTAAAACGATTTATGAAACAGAAGAGAGGAGAACCGCAGAGGAGGTGCACGGACGCGTATCGCGTGTTGAGGAGATTGGCGCCAATTAATGTTGGCTGTACATGGGGAAAAATGCATTCTATTTTTTTTCGAAAAAGAAATAAAATAAAAAAAGCATTCTATTAATTTTTATAATATAGCTCGTTTCATAATTTTGGTATCAAAATTTATCTATAACTTTTTCAGCACTATGAATTGTTCGAGTACGGTTTGATCGGTGGCGGTGAATTTAAATCATATACAAAGCCATGTGTTTACTAAGTAGCGATTTACTTTTTATGATTATTATTTTGATTGATTTAGTATATGATGGATTAAATATATGATAGATAACTTTTATCTATCAGTTGTTTATTTATTACAAGGGATTGAGGAAGAATTAAAATTAGAATAAATAAATTTCCATTTGTTTGGACGATGATTCCAATCTCATCAATATTGGTTGGATTAAAATCAATTGAGAATACCCAAATGAATAAATTGATCTCGGGCTTTAGACATTATATTGGATAAATTTTATCTATCTAGCTTAATCATGTAAAGTAAACACTCTTTAACGTAAACATTTCATGAATATTGGAGGTTGTGTTTTATGAAATACGATGGCGTATTTTTACATTAATGAGTCAAGGTGAATATAGCACGACAATGTAGAAGCTATATAAGTGGTGTTGGATTTGTATACTGGAAGCAATTTTGGTTGAGTTTGTATACAATGATTCCTGTTACCACTATTACAATCTTCTATCTGAATTGTTTACTTGATTTCATATGTATGTCCATTTATCTCATATATAAGTTAGATCACACAGTGTGTAGAAGATCACAGAAGTCTGTATGATTGGTCAAACTTAATGAGATATAAAAAGGATCACAGCTGAGACAACTTTAGGACGAGTTGTCAGTATAGGCTACGGTATAGATAAGAAGTGACTTGACTTGGTTGTTTATCTATACTAGTACGTCTCTGACGTATTGATGAATCACAGTGAGATGAGTTCTTCTATCTGACCGTCGTGAAGAACCTAGATCTCGGTGACTTTACATTGATCTAAACCTCGATAAGGTATTAGGTGTGTATGGGTTGCTGACCATCACTTTGACTTGTCATGAGTGAGGGTTACATGAGATAACTTAATATTCTCCGCATCTTGGATGGTCGCAGTGTTTGAATGTCATGCTAGTTGCTTGTATCGAGTCACCGTATTCGTTTAGGATGATGACATCCACTTAAGGAGCTCAAAAGGTTTATTTTCCTAAACCCTACAGGTTAAGTTATCTCAAGTACAATAATAAGGTTGAGTGGTACTACTTAAGGAATTAAATAGATTAATTATTTTAAATAGTCAGAACGCTATAAATAATTAATGGACGTGTGATATCTTAAATACGGGGTTCGTGAAGTCTAAGTGCAAGCCTGACTCAACTTTGAAAATAAATGGATAAGTCAGCATTTATTCTCTAGTGGCATGAATAAATGTTTATGAATTAATTTATGTTCTGGCCTAAACATAAGATAATTAATTTATTTGAGACTCATCTTTATTCCTTACATTTGATCATTGGGCTGGCCCATCAAGGCCTGGAAGCTGCATAAAATTGTCCACCTCATATAGAGCCGGCAAAATGAGCCCGACCCAAAAAGTCCGTCCGGGGTACCCGGGGTTTGGGCCGGTTTGGGCTTCAAAATTAAAGGTCCGAAAAAACTAGGCCTAAAAAGCTCACCCGAAAAAAACCTCGGGTCTATCGGGTTTCGGGCCAAAAAAGCTAGGGGTTTTGGGCTAAAAAAGCCCGCCCGATTTCTATTAAATATATATATTTATTATTTAATACACATATCTATAATTTTTTAGTAATATTAATTATATTTTATATAATTATTTATTTTTATAGTAACAATTTTCTTATTAATTTATATATTGGTCAGGAAAATAAATTCTGGAAAAAATAATAACCTCATAAATCATTCAAAAATAATTCATAAGAGAAATGATCTCCAAAAATATATACATTGATGATTAATGACCTTATAGTATGTAAAATCTATTTTGAATCATTGATCTTAAATATATACTGTATAATTAATTTATTTTCTTCTATTATTTTATGCGTATAAGTGGGATTGACATTTAATAATATTATTTATCTTTGATTTGTAATTACTAATTTTTTCTCCTTAAATTATAGAATTAAAATTATACTGTATTACAACATCATCGCATGAATATATAAATAGGTCAAGATATACAAGAAGCGTTATCATAAGAATAAGTAAGCTCAAAATATTCTCATCACTGATTCTTTATTTAAGTTAAAGAGTTATGAGATCTTAATTAAGTAACTTTTTTTTAATTTAAAATATTAATTTTATATATTAAAAAATAAAAATTATCTAAAAAAAAGTCCGCCCGTCCGAAAGCCTATCCGGAGTTGGTTTGGGCTTCATAATTTTAGGTCCGAAAAATTTCGGGTCCAACCGAAAAATTTAAAAGCCCGACGAACCCGGGGCCGAGTCGACCCGACCCACTACTTTGCCATCTCTAACCTCATAGAATTCCATTGGGATTCTGTTCTGATCATCTCTATCTGAAAGAATATTATTATATTTATTAGATATGCAGAGATCCTATCCATATAGGATTCTAGGGTTGCATTATAAATATAAGGTGAGAGAAAATCAGAGTAATCCTAATGCTAAAGAGATTTTCGAAAATCATAGAGAGATTATTGTGATTTTTGAAATTTCCATAATGGTCGCAACCACTTTAAACATTTATAAGCATGCTGATAAATATTTGTACACGTCTACAATATATATACACGCACTCGTCTTAAATCCGATTAACTACCTAAACTTGTAAATTTATAAATATAAGTTGTTACTGTGATTGAAATTTATATGCACGTATATATCCAAAATCTGATTGAAAAATAATTTTATTACTCTTTCTTGTCCCAAATATACGTGCTAATTATCGAAATATATTTAAATTTATAAATATAAGTTGTTACAGTAATTATTTATATGTCTCAGTAATGACTCTAATATTACAAAATAAATATTAATTAATATAAATAACAAAGAATTTAAAAATAAAGAACATGAATAGCATATACATAACAACACTCGTCCCACAATTGATTAATTAGCTAAACCTATTTAATTTTATTAATACAAGTTATTACAATAATTAATTATTCGTCTTAATAAAAGTTGAACACTTCATGGTTAATTATTAATAGTAGATAATATAAATAACAAAAAGATTAGAATTGAAAAAAAAAATACGTAAACATGTCGATTAATGTATTTTATCTGTCTATAATGTATATTTTTGTATCAAAATAATATAAATAACAAAAGATCTACAAATAGAGAAAATCATGTTCTCGTCTCATTCTCGTATAGTAATATCCGCTAATTACATGAATTCGTTAAAATTTACAAAATATATAATTAATAAAATATATATTGCTCCAATAGATAAAAAATTTAGAAATATCTACGTAAATTTATCAATCAATGCCGGGTTATATTTAGAACTTATATACATGTAATTGTCATGAATAAAAAATTATTTTTACTATTTGTTCTCGCCTCATTCTCGTATACTAATATAATTATAATAGTATTCACTGATTACCTGAATTCGTTTAAATTCACAAAATATATATTATAATAATTGGTTATCCTATCAATGAAAATTTGATCAATACTATTTATTTTTAAAAAAAATTATCTGTGAAATCCCATGAAAAATCAATATGAGTATCAAAATTTATTTAAAAAAATTGCACAAAATCTATTCATTTATTTTATATTTTCAATTTGTGGAATTGATGCTAGATTCGAAATTTGTTTAAAAAATTATAAAAAAAATATAATTTTAAATTATATTAATTATATTAAATTAATTATATTTAATTGGTCGATTAAATTAAGTGCAAAATATTCATTATAGTGATTTTAAATTTTATATAGATTATGATTAGTAAGCGATATGTGATGATTAATTTTATTAATAAAATTAAAATTTAAAAAGTATTAAATGTTATATCTTGTAACACTAATATCAAATATTAATTATCTCGTAACAACATGTTCAATCTCTATTTATAAACTAAATAGAGAAATCCAATCAAAAAGTACTTTCTTAAAATATTCTTATAACTTATAATATTAGATAAAAAGAATAAATTCAATTTCGTGTTAGTTTTGCTCTGTATGCCAATGAATAATATCATAAATTAATTACAGCATCATCCATAAGGTGACATTAAATGGATAGTTTGAAATAAAAATATAACTATTTATTTGGCCATCAAATTAATTAATTAGTCAAATTAAATTAGTAGAGTAAAACAATTGTATGATGGAAAAATGTACATTGATTCTAAGTATATAAATAAGTTATTCAATTAGTGAGCATGATTATAAATCAATTTGGGATAAAATATTTTAATATGATTAGAATTAGAATTTAAAAGACAATTAAATAAAGAATTTAAATAAATAAGAATTGAGAAATTTAATGGTGGCACATAAGATATGAAGATGAGGTGACACTAAGTTTCACTAATCATATTATATATTTATTAGCATTCCAATTTATATCTTATTCAATATTCAAATTCTTTTCAATATAAGGCGAAATAAATTTTACTTAAAAAATGTACATTTATTGCATAAGTTTACAAACACAGTATGATACAGAGATCGAACACCAATTATGGACCAAAAGATTTCAACAACTATAATTACAACTTTGTTAGTAATAAAATATTTTGTAAATTCAATCCATACAAATATCCAAACAAATCATTTCCTCTATCTCCCTACCATATAACATTTTCTTCATTTCACAATGATTAGACAATGTATAGTAATGACATCATCAATACACAGTACTGTATAATAGCTAACAGAAACATGAGACGAGACGTAATGCCTAAAATGAAACACGAGACGAAATAGCATTATGCTATACGGGATCTACCATCTTTCTCAAATAATTTTGTTATTCATCCATGTTCTGCATATTTACCAAAAGTCTCCTGACAGCTTGTCTTGCAGAAAAATGTCTGCACTTCGAAGGTTTTTACAAATCAGATTGCAAGAAAGAGATTAACTGCATTGCGTATACTGTGTTTAGAATTCCTACCTCCAATCACGTTCATATTTTCCAACCCAACCTCTCCCCCGTTCAGAATGCCTAAGCAGACATTGCCGTGTTCCTGAATCAAGAAAGGTGAGTTGCGCGTAGAAATGGATCCATACCAATTAGGGTTTACCAATTCCCAATTAGCATTTATTAATCCCCAGTTAGGATTTACTATCCTCAATAGTCAATTCAGATTATTAATCACAATTAGGATTTAATTAGGACGGATGCACAGAGTGTGCCTCTAGAAAGAAAGGTAAGTCGAGCTACTCACTGTAACAATGAGGTAAGATTCCGGGGGTAGCTGAAGCTGAACTTTTTTTCCGTTCGTGAAGCTCAGAACCAACGGCTTGAAGTAGTTGGCAGCATCAAGAATCGATTTGAAGGGCTTAGCACCTTTCCAGCAGATGGGAAGGCTTTTATCCTCGACTGCATCTTTCAGTTGCTTTCCATTCAAGTTGTCTTTTATCTAGCAACATTTTAACCTTGTTAGACCATATAGGCAGACTACTTGAACTTAAAAATGAACCTTCTAAACTAAGAGGTGTTTGGCTGAACTTATAAGCTCTTTAAAACAGTTTATAAGTTGTTTATGAACTTATAAACTGTTGCAAAATATTTGATAAAATAAGCTCCTAAACAGCTTATAAGCTATGAAAATAAGCTTCAACAGCTTATAAGTTCTCCTAAAAATAAGTTGGTCAACCCTAATTTATATTTTCATAAATTTATAAGTATTCATGAATTTACCAAAATAATCTTATTATAGTTCGTTATTTCCTATACATATACTATCAACTTCACCTCTCGTCAATTTTATCTCTCTAATTATGATTTTCTTTCTCTAACTCACGATTATTTCTCTAGCTTATAAGATCAATGATAAATCTAGTATATGTAAATAGACAAGATTTAAGAAAAGCAGTAAAGAACACAAGAGTTTTTACGTGGTTCGATCAAGAATGAGATCTACGTCCACGGAGGTGATGATCCTCAATACTTTCACTATAAACGGATTACAATGAGTGTATCTAAAAGACTCTAGCATTCAATAAGTTGTTAACCCTTTTACCGTCGATCTAACCTCTATTTATACATGATTGTGGATCTCGTACTGGATCCCTTGATTGGTGGGATCACGATCCTTCCATAACTGACCATGATTTCCGCCATAACTGACCACGATCTCTGCCTTTAACTTTGTCTTGATTAGGGTTTAGAGGCTGGGCTTTAGGCTTAATCGCGTGGGGCCGTCATCGGTCGAGCCCACTCGTTTGGGCTCGCCGGTGGGCTGAGCGGTTGGGCCATATCCCATCATAGCCCCCCCAAATAGTCGAGTAACAACTATGCCGAGGTGAGGTGAAGATCGTATTTTACCGAGGCTGGTTGATGCTCGGCTGAGGTTGTTGTCGAAGGTGCTGTCTTTTTGACGTTAGGGCTAGATTTGACGATCTGGGTCCGAACTGAGTTGGACGGTTTGTCGGCCTGGGCGTGCACCGCTTGTCGAGGACTTAACTGAGTCGTCTGTCATGGGACATAGATGTCCTGCAGGGGGATGTTGAGGTCCGACCTGGATAGCGGTATTCGTCGAGTAATACCGAGATCCGATCTGGATAGAGATACCCTTCTGGATGATACCGAGGACCGAGCTGGCTAGCGATATCTGTCTGGATGATACCGAGGTCCGAGCTGGATAGAGATATCCATCTAGATGATGCCGAGGTCCGATCTGGATAGAAATATCCTTCTGGATGATACCGAGGTCCGAGCTGGATCTTCTGACGCTGGATAGCAACGTCGCTTGGAAGGACGACTCCGAGGTCCGGAGTCAGAGTGATGAGGTCCACCCTGAGACGTCAGATGTTGGGTGGCGATATCGCTTGTTAGTACGACGCCGAGGTCCGGAGTCAGAGTGATGATTGCACGATTAGACCGGTGTGTCAGCGCGTCTTTGATCACGTCACTTGCGCCAGACGGTTGGTGGGCGCTCGAAACGCGTGCGCACGCGTCTACTCTACATCAAATTGCAATCAGCCACGTGGGAAGTTGAAACGGCAATTTGGGCGCCCATTCGTACTATAAATAGGCCCTAATGAGGAAACTGTTCACTTTCTTCTCCCCATCGTTCCAGAGCAAAAGAAAACAGACCAGATTTTCAGAGTTCTCAGAAATCTATTCCCAATTCATCGAAGAAGCAATAACCTATCACTAAAAAGTAAGTATGACTTCTTCTTCCATATCTGGTTCTGCTCGTTCTTCTTCTTCCCCTGATAGCGAGGTAGAAATCAGGGACTACATGTGCCATAATATTGCGGGTAAATCTTTAGGCATTAGCGCTAGGGTTCCGTTGATTTCTTCTGCTTGGGATGGTCATAAGGTCAGGGACGTTAGATCGTCTCTGACCATTTTCGACGTAATTAGTGTAGGGAGGATTGTCATCTGCCGGCGGAGGCCTGGTGGTGCCTGCCGGGACCCCGTGACCGAGCTTTGGCTCCCCCGGAGGGTTTTATGACAGTGTATATAGATGCCCTGAGGGCCGGTCTTAGATTTCCTTTAGCTCCCATGTTTTTGCACATTCAGGAATATTTCCAAATTCCCATATGCCAATTTACCCCAAACTCCATTACGTCGGTAGTTGGGATGGGGCTTTCTTGTTACGGCATAGCCGAGGAGTTTTCCTTTGAGGTTTTGATGCGTTTTTTTAGCGTCAAGAATACGGGAGGTGTGTACTATTTTTCGCCTCGGTAGCCATTTAGGATAGCTGCCCCCTCAAAAGTGCCGCAGTGGCAAAATAAGTATTTCTTTTTGCGGGCTGAGGGGCACCCGAGCTACGAGTGGGGGTTGGGTAGAATGAAGGATCTGAAAGTGAAACCCCTTGGCTACGTAGAGAACCAGCTCAACATGCTCGGTGAAGTCTCCGTAGGGTTCACCGAGGACGACCTGAATAAGGCCGGACTGAGCATTCACAGGTCAAAGGCCCCAGGGTCGGGGTCCGAGATGGGTGAGGGCACCCTCTTCTTCTTATTCCTTATAAATCCGATCTCGCTGTGTTAACAATTTTCTTCTATTGTGCAGTGAAGCTGGTGCCGCGAGAGAAGGGCTCATCCTCGCCGAGCAAGGCGCCTCCGAAGAAGAAGGCGAGGCGGGCTGAATCTACCAAGCCCCCGAAGAAGGTTGACGATCTTAGTCAACTGATGACGGGGCCTCTGTCGGGGTCGAGTCCGGCATCGGAGAAACAGACTCAGCCCCGCATCGCGTATGAGGTGCCGACCTCCAGCTCGGCCATATCCCTCCCCAAGGTATAAAACTCTTCCATATTTGGTTTTATCTGCTCTGTGATGTGTACTAACTTGTATTGTTTTCAGGAAGCGAGCTCGGTGATCGGGGACCTGCAACGTGCTGCTGGGTACATCACCGAGAGCTCTGCTCGGTGCGAGGCGCTGGAGCGGGAGCTCGCTACTGCACGGGCAGATGCTGATGTCGCCGTGGCTGCTGTGAGGCGGAAGCCGATGTCACGTGGCGGTGGCAGGCGGAGGCCGATGCCGCAAGGTCGCCGCCGAGGCCGCCCTGAAGAAGAGGGCTTGGGCGCTGGAGGTCGTTCGAGGGGAGCTCGAGGAGGCACGTGAGGAGGTTGCTGGGGCGAAGAAGGAGCTCGCCGATGAGAGAAGTGTCGTGCTGGCAGGTCAGGGGACAATGTTGAGGGCCTTCGCCAGCAAGCTCATCGAGTCGGAGAGCTTCTCGGCCTTCATCTCCGACCTGGCCGCCGTGCTCAAGACCAAGGTGGTGTCAGACCACCTGGAGGAGCTGGCGACCGCCATGCCTGACTTTGACAAGGTCAAGCATGGCTGGGTCGAGGTCGCCCCCCGGGAACTGAATAAGGCGTATGCCCGGGTGATCTCCGGGGTCGGGTCCTTCCCTGTGCTGGAGGCTTTGGCGTCCAGCTCCTCCCTTCTGACGGCTGAGGCCTTTGCTCAATGCAAGGAGGATGAAGATCCTGAGCTTGTGAGCTTCTAAGCCGAGCGCGGGCCGAAGCCGAGGAGGAGGAGCCGAACTCAGAGCTTCCTTCTGAAGGGGGTCAACCGCAGCAGCAGCAGCAAAGAAGGAAGCAGGAGGTCGACGAGTCCCAAGCAAAGAGCACGAGGTCGGTGGACTGATGTAATAGGTTGATTTGCCGGGGTCGATAGGATCCTGAGCCTTGTAAAAATTTCCCACTTTTTTGAATAATAATAGTTACAACTTTCTGAAATGTGTGTTGTCCCTTTAATTTTAGCACTCCACTTCTCAATACCTCGGACTCGATCATGATTTGTTGACCAAGCTAAAAGAGGCCCGAGGTGCCTGGCCGAGAAGGACGAAGAGTCTTTGTTTGGAGGAGCCGATCGCGGTGACCGGACTTTGGTCGGCATGGATTTCAAGTTTTTGGGTGGCAACTCGGCCATCATCTGCCGGTCAAGAAGAAAAGCGTAAGAGGTGAATCTTGAAGTGGCCCGCCTTCTGGCTGAGAATGAAACCTTAAAGCTAAGGATCATACATCTCGAAGTCCATGGGGCGGATTTATCTGCCGACGTTATTTAGGGACGCCTAATGCAATGTGAGGAGCAGCTCGAGTTGACGACGGAGAAGCTGGCTCGGATCTCGGAGGAGCATGCGGAATATGAAGCGGTGATCCACCGATCTGGTGGTGTCACCATATCCGAAGCCGACGACCGAGTTCAGAGTTTGCTTGCCGAGGGCATGGTGCTAAGGGACGAGGAGGGGCCGAAGAGCAAGAATTTCAAAGATTGCCTTGATTCTCTGGTTAAATACCTCCAGCTCTACGAGCTCGTCCGCAAGCGGCGTATGCCCAAGCCCAGTAGTCAGACTCCAGCCGATCCCGCCGAAGTGAGAGTTGAAGAACCCGAGGAAGGGGGCGGCTATGCTGACCATGCTGAAGTGCTCCGGTTGCTTGGTCCGGCCACGATGGGCGCAACCAGGGGTCGGTCGTCGGCAGGTGTGAGAGCCCGAGGACCTCAGGTCGGCAAGGGAGGCGGTAGGTCGGGTCGGGTCGTAACCTCGCCAGCAACAAGCTCGAGGGCCGCATTCGACCTCGGTCCGGAGTGCCCCTTTCGGTCGGGGTTTCCGGAGTGCCCTTCGTGTCGGGACCCATCTACGGTTCAAAGTGTGGTGGAGTAGGTCGTGGTGGAGCCGACCTCGTCGACTGGGTGGAAGGCACCGAGTTCATCCCGGGTGTTCATCGCCGACCTGGGGATTTTGTCTCGAACTGGTGCAGCTTCAGTAAGACTTGGCGAGGTGGAACTCCGAGGCCAGAGTGAGTTGTATATAGCTTAGAACTTGGCGTATAGTAGTGAATGTATTGAGGCTTTGTACCGAAGTGTATATTTTCCCCCTAGAGAGGTACAAATATAGTTTAGGACTTGGTTTTAGCTGTAAATGTATTCATACTATTTACCGAAGTGTATATCTTCCCAAATAAAGGGGTATAATTTGACGAGATCCGATCTGGACGTCGTTTGCATGTAGATTTTTAATTTAATGAGTTATTTGTATGCCTTGCATGTAGACGTTCAATTTCATGAGTGATTTGTATGCTTTGCACTTAGACGTTCAAGTTCATGAGTTGTCTATATGTGCCATCTTCGCAAGGGCGTCCCCTTTTGAAGGTTAAATGTGGTGTATCCAAATGGATATTCACATAGATATAAGACGAGACGAAGTGAAATACTCATTAGAAAAATGAATGTTTTATTGAATAAGTAAACAACATCGCACTTCGGCAAAGCAATAAGAGGGCTAACACGATGCCGATCTAAAATCAAAGCTATGTAAAATACCTCCTCAAATGAGTGATATGCCAGGTTCGGGGAATAAGTGCACCGGCTAGGTGAGCAAGCTTATAGGCCCCTTTACCGAGGTCCTCGTGAACGCGGTATGGACCTTCCCATGTCGGATCTAGCTTGTTAAGACGCTCGGCTCTACTGGCTTCATTATTTCGTAGGACAAGGTCGCCTACTTGGAGCGCGGAGGCTTTTACCCTCTTGTTGTAGTACGGTGCGACCTGGCACTTGTACTTGGCTTCATTTATAAAGGCGAGCTCGTGTTTCTCCTCCAGAGCATCAAGGTTGACCCGTAGGTCCTCCTCGTTGTTGTGCTGGTCGAAGTGAAGCGTACGCGGGCTTGGTGCGCCGATCTCAGCTGGTATGACAGCCTCGGTCCCATAGACTAAGCTGAAGGGGGTTTCTCCGTGCGAAGTCCGAGGTGTTGTCCTGTAGGACCAGAGGACTTGAGGGAGATTATCGACCCAGTCACCTTTAGCTCGGTCTAATCTCTTTTTCAATCCTTGTACGATCGTGCGGTTCGTCACCTCGGTCTGACCATTCGCCTGTGGGTGTGCGACCTAGGTGAAATGTTGCTTGATCTGGAGTTCTTCACACCATTCTTTGAAGTTTTTGTCGATGAACTGGGTGCCGTTGTCCGAGATCAAAACATGTGGTATGCTGAAGCGGCAAACTATGTTTTTCCACATGAAGGTCTGGATCCTTCTGCTCACGAGGCTCGAAAGTGGCTCCGCTTCGACCCATTTTGTGAAGTAGTCTATAGCTACGACAAAGTATCGAAGCTGACCTGGTGCCCGGTCAAATGGACCAACGATGTCAATTCCCCACTGCATGAAAGGCCACGGACTTTGTAGGCTACTGAGATCGGTCTGGGGTAGCTTCTTGACTGTGGAGTGAAGCTGGCACTTCGGACACCTCTTGACGAGCTCGGCCGAGTCTTGGATGAGGGTGGGCCAATAGTATCCCGACCTCAGCGTCTTCTTTGAGAGCGCTCGCGACCCAATGTGTCTTCCACAAGACCCCATGTGAATCTCGTTAAGTACGTAGTCTGCTTCTTCTGGCCCAAGGCATCTCAGGAGAGGTTGAAGGTAGGACTTCCTATAGAGAGTACCATCATGTATGAGGTATTTTTGGGATTTGACCATCATCTTTTTGGCTTCGAGCCGATCCTGAGGTAGTGCTCCTTCTTCCAGGTAAGCCTTTATAGGAGACATCCAGTTCGGCTCCATCTCAGTGATAATACCGACGTGGGACTCTGCAATGCTTCTGGAATGAACTTCCTCCACCGGAGGTTTTGTTGATGATGAAGTTAACTTACTGAGGATGTCAGCTCGGCTGTTCTCCCCTGGTGGGATACGATAAATTGCAGAATACCCGAATGAGGTCAGCATCTCATTTGCCTTCTCAAGGTATTGCTTCATTCGATCCTCCTTGGCTTCATTCGATCCACAGGGACTGCGACTCGAGAACACAACAAGTAATTAACACAGAATCTTTATTATTATTCAGGCAACAAAGTTCAAGAGAGAATATAATAAAACTAGACTCGAAAATAAAGATATGAATAAAATCAGATATGAAAGACTGATCCTAGGGATGTACTTAACCTAACCAGATTCACACAATTAAACTATTAACCTGTTTACCAATTTAATCAACATTCATATGAAGAATCACTAATGTAACTATAGTTTCCGTCAGGACAGCCTATAGTAGTAGGTTAGCCTAAACTCTATCTCCGTTGGGTCTCAAGAGAAGTAAGCTAATTACCAAAAGCACACAAAGATTTAACCTCCTACAGTTCATCTATCTCCGTCGGTCTCAAGGCAAAAACTGTATTATGAATTCAAGATATCGATTATGCAATTAATTCCGCCAAGACATCAATCACATAACTAGCATGCATCAATATTGGCCAGATACCAACACATGAGAATTAAAGCCAAGAATCATAAATCATGAATGGGATGACAAAACAGTATCAACAGATTAATTATATAAATCTAGTCAGACATATTGTAGTAGCCTGAAAATTTTATAGTAATTATTAAAGCTTAATTAGGTATAATTAAGGGCTTAGAAGCTATTTAAGCCCTAAGAATTTATAAAATCCGATATAATGAAATATTAATCGGCATGAATCCAATTAATTTAAGATTTGGACATATGAGATTGGAAAATGTAGAGATTTATTAAAAATGAGTTTATTTGTGATAAAAAGTGAATGATGTGAAATAAATGAATTATTATGATATGTGTGAATGAAAAATGTTATAAATTAGAAATTTAGCTATGAAATGCCTTAATTATTTTTATATGGATATTTTCTTATAAAATGAAATGAATTATTATTCAAGTTATTAATTTAAGTGAATATATTTATTATAGCAATAATTAATGATTTAAAGAATTTATTTATGTAAATTTAGAAAATTTAAGAAGTATTATTGAAATGAATTGAATTTTATTAAATAAAGTGATTTAAATTATGCTATATGAATCTAAATTAAATTATGAATATAAGTTGCATTAGATTTTATAATTTAATTGAGATATAATCTTATTAATTAAATTATACTAAAGTGTGGAATTAGAAGAATTAGGAGTGTAATTATAATATTTTTGAAATTAGTGAATAATGATCTTGAAATTTTAAATACATGTACATTAAATTTAAATTAAGCTTCTAGAAATTTTATACATGAAATAAATCATCTTCAACCTCCCAAAACTCCCTCATTTTCGACACACACTAGGACACACACACAAATTTTGATTTCCAACTTTTAATCCATAATCAACCTTGGAATTAAGGGCTAAATACTCCTAGCAAGGTAATTACCTCATTTATGCAAAGTTTTCATTAATTAAATTGATGGATATTATGTTTAAATGTTGTATCATTTTCAAAATTTTAAAATGTTGAGGATGGATGATTTGTTTAATTTTTATTATATTTATTGATTTAATTATGTTCATGAAGCTTAATTAACATATACTATGGTTTTAATTCCTTTAAATTCATGAAATTGAAAAATTAAAGAATCTAACCAAAACCCTAATTTTGAATATGATTCATATGTTATGATATGATTGAATTAAGCTTAGATATATGATTATAGATGATTATAAACATCATATGAAAGAAGAAATTAAAAGTTAAACCATGTCTATGAAATGCATGAAATTTTCGAAAATGAGGATTAGTAGGAACTTAATGGTTTTGATTTTTATTGATGAATTTGACATGATATTCATACTTAGGAACATGAATAATGTACAAAATGAATTTATAGGAATTTAATTCAATTATATACTAATAGCACTAATTTTCGAAAATGAAGGGGTGTTCTTGAACTTTGATTTCTTGATTTTATTTGATGTATTTGAGTTGATATTTGAGATCTATAATAAAAATAAGGACTAAGTAGAATTTATGGGAATTTTTGGACATAGATATCAAAAGTTACAAAAATTAAAGTTTAGGTTGAAAGTTATGTTCATATGTGATATAAGTGATCTATAATTGAATGGATCACAAATTAATGATCAATGATGTTAATTTAGCATAATTATGTGATATTGGATAATTAATGGGTTGTAGATGTTCAAAATGTCGATATATATATATAGTTAAGTTGGTAAGAAATATTTCTAAGATTTATCATAATTCTATGTTTTAAGGATCAAGCAAGGGGACCAGAGAAGTAAAAGACGAAGAATCGAACCAGTTGGATTAAACGCCACAAGGTGGGTAATGCATTACGAACTTTATTTTGAATTAAAACCATGATATATTATGAGCTTAATTTCTTGTGAAAGCACTTGATCACCACATGATAATTATGCTAAATGTTTTACCACATTGTGGGTATGACGGCAATTACCTATCTGCGGTAGGAAGATGTTAATTACTGTGCACAGGTAGATGGCTGTGAGCTTGCAAATGTAGGTCGGCCATGGTATTGGGGAGGAGGCCTACTTCCATTTACCGTATGACGTAGATAGTGTATGACCGTAGTTGATATCCTTCGGGACCAACTCGGGTATGTTATGCCGGTATGTTTCAAAATAAAGTGTGGTGATATGTTATTATGTGAAAGTTTTTCTTATGAATCACTGATTTAATGGTCTTATGAACTGCTATTTGAAAGAAAGGGTTTTGTTGAAACAAAATATTTAAATTTTGAATATTATATCGGCTTTATCCACTAAGTACTTTCTGGTACTCATGCCCTCCAAATGTTTTTATTTTACAGGTTGAGTATGAAGAAGGTGTGGCAAGAAAATTGAGCTGAAATATCGTTTTGATCTTTTTACTTTGCTTGGTTATGTCTGAACATCATGTCTTCATACATGATAATCATTGATCTTCCGCTGTTGGAACCTTGAAACTTTGAACCCGTACTTTTGATAAACCGTGTAAATATTTTGAAACTTCTATGTATATATGGTGAGGCTGTGTCCTCATTTTGATCATTGTTGTGGTTGGATATCTTCTGAATGCAAGTTGGCTTATTCCATTTTCAAACGTTATGTTGTCCGTTTGTTTTTCAAAATTATTTCCTAAAATCAATTGTAATTAAGAAATTATTGATTATTAAACCGATCACGGCCTGATTATTTGGTTAATTAAGTAATTAAATAGTCAGGTCGTGACAGAGTAGTATGAGAGCATTTGTTCACTTTGGTCTTGTAAACTTTTCTTTCTTTGAGCCAACCTTTCTTAAAAAAAAAATTTGATTCATTGGTAAAGGCTCAGTGTTCCTGTCCATCTCTTCAGCTCAATCAGGTAAGGTAAGATGAGAATGTTGTGCATATGTGAACAAAATGTGATCATGTTGAATCTTATGATGTAGTAAGTATGAATATAAATGATATATGATGTGTTATTCTAATTAGTATAGAAATGATATCTGATTATAGGATGCCAAGGATAAAATCCACCGTTCGAAAGAATACAGGGTATAGACCGCCAGCTTAGGAGATATCAATAAGTTTTATCGCATGAATGAGACCGAGCAGGCATGCAGTTCTTCCTTCATCATTTCGAGTTATGTGGCGATCGGTTTTGAAGTGTGGAACCACCGAGCTTGACGGGTACTTCAACCGGTGCAAGCTTTGCCTCACGATTGGAGGATGGGCATCCGAGATAGCTCTTGATTATGTGCATCCCGATATGGAGTGTAGAATTACCGGTAATCTTAAGAAGTTTATAAGAATTATTAAAGACCAATATAGGACGGGGGAAAATCCTCCACTCATTCCCTACCGTCCCTTTGATTATTTTATCCCTACAGTTCATCAAATCTTAGATGATATCCTTGATCCAAAAAGTAAAAGAATTAAACCTATATCTCATGAGCTTGTTAGAGCCAGCCCTAAATATGAATATTGTGATAATGATAATACTACTGCTCCCACTGGACCTCGAGTGGACTATGGATGACCGGATTTATTTGATCAACCATTTACACTGAAAACCCCTTTCACCACCCCTATCTTCTCTTCCTGAAATTCCACTTATAATGTCTTCCACTGAGGTAGAGAATGAGTTTAATCAGCAATCGTTTGTTGGCACTTCTAGCTTACAACCTTTGTCTTCTAATGAAATGCCTTCGTTGTCGGATCCATCCCTTCTCTTGCCAGGAGAGACCGCTAATTCGTCTGTTGATCACACTTCCGCTCCTGAAGAAGAAGAAGAAGAAGAAGAAGAAGACCCTGAAGAAGAAGATCCAGAAGAGAATCATGAAGAGAATGTAGATGATTAAGGAGAAATTAGGTTAGCTAACTAAGATAGTAGGTGGAACTACCAGCCTGTACATATGAAACTAAATTGTGTGTAAAAGTCCTCGATGAGGCAATTTTCTTGTAAATTATAAACTGTTTTGTTATCTTTGATGTGATAAATGGTTATGTCTCTATCTTTTGTTGATGATTATATCTTGTTGCTGTTGCATGCTAAAATCCCTTTCTTTTGTGGATATTTTATTTACTGTTGTAAAAATAATAAATTTCTTTTGAAGCAAAATGCCTCCTCGAAGAAGAAACCAGAATATGGAAGAAAGAGCAAGTCAAATTACTCCTCAAAACCTTCCTGAACAAAACCTTTATGATCGTGAACCTCTCCCGAATGTAAAAATATTCGAACTTTTCTTCGCCGAACCCACCTAACTTCACAGGTCTTTGGTAGTCCTACCAAGGTAAGAATGGGTAAGAACTGTGGAGAGGATTTTTAAGTTCTTGGAATGTAGCGATCAGGAATGCTTGCTATGTATAAACTTCCTCATGAAAGGACCGTAGACTTACGGTGGGAGGCCGACGAAAACTCTCACCCGCAACAAATGATTTAACTTTACTGGGAACAATTCAAGGAAGAATCAGTATGCTAAGTTTATTCCTCGAAGTTATAGGAAGCGAAGAGATTGAATTCATAAATTTGAAACAAGGGAATAGAAGTATGGCTGAGTACGACCGAGAATTATGTACATTATCTCGGTATGCACCATACAAAGTGGAAACTGGTGAAAAGATGGCTGAGATGTTCCGCTCCGGATTAAGACACAAATCCGGATTATTTTAGTCGTCAACCACCCATGTCTTACGAGACTCTTAACCGTCGTTAGACATGGAAATGGAGATACAAGCAGAGAGAAGAATGCTACCGAGTCAAATACGAGTGTACCACAAGGCTCGTACCATTAAGATCCTCTCAAATGGAACAAAGATATAAAGGAAAAGAAAGTGGGAGACACGAGGAAATCCAAAAAAGGTCGTTTGAGGCGGGGACCCACGGCGTCGAGATCATTCCGACCACCGACTCATGGACAACCATTCTTTTCTTCGAATCGATAAGACCACCCATGTGCCCAGATCTGCAACCGTATACATTTCGGTTTATGTAGGAGTGGGAGCAATACTTGCTATTCATGCGACAAGATGGTCACTTTGCTTCGCTTGTCCATACGCATGAGAATGTGGCCGGAGAGGAGAAAGAGGAAAATCTTCTCGACTGCTCGTAATGTGAAAGCAATGACAGGATATCCACAACCATCTCGCTATCAACTCCTCCACCACCGCTGATTGCAACCGCAGAGACTTGACAAGAAAGCGCCATCTCAATCTCTACAAGTTCAACCTCAACATCGAAAGCGATGCTTTGAAGCGAAGCAACGAGAAAAGAGTATGGGAAACTAAATGTATGGCCCAGTTAAAAGGTGTACCTGTTATAGTTTTGTTTGATACGGGGCATCGCATTCTTTCATTTCTACCGCATGTGTAGATAATCTTGAACTTCCCGTAGAATCATCTGAAGTAGGTTTCAAAGTGCTTACTCCAATAGGTGGGGCGACAGTAGTTAATAAAGTATGTCCTAACTTAGAATTTGAGTTAGGATCACTTCAGTTAAAAGCTGAATCATTACGCCTATTATGCATGTGGGACGTAGATATTATCTTGGGTATGGATTGGTTAACAAAGAATTTTGCAACGATTCGTTGTGAAGAACGAGAAATCGCATTTCAACCACCAGGAAAAGAACCCACGTGCTTTTATGGAATCGATGAGAGAAGAAGAAGGGTGCCTGTGATATCAGCTCTGCAGGCAGAAAGGTTGATAAGATGTAATAAAAATCGTGCCTATCTTGTATGCCTAAGCAAGGAAAATAAGAAGGATAGGAAAATTGATGATGTGCCAGTGGTTCGAGAATATCCAGATGTATTTCCAGAAAAGTTACCCGGTGTACCACCGGATCGACAATTGGATTTCACGATCGATCTCGAGCCAGGATCTGCACCAATTTCCAAAGCACCGTATCGGATGGCTCCGAAGGAATTACAAGAATTGAAAGTCCAATTACAGGAACTTTTGGACTTAGGATTTATTCGACCAAGCGCATCACCTTGGGGAGCGCCAGTATTGTTTGTCAAAAAGAAGGATGGTACCTTAAGGATGTGCATTGACCACCGGGAGTTGAACAAGGTGACGTTAAAGAATAAATATCCTCTTCCCGTAATTGATGATTTATTCGATCAATTAAAAGGAGCTAGGTATTTTCAAGATCGATTTGAGATCGGGTTATCATCAAGTGAAAATCAAATCTGAGGACATACCTAAAACCGCTTTTAAGACCCGATACGGACATTACGAATTTGTAGTGATGCCGTTTGGACTAACCAATGCTCCAGCTGTGTTCATGGATCTCATGAACCGAGTATTCCATGAATATCTTGATAAATTCGTATTAGTGTTCATCGATGATATCCTGATCTATTCGAAGAGCAAACAAGAACACGAAGCACATTTGAGAATCTTATTGGAAAAACTAAGGATGCAACGATTATATGCTAAATTTAGTAAATGTGACTTCTGGCTAAAAGAAGTCAATTTCCTGGGGCATATAGTTTCAGCTGAAGGAATTAAAGTGGATCCTGCCAAGGTTCAAGCGGTACAAGAATGGAAGTCACCTACGACTCCTAATGAGATCCGTAGTTTTCTTGGCTTAGCCGGATATTACAGAAGATTCATCGAAGGATTTTCTAAAATTGCTAAGCCAATGACGCAACTGTTGAAGAAAGGAAGTAAATTTCAATGGACCTCGGAATGCGAAGACAGTTTCCAGGAACTTAAAGAAAGATTAACCAACGCTCCTATCCTAACTATACTGGATCCAGAGAAAGATTATACTATATACACGGATGCGTCAAGAAATGGAATAGGATGCGTCTTAATGCAAAAAGGAAAAGTCGTCGCATATGCTTCACGACAGTTAAAGATTCATGAACATAATTACCCCACTCATGATCTGGAGCTCGCAGCGGTGGTCCACGCATTGAAAATTTGGAGACATTATTTATACGGGTCAAGATGCGAGATTTTCACGGATCACAAAAGTTTGAAGTATTTCTTTGAACAAAAAGATTTGAATATGCGGCAACGAAGATGGCTCGAGCTGGTCAAAGACTACGATTGTGAGATCAAGTATCATCCAGGAAAAGCTAACGTCGTAGTAGACGCTCTGAGTAGGAAAAGTCAGGAGAAATTGGGAACTCTTTTAACAGACCAAGAAGAATTATTAAAAGAGTTCGAGAGAATGAAGCTGGAAACTGTGTTACCTCCTCAAAACATTCAAGGAATTATAGCGTCATTAGTGGTACTTCCGGACTTGAGAACTCGTATTATTGAAGCACAAAGAAGAGATAAACAACTCGAAATTCTGCGTGCAAAGATTCGAATGGGAAATTTTTCGGAATATCATGAAGCTGAGGATAATGCGATTTTGCTTGGTAATCGCATATATGTACCTAACGATGCAGAATTGAAGAATGAAATTATGAATGAAGCTCATAAAGTCCCATATGCGGCACATCCCGGAAGTACGAAGATGTACCAGGATCTTAAACAAAAGTTCGTGTGGACAGGGATGAAACAAGACATTGCGTCTTACGTCGAACGATGTTTAGCGTGACAACAAGTAAAAGCATTGCATCAAAGACCATACGGAAAGTTCTGACCTCTCGAAATTCCGTAATGGAAATGGGATCACATTGCGATGGATTTTGTTATTGGATTACCCAAATCTAGACGAGGAAATACGGCCATATGGGTAATCATTGATCGATTAACCAAGAGTGCTCATTTCATCCCAATTCCGATAACGTATGGAGTCGATAAATCGCACGATTTATGTTCGGAAATTGTCCGCCACATGGAGTGCCGGTCTCAATCACCTCGGATCGTGATGCCAAATTCACCTCTCGGTTCGGACTACTTTTAAAAAGAATTGGGTACTGATTAAATTTTAGTACCGCTTTTCATCCCAGCATGCACGGTCGATCGAGAGAACAATTCGGACTGGAGGATATGCTCGAACCGTGGTACTTGATCGGGCGATCAATGGGAACAAGTTCTACCATTAATCGAATTTGCTTACAACAACAGTTATCAAGCTGATCGGTACGGCTCCTCACGAAGCACTTTATGGCAAGAAATGTAGATCACCTTTATATTGGGATGAAGTGGGAGAACGAAAGATTCTTCGCCCGAAGCGATCGAAGAAATGGTTCAGATTATACGACGATAAGACAAAGAATGAAAGAAGCTCAAGGCGCACAAAAAGTCTTACCGATAATCGCCGCATGTAATTGAAGTTTGAAATAGAGACAAAGTTTTTCTCAAAGTTTCCCCAACTAAAGGAGTTCACCGTTTTGGAATAAAGGAAACTCAAACCAAGATTTCTAGACCTTATGAGATCTTTGGAACGAATCGGGCGGTAGCTTATAGGTTAGCGTTGCCTCCAAACTTCGCTAACATACATGATGTCTTCCACGATCTCGACTTAGAAAGTATGTGTATGATCCACAACACATTCTTCATCATGATAAAATAGTTCCCGATGTTGACTTAAGTTATGAAGAAGGACCTGAAAGCATTCTGGACCGAAAAGAACAGCAGTTAAGGAATAAAGTTATTCCTTTAGTGAAAGTTCAATGGAAACATCATGGTCCGTAAGAAATCACATGGAATTGGAAGATCAAATGAGAGAAAAGTACCCGACTTATTTAATAAGGTACGAAAATTTTGGGACGAAATTTCTTTAAGGGAGGAATGTAGTAGCCTAAAATTTTATAGTAATTATTAAAGCTAATTAGGTATAATTAAGGGCTTAGAAGCTATTTAAGCCCTAAGAATTTATAAAATCCGATATAATGAAATATTAATCGGCATGAATCCAATTAATTTAAGATTTGGACATATGAGATTGGAAAATGTAGAGATTTATTAAAATGAGTTTATTTGTGATAAAAAGTGAATGATGTGAAATAAATGAATTATTATGATATGTGTGAATGAAAATGTTATAAATTAGAAATTTAGCTATGAAATGCCTTAATTATTTTTATATGGATATTTTCTTATAAAATGAAATGAATTATTATTCAAGTTATTAATTTAAGTGAATAAATTTATTATAGCAATAATTAATGATTTAAAGAATTTATTTATGTAAATTTCAAAATTTAAGAAGTATTATTGAAGTGAATTGAATTTTATTAAATAAAGTGATTTAAATTATGCTATATGAATCTAAATTAAATTATGAATATAAGTTGCATTAGATTTTATAATTTAATTGAGATATAATCTTATTAATTAAATTATACTAAAGTGTGGAATTAGAAGAATTAGGAGTGTAATTATAATATTTTTGAAATTAGTGAATAATGATCTTGAAATTTTAAATACATGTACATTAAATTTAAATTAAGCTTCTAGAAATTTTATACATGAAATAAATCATCTTCAACCTCCCAAAACTCCCTCATTTTCGACACACACTAGGACACACACACAAATTTTGATTTCCAACTTTTAATCCATAATCAACCTTGAATTAAGGGCTAAATACTCCTAGCAATGTAATTACCTCATTTATGCAAAGTTTTCATTAATTAAATTGATGGATATTATGTTTAAATGTTGTATCATTTTCGAAAATTTTAAAATGTTGAGGATGGATGATTTGTTTAATTTTTATTATATTTATTGATTTAATTATGTTCATGAAGCTTAATTAACATATACTATGGTTTTAATTCCTTTAAATTCATGAAATTGAAAAATTAAAGAATCTAACCAAAACCTTAATTTTGAATATGATTCATATGTTATGATATGATTGAATTAAGCTTAGATATATGCTTATAGATGATTATAAACATCATATGAAAGAAGAAATTAAAAGTTAAACCATGTCTATGAAATGCATGAAATTTTCGAAAATGAGGATTAGTAGAAACTTAATGGTTTTGATTTTTATTGATGAATTTGACATGATATTCATACTTAGGAACATGAATAATGTACAAAATGAATTTATAGGAATTTAATTCAATTATATACTAATAGCCCTAATTTTCGAAAATGAAGGGGTGTTCTTGAACTTTGATTTCTTGATTTTATTTGATGTATTTGAGTTGATATTTGAGATCTATAATAAAAATAAGGACTAAGTAGAATTTATGGGAATTTTTGGACATAGATATCAAAAGTTACAAAAATTAAAGTTTAGGTTGAAAGTTATGTTCATATGTGATATAAGTGATCTATAATTGAATGGATCATAAATTAATGATCAATGGTGTTAATTTAGCATAATTATGTGATATTGGATAATTAATGGGTTGTAGATGTTCAAAATGTCGATATATATATATAGTTAAGTTGGTAAGAAATACTTCTAAGATTTATCATAATTCTATGTTTTAAGGATCAAGCAAGGGGACCAGAGAAGTAAAAGACGAAGAATCGAACCAATTGGATTAAACGCCACAAGGTGGGTAATGCATTACGAACTTTATTTTGAATTAAAACCATGATATATTATGAGCTTAATTTCTTGTGAAAGCACTTGATCACCACATGATAATTATGCTAAATGTTTTACCACATTGTGGGTATGACGGCAATTACCTATCTGCGGTAGGAAGATGTTAATTACTGTGCACAGGTAGATGGCTGTGAGCTTGCAAATGTAGGCCGGCCATGGTATTGGGGAGGAGGCCTACTTCCCTTTACCGTATGACGTAGATAGGGTATGACCGTAGTTGATATCCTTCGGGACCAACTCGGGTATGTTATGCCGGTATGTTTCAAAATAAAGTGTGGTGATATGTTATTATGTGAAAGTTTTTCTTATGAATCACTGATTTAATGGTCTTATGAACTGCTATTTGAAAGAAAGGGTTTTCTTGAAACAAAATATTTAAATTTTGAATATTATATCGGCTTTATCCACTGAGTACTTTCTGGTACTCATGCCCTCCAAATGTTTTTATTTTGCAGGTTGAGTATGAAGAAGGTGGTGTGGCAGGGAAATTGAGCTGAAATATCGTTTTGATCTTTTTACTTTGCTTGGTTATTTCTGAACATCATGTCTTCATACATGATATTCATTGACCTTCTGCTGCTGGAACCTTGAAACTTTGAACCCGTACTTTTGATAAACCGTGTAAATATTTTGAAACTTCTATGTATATATGGTGAGGCTGTGTCCTCATTTTGATCATTGTTGTGGTTGGATATCTTCTGAATGCAGGTTGGCTTCCATTTTCAAACGTTATGTTGTCCGTTTGTTTTTCAAAATTATTTCCTAAAATCAATTGTAATTAAGAAATTATTGATTATTAAACCAGTCACGGCCTGATTATTTGGTTAATTAAGTAATTAAATAGTCGTCGTGACACATACAAACCCCGTGATCAATATTTAATTTCACCACGATAATTAAATAACCAAAGCAATAAATAAAGAAAGATAACATGAATTGAAATATATAGATAAAACCGTAAGATTCCACGATGAATGATGTAACACTTGAATCAGGAAGAAATTCGAACTTTAATACTAAACTGAGAAATTGGAATGAAAACAATAGTAAAATTCTACTTGGAAAAACGTATGCGAAAATCGATAAAAGTGTTTTGCTCTGGAATGGTGTAGAAAACAACTGCCCTCTCTCCCCCTTTTATAATGAATTGCGAGCTCTCATTTCTCCTTAAAACTCTCGTTCCTCTCTTGAATCGGACTCTGACATAGAAATTTACACGGACTCAACTTCTACCTCGCGAGACGCCTTCCCTTGCACAATTCGCGATAGCAGCTCGCGAGAGAATCCTCCATACGCGCGTTTCCTTTGACTCGCGATTAACTGTCGCGATAGCAAGTTGCGATAGCGGGTCGCGAGTTCCTTCCGCGTGTCTTCGCGAACTTAAGTCGCGATGTTAAGTCGCGATGCCGTGTCGCGATGCTCCTCCGCATGACTTCGCGATCGTAAGTCGCGATGCCGTGTCGCAAAGTCTTCTTCCGTATGAACTCGCGATCAACTCTCGCTATGCCGTGTCGCGAGGTCAGTTGCTGCCTTCTCGAATCTTCATCCGCGAGCTCGTGTCTCGCGAGCTTCATCCCAATGATTAAGTGTGTGCTCGTGCGTGTTCTCCCTTTTAAGATCAAAATCTGTGCTAAAATAACACAAAATACACACGGCAAATATCTTTCAAAGCAAATGAAATATATCACAAATGCAGCTCAAACAAACCTTTATCAATTAGAAAAAGGACAAATATAACCTTTTAAAACAGGTAAAAATGAGGCTTATCAACTCCCCCAAACTTACACTTTTGTTTGTCCTCAAACAAATTAGAACAAGAGAGAGATGACCAATTATAGGCAAAGAGTCGAATGACAAAAGCAATAAGCCTCAGAGCAATGGACAATAAATGATTCACTCAATTGAATCAAATCACAACATCTTTCGTTAAACTCCACACATCATAATAATCATAAGCACAAGCCTTCTCAAACTTGAATCCTCACGACATGGATATATATATAAGAAATCTCAAACACTCAAGTGTATCAAGGAGGATTTGTATACTCTCAAAGTTTAAAAACACATGGAATCTACCATAAGCTTGCAAATCGTCTAATTCTCCATTGCTCAAATATGTGCTCAAGAACTAAGATCAAAAAGGTCTTTATAAAAGATTATAATGTAGGCTCTTTGGTAGGGTAGGATATATTTAGGCTAAGTGACTCATAATCCCATAATGAAAAACACCATAAGTAACACAAGACATAATTCCCAAATTTTCATAATTTATTTCAATTCTCCATACCAAGAAGTCATTTTTCTTTAAGCACTCCATAATTTTCATATAAGTGATATATTCATCTCAAAGCACTAGCTACTTACCCATTTATGTTCTTTTCGCACACTTGTGTTAAATCTTTTTCCTCTTTTTTTTTTTTTAAATGAACTTATATGGGTAAGCAACTATTTTTAATAATCACTTTCTCAACATTTATTCTCTTTCTTTCCTTTCTTTTTCTCAACCCTCAATTCAAGCAGCCAAATATCACTAACTACATAACCCAACCCACAGCAATATGAAAGAATAAGGTAGGCTCAAACGGGCTCATCAAATGATAATAAAAAAAACAGGTTAGTGTTTGGATAGTGTACAGGCTAAGAAAAGAATGCCTAATATCATCTCATAATTCTTAAGCACATCAATGCAACCTCGAAAAAGAACCAGAGCAAGTTCTAGAGAAACACATGCTATTTCAAACTATTCACACAGAAATAAACAAGACTGAAGAAATATGACAGTCGAAAGCTCAAGTCTCACAGGTTTCAAAAATGTGATCAAGTTCTCAAAGGCTCAATACTCACAATAATCATAACATGCTTCGTCTCACAAAATCAGTTGCAATCAAATTTTCTAATAAAAACAATTCTCATCATCGGCTGCTCGTCATTCAACTCAACCCAAAACAGACACAAAACCCAAACACGAAAACAAAACAAAAACAAACAAAAAGAAAACAAAAACGAAAACAAAGGAAAACATTGGGTTACCTCCCAACAAGTGCTAAATTTAAATGTCTTTAGCTAGACCCTTTCATACCTCAATCAATCAAGGCTGACAAACAGACTTCTTCCCAAATCGTGCTTGCCTCCATATTTTTCATTTACCGCAGACCACCACTGAGTGTAGAAGTGGCTCCCCCCAAACTTGAATGAATCACTCGGAGTTCCATGCCGAGTCCATCTTTTCTTTGTAGAACCTTCGTCAACTGGTCGGTTGATATCCAAGCTCGAGATTTGGCCAACATCAACAGTGGTGATTGAATGACACTCTTCATGCTCTGAACTATCGTGTCGCGGGATGGCATCATAGATTGAAATTTTAGCTCCTCATCGCTGACACGAAAAGTCGATCACCTTCCCAGACATTAATTAAAGCACCACCGGTGCTAGAAACGGCCGACCCAAGATTAGTGGTTGATTTTAAATTCAGAATGTCTAAAATAACGAAATCAGCAGGAAAGATAAAATCTCGAATTCTTACCAACACATCCTCAACTATTCCCTTAGGGTGTGCAACTGACCTGTCAGCCATCATTAATGAAATGGACGTTTTCTTCATTTTACCCAGCTCCAAGCGGTTGAACACTGATAAAGGCATCAAATTGATACTCGCTCCCAAATCACACAATACATTGGGGAAGGTATGCTCGACAATCTCGCACTCCAACGTGAAGCTTCCCGGATCTTTCTGTTTCAGTGGCAACTTTCTCTGCAAGATAGCACTGCATTCTTCAGAGAGGTTGATCTTATCAAATTTCCCCAACTTCTTCTTATTCGCCACTGCATCTTTGAGAAATTTGATGTATCCGAGAATATTCCTGAGTGCATCAAAGAGAGGTATATTAATGTTAACTTTCGAATATCTCCTTGAAGCGGCGACTCTCATCATATTTTATCTTCCCGAGGCGTTGAGGAAATGGAGTCAGAGGCTTTGGGAGTGTCACCGATCTTTCACGTTTTCATTCGCGATTCTTCCTCTGCTCTATCTCTCGCGAGACACCTTCTCCACCGGTCTTGTGTATTTCACTCATGAGGATCATTACGAACCACGGTCGCGATTCCCTCTCCATCACTCTTCGCGTCAATTGCTCGCGAGCCTTCATACTCCGAATGATTTTCATATGAAGCTCCGCTCCTCAAATATATTGCATTGCATTGATTTGGAGGAGTATGATTCTTCGGATTTTGCTCAGTGTTGCTTGGGAATTGACCTTGCCTGTGCAACCCAGCTCTCTCATTGGCCATCTGCCCCACTTGGTTTTCCAACATCTTCAATTGTTTTCCCATGGCTATCACCGTATTGTTGATGGCGCTGATCGTGCTCTCCGAGCGCTCATCCTATTCCCAAGTCATGGATCGAATATTTTGCCGAGCCACAATTTGTTGGTGACTCGTTGCTATTTGCCGATTGCTCGCCAACAATTGTTGCATCATATCCTCGAGGCTCGCTTGGGCTCCACAATCATTCCATTATTAACAGCAAAACCAGGTGGTGGTTGCTGAGCATTCTGTGCATTGACATAGGAAAAATTAGGATGATTCCTATTGTTGGGATGATAGGGCGGATTCCCACTCTGATTCCCCTGGCCATTACTCCTTTGGTTCAAATATTGAACCTCCTCCATATTCTACGCGATGGCCACAGTCATCTGCCCTTTCCTCTCGGCTTTGTACTCCTTCTGCAGAGTTGTGAACTTCTCTAATAAATCATCATACTTATCATCCAACTCTGCAGCAGCCACTCTTCTGATCGGCTGTCTCTCCATCGGCCATTGATAGCTATTGGATGCCATCTCCTCAATAATTCTCAATGCTTCATCTATTCCACGATTGAGAAGGCATCCTCCGGCTGATGCATCAACAATGCTACGGGTGTTAGCATCGAGTCCACTATAAAATTGTGTTACTTGTTGCTCGTGTGAAACCCATCTTGTGGACACTTGCGAGCAGGTTTTCAATCGCTCCTGTGCTTCAATAATGATTCATCTCCCAATTGTGAAAATGGGAGATCTCGCAATGATCATCCGAGCATGGCAGGTGGAAAGTATTTAGATAGAAATTTCTCGCACAATTGTTCCCATGTAGTGATTCTTGATCTGTCCAAGCTTTTAAACCACTCTTTCGCTTGACTCATCAGCGAAAATATAAACATCTGCATCCGGATGGCATCAGCCGGCACTCCGTTCTGCTTGATAGTATCACAGATATCCAAGAACGCCCAAATGTGCATTGGGGTCTTCACCACCCTCCCCAAACCGCCCGCTGATCATGCCGATGAGGGCATGTTTCACCAAAATTATTAGCATTGACGTTCGCCCCCATCCTCCACCTTGGAACTGATCCGTTGGTGGCTCGTATATGTGGTTGAGCGGTATGGGCTGTGCTCGTTCACCAAACGGGCCCATTCGATTATTCAACGCCATTGGCGTTGCATTGTCGCCAAGATTGCCTCCATCTCGCCATCCGATCGGGACTTGGGTCGTTTATCCATCATTTCTTGTTGTCTTTTCTCGCTTTCTTTATATGATCCGTCAATCTCAAGATCTAATGGAATAATTTCTTTCCTTTGAGATCTTGTAATCATGCACGCATGAGAGATAAAAACAAAATCGATCCAAGAAGCAACACGAAATAATAATAAAAAATTATTTTCTATTTTTTTTAAACGCCTGAATTAATAACTACAATTCAGAAAATTATCACTATGCAATCTAAACAGTCCCCGGCAACGGCGCCAAAATTTGATCGCTAATATTCTACCAAATAAATGATAGTAAAACAGCAAGTATATATATATCGTATCCACAGGGACTGCGACTCGAGAACACAACAAGTAATTAACACAGAATCTTTATTATTATTCAGGCAACAAAATTCAAGAGAGAATATAATAAAACTAGACTCGAAAATAAAGATAGGAATAAAATCAGATATGAAAGACTGATCCTAGGGATGTACTTAACCTAACCAGATTCACACAATTAAACTATTAACCTGTTTACCAATTTAATCCACATTCATATGAAGAATCACTAATGTAACTATAGTTTCCGTCAGGACAACCTATAGTAGTAGGTTAGCCTAAACTCTATCTCCGTTGGGTCTCAAGAGAAGTAAGCTAATTACCAAAAGCACACAAAGATTTAACCTCCTACATTTCACCTATCTCCGTCGGGTCTTAAGGCAAAAACTGTATTATGAATTCAAGATATCGATTATGCAATTAATTCCGCCAAGACATCAATCACATAACAAGCATACATCAATATTGGTCAGATACCAACACATGAGAATTAAAGCCAAGAATCATAAATCATGAATAGGACGGCAAAACAGTATCAACAGATTAATTATATAAATCTAGTCAGACATACAAACCCCAGGATCAATACTAATTTTGGCTACGCATAATTAAATAACCAAAGCAATAAATAAAGAAAGATAACATGAATTGAAATATATAGATAAAACCGTAAGATTCCACGATGAATGATGTAACACTGAATCAGGAAGAAATTTCGAACTTTAATACTAAACTAAGAAATTGGAATGAAAACAATAGTAAAATTCTACTGAAAAACGTGCAAGAATAATCGATAAAAGTGTTTTGCTCGAATGGTGTAGAAAACAACCGCCTCTCTCCCTTTTATAATGAATTGCGAGCTCTCCTTTCTCCTTAAAACTCGCCTCTCTTGAATCGGACTCGACATAGAAATCTACACGGACTCAACTTCTACCTCGCGAGACGCCTTCCTGCACACCGCGATAGCGACCGCGAGAATCCTCCATACGCTTTTCTTTGACTCGCGATTAAGCGTCAGCGCATGTAGCAAGTTGCGATAGCGGTCGCGAGTTCCTTCCGCGTGTCTTCGCGAACTTAAGTCGCGATGTTAAGTCGCGATGCTCCTCCGCATGACTTCGCGATCGTAAGTCGCGATGCCGTGTCGCGAATTCTTCTTCCGTATGAACTCGCGATCAACTCTCGCTATGCCGTGTCGCGAGGTCAGTTGCTGCCTTCTCGAATCTTCATCCGCGAGCTCGTGTCTCGCGAGCTTCATCCCAATGATTAAGTGTGTGCTCGTGCGTGTTCTCCCTTTTAAGATCAAAATCTGTGCTAAAATAACACAAAATACACACGGCATAATATCTTTCAAAGCAAATGAAATATATCACAAATGCAGCTCAAACAAACCTTTATCAATTAGAAAAAGGACAAATATAACCTTTTAAAACAGGTTAAAATGAAGCTTATCAACAAGATCTCCTTTGCCTTCTCAAGGTATTGCTTCATTCGATCCTCCTCGCTTCAGATTTGCCGGGACCGGTTTATTACGACCGGGAATCTCCAAAGATTCGATCTTTTCCACTTTTAATTCCCTTGCGAGGCGCAATCCCGAGATCGCTTCGTACTTCACCTCGTTGTTTGTGGTTGGGAAGGTAAACCAAGTGAATAGGTCACTTGTTTGTCCCGCCAAGGAGCAAGATGCTCGCTCCGCTACCCGCTTTGCACGAAGCTCCATCCACGCACATCCGCCAATGACTTCGTGTATGTCGAGGTCGTTCCCCTGTTGTGGGAGGCGGGGTCGGAGTGACCTCTTTATGGGTTGACCTCGGTAAACCGATCTCTACCGTAAAATCAGCTAGGGCTTGCCCTTTATGGCCGATGCAGGCGAATATAAAATGTCGTGCTCACGAGCTCCAAAGTGCTCACTGCTATATGCTCGATGATTCGGTTTGACAAGACTTGTCTCGAGTAAGTCATCCAAGACCGAATTGAATGGGCTTGTAAATAAGGTCGGAGATGTCGCTTGGCGCTCACCATGCAACGCTAGTTTCTCAAGTGGTGTACCTTGTCTCCGCCACTTTGAGAGCTCGGTGATGAAGTAGATAGGAAGTTGTTTACCGACCTCATCTCGCACCAAGATCGCGACCGATTGCCTCGCCTCGAGGCGGCGGTATAAAGAAAGGAGCTCGCCTTATTTCAGGCGCATAGTGTGGGCGGTCGGCGAGGTATGTTTTCACCGGGTAAAGGCGACATGATGTTCTTCCTTCCAAGCAAAGTCCCGGCTCTTCTCAAGATTTTGAAGAAGGAAGTTGCTTCTCGGCAGCCGAGATAGGAATCTCATCGAGGCGACCGACATCCGTGAGTTTGTGGATCTCACGGATGGTTTTGGTACTGCATGTCGAGTACCGTTTTGACCTTGGTAGATTCGCCTTGAGCTTCTCGAGAAACCGAGCATCCCGTGAATTTCCCGTTTCACCATGAATGTGCACTTTTGGGGTTGAGCTTGAGGTTTGCCGATCCGAGGAGTTGGAGGATCGCTTTGAGGTCGTCAACAGAACTTCATTTTTGGCTTTTGACTACGATGTCGCCGACGAGACCTCGACGATCTTCCCAATATGATCTTTGAATATGGCCTCCACCATCCTTCGATAGGTAGCTCCGGCGTTTTCGGGCGAAGGGTATTTTTCAGACGCCGAAAACACGAAGTCGATGATGAACGCCGTCTTTGGAGCATCCTCCCGGCTCATCGTGACTTGGTGGTACCCTTGTATAGATCCGTAAAATCAAGATCTCATGGCCCACCGTGTTTCCACCTTCTTGTCAATATCGGGAGGGTAGCAATCTTTTGGGCGGTGCTTGTTGAGGTCGGTATAATCACACACATACGCCACCCTCCTCCCGGCTTTGGACCACGATCGATTAGCCATCCGTGTCGGGTATTTGACCGAATAGGATCTCGCCTCACGAGTTGAGTCACCTCGTCTCTTATGACCGTGCGCGCCGCCGAAACTTCTTCTTCTCGCCGAACCGGTTTGGTAGCCGGGTCGATGTTGAGGCGATGAGTGATGAGCTCGGTGACACTCCGGTCATGTCGAGTGGGGACCACGCGAACACGCCCTGTATTCCTTAGAAGCTGTTTGACATGCTGTCGAATATCAGCTGGACCCAGGTGCCGACCTTGACGACTTTGGAGGGTCGTCGTCGCATAGTTGAAGGTTCCGAGTCGTCGTCCCGGGGTGTCGAACCGAGGTTCTCAGAATTGCTAGGCACGAGGTAAGGCCACATCATGGGTTGAGACTCGTAGGCACTCTTCGCCGCCGCTTGGTCACCCCGATGTTAGCACTCCCACCGGGGTGGGTATCTTGATGGCGAGGTGGTACAATCGAGCAGACGGCTTTGGTGGCGATAGCCGCCTCTTCCCGTAATGATGTTGTACGGAGAAGGAGCTCGGACCGGGAAAAATTGAATGGCCTTAGTGACCGACCGGGAGCACGCCCCACAGAACCGGAAGGTAATGACGCCCTCGGGTTGAACCGCTCGAGTGAAGCTCCATGGTGGGATGGTGCGGGATGTATTTGAATCCCTCCGACCTCGAGTTTGTCCAGGCAGCTCTGAAAGATGATGCTGACGGAGGCGCCGATGTCGATGTAGACCCGGTGGACATTCTTGTTACCCACCACAGCTTGTATGGTGATTGCATCTTGGTGGGGCTTGATCTATGGCACCGGGTCATCTTTGGAGAACACGATGTTCTCACCGTCCCGGAGTCGCTTATTTTTCGGCTCCTCATTAGGGCGGCGATCCTGAGGGTGTATAGGAATGTTCTCTATATAACCCTCAGGCGTGTTCCCGCTGGTGGCGTCCGCGATCCCCTTCCCGCGGCGCTGCGTGACTACTTGATCGTCATCTGCGCGGTTGTTGCCAGCACCGCCAACGGTGCTAGCGTTTGCACGTGTTCTTGCTAGGGGTGAGTATTCGGGTATTCGGTCGGGTATGACCAAAAAAATGTCCGAATTAAAATAACCGAAATTTTAGAAATGATGTCCGAACCAAACCGAAATAATTTCGGTTACCAAACCGAAATAACCGAAAATTATTTCGGGTATTTCGGATATTTTGGGTAAAACCGAATTTTTGTCCCAATTTTGAATTTTAAACAAAACATACAAAAAATATTCTAATACTCAACAAATAACTAATTTGCAATATTCATAAATAACATTGTCAAATACTAAACAACTCATTCCTAACAATCTTGATAAGTTCAAAGTTCAAAGTTCAAAAAACATTACCAAATACGAACAATTCATAAAAATATTACAATCTTCTCAAAACACCAAATTTAAAGTTCAAAGTTCATAAATTCCTAGTTCAGATTCTCCAAATCCGAAGCTTCTTCAATCCATCGAACCTTCTATTGTCACACCATGCAAGCCTACAAATACAAATATAGAGTTACATAAACAAAAAAAACATTTCAATCATATAAAAGATGTTGTAGCTTCAATTACCTTCTTCAAGTTTCTCAATGTCTTCAAGAGTCTCTTCAATATCAATTGGATTGGAGGATCTCCGAAGCCAATCTTGAGTACAAATGAGACATTGAACAACTTTAGGAGTTAATGAACTCCTAAATGCATCAAGTACTCTACCACCGTGCTAAATGCCGACTCCGATGCTACAGTGGAGATGGGCACTGCCAAAACATCACGAGCCACTTGAGAGAGGATGGGAAATCTAGCCTCATTCCGTCTCCACCATACTAAAATATCAAAATCTGCCCCACCGCTTTCCATATCTTCTTTGAGAAACTTCTCCACATCATTGCCAACAACAGTATGAAAGCTTGAATACTCATTATTCAACTCCTTCATCGCCAAATCTGTTGGATCATCTTCATCATGCACAACAGTTGGCATAACCAGATGCGATCGTCATGGTAGTCTTCATCGTAGTATCAGCTTTTATAATCATTGCACATAGCAATCAATTCATCTTGCAATTCTTGTGCCAAGAGCTACCAAAATCAATCCCATACATTTTCATAACAGATGTCGCACCCATTTCAACTTGTATCGAGGATCAAGAATAAAGAATAAATATCAATTTGTTCATCTTCTTGGATCTCCCAATATTTATCAAATTTTTCTTTCATGCTCTTTGACATCTTACTTAACTCCTCATCTCTACCATCTATCCAAACTTTCAATATGCTATGCATCTTATAAATCTCATGAAGAAACACATCGATGTTACATACAGAGATCCGTAAATCTTGCAAGTTGCATCGTAGAAAATTTTTAAAAACACAACATCCTCTTTCAGATTAGCAAAATCAACCTTTTCGTGTACCCCATCTAAACCAATGTCACTTTGAAGTTCAATTTATACTCGATCTTGCATATCAAATGCGCAAATGCTTTCTCAAACTTTAAAGCAACATCTAAGATTAGATATGTAGAGTTCCATCGGGTAGAAACATCTAAGCACAAACAACTCTTAGTTGAGATTTTCTCATGCTCGCACATTCTTTAAACTTCTTCAACCTTGCAGAGAATTTCTAATATAACGCACAAAGATTCCTAATTTTCTTCACGAGACATACCAATTTCTTTCAAACCATCTTGCACCACCAAATTGAACACATGAGCAATGCATCTCATATGCATGTACTTACAACTTCCAATGTTAGGCCCCCATTGACTAATTTTATCTTTCAAATAACTAAGTGCGGAATCGTTAGAAGAAGCATTATCAACGGTGATAGTAAAAACCTTATCAATCCCCCATTCATGCAAGCATTTCTCAATTTCCCAACCAATGTCTCGACCTCTATGACTAGAAATTGTGCAAAAGTTTATAATTTTTTTGTGCAATTTCCAATCACCATCAATGTAATGAGCAGTAAGACACATATAATTCATTCTTTGTATAGAAGACCTGTATCCGTAGTAAAACAAACTTTGGTTGGTAGATTTCAACAATGCCTTAAGCAAGTTCTTCTCATCCATATACACTTGAAAGCAATCACGTGAGACAGTCCATCTCGATGGGATCTTAAATCTAGGGCAAGCTTTAGAAAGAAAGTGTTGAAATCCCTCCTTTTCAACAAACTTAAAGGCAATTCATCAACAATTATCATAAAAGCTAAAGCCTTCCTAATCTCTTTCGTCAAATACCCAAGTACTAAGAGTCGAGCTTGATCCCGATTGCAAATTCAATTGTGTTTGCTTAAGACTTATGCTTGCAGGATTCTTTGCAACTTTTCATATGAGCATGAAGAGAAGTTGTACCATGTTTCCTAGAATCCCACCAAAATTTTTTACAATGCTTGATTTTGCTCTCATCTTATTATTTTCATCTTCAAAGGTATCAAATGATCCCAAACTTGACCTTTGTCCATAGCCGCTTCTTTTGTGGTTGGGATCCACCCGGAGGCACAGCTCATCTAGAATTGCATTTCCATGTGTTTCCTCATTTGCATTTTCATGCTCATGTGTCTCATTTTCTTGATTAGGCATCTACAAAATGAGATAGTAAATTAAATAATAATTATAAGTTATAACACAAAATATAGGTAAATTAAATTCAAATTGTATATAACTTACATTGCAGCTAGATGATGAATCTATTTTCGAAGGATTAGGAAGTCCTCCAAATTCCAAAACCTAAAAGTAAAACCAGCAAATCAGCAATCTACATGTACATACAACAATGAAAAACATACAACAATATTTGTACATACAAAAAATTCCAAATCAGCAAACCAGACCTTGGAAAATAAAATCAACTTCTGTTATTTTATATAAGTATAATAAATTTAGTTGATGTCGGTAAAAAATGTCACAAGATTCGTGGAGCAGTTATAAGTTAAAATCTCAACTTCATTTGCTTATAGAGTTCATACTTCATACTGCACTAATAATTAATCATTCCTTTGATGGTTTAGATATAAATCCTTAAATGTCTATCTAACTACTTTAAATAATAACGAAAAATTGGAACCAAATAGTCTTTAGCATTGCCTGCAAGTCTGCAACTTATTACAAGGGTTAAGCATGAGAATTTTTTACAGAATCATCATCCCAAACAATACAGAATCATCCCAAAGAATACAACTTATTACAAGGGGCTATAGCACAAGAGAAAATCGTCTCATACAGGCAAACAATACAAATCATTCTTACTTTCCTTAAAAAAAAGGAAGCTATTTTTCTTCACATAATTTTTACAGAATACAAAGAATGCCAATGGAATGGAAATGCAGCGGCGATGACGAGCATAGCAATTTTACAATTATATAAGTTGACAATTTCACTTACAATTTTACAAAGCAGAGTAATGCAGCGGCGACGAGCAGCGTAGGCGAGTAGCGGCGGTGGAAGCGTGGCGGTAGACGAGCAGAGCAACGGCGACGACGTGGCAGCTCGGCGTGGCAGCGTGGACGAGCAGTGTGCAGCGGCGACTCGGCGACGACGTGGCGGTAGACGGCGCGACGTGGACGAGCAGTGTGCAGTCGGCGACGGGGTGGCGGTAGACGGCGTGGTTGTGGGCGGCGTTGAGACTTGAGAGAGAGAATGTATTGTGTATTGTGTTTTGTGTTTGTGGGCGCCGCAGCAAACTCAGTATCATTTAGGTTTAGGAATTAGGGCAACTATGTATTCGGTTATAATATTATTATATTATATATAAATATAAATTTCGGGTATCGGATATTCGGGTAAAAAAAGTCATACCCGACCGAAAACCGTATAACCAAAATATATTTCGGTTATAACCGAATTGTCCGAAATAACCGATTTACCCGAACCAAATTAGATATTTCGGTTTGGTTCGGTTCGGTTATTCGGTTATTGGACATTTTGCTCACCCCTAGTTCTTGCCATTAGATTGTAGAAAACGAAGCTTTTGTTCAAGAGCTTCCCACGACGGCGCCAATGATAAATCTTGTATATGTAAATAGACGAGATTTAAGAAAAGCGAAGAAGAACACAAGAGTTTTACGTGGTTCGATCAAGAATGAGATCTACGTCCACGAGGTGATGATCCTCAATACTTTCACTATAAACGGATTACAATGAGTGTATCTAAAAGGCACTAGTATTCAATAAGTTACTAACCCTTTTACCGCCGACCTAACCTCTATTTATACATGATTGTGGATCTCGATCGATCCTCGATTGGTGGGATCACGATCCTTCCATAATCGACCATGATTTCGCCATAACCGACTACGATCTCGCGCTTTAACTTTGTCTTGATTAGGGTTTAGAGGTGGGCTTTGAAGCTTAACCGTGGGGCCGTCATCGGTCGGGCCCACTCGCTTGGGCTCGCCGATGGGCCCGAGCGGTTGGGCCATATCCCATCAATCAATTATCCAAATACTTTAAGAACTTATAAGCACTTGAGATATTACTTCTTATAAGCTCTTAAAACATCTTATAAACTCTTTGAGTTTATAAGCTCTCTAAAATAAGCTTAGCCAAACACCCCCTAAAACTCACCAAAGAACCGAGAGCGTTGTATGCTTGAGAGCTGAAGTAAGTATAAGTGCTTCCACTATCAAAAACTATGGGAAGGCCCTTCATATTAGTAGCTTGACCACCGACTTGGAGGTTGGCCGGTCCTAACGAGTAGTATTTGCTGAATAACAACAAGAGGATAGTAAGCAATCGGCGTATCATATCAGCTAACATCGCTATAGACAGTTAAACTTACGATTGGCTCAATTTAATGGTGTCCAAATGATCCCTGAAGTAGGGTTTAAGCCCTCAGACTTAAGCTCAGAGACTTCACAAAAAGTTGAAAAAAACAGAAAGCATCAAATCAAAAACGGATAGTCCTTTTTACCCAAATGCCAGTTTTGGAGCCACAATGGTACCATTGGTAAACCTAAGAGGAAACGAGTCATTAACCATCACGCCCAAAGATGAACCATGGTCAGCATAATCAACCTCGTAGTCACACGGCTCCTCTGGTGATCGACAATTATGGTTCAATTCCCCGGACCATGAAGCTAGACACACACGGGGTCGAGGCATGTGATGAGGTTTCTTTTGGGTTTTTAAAGACTGTGAGGAGCCTAAAAAATGCTGACCAAAGTATAAGCACCATTCTCAATAAGCATTGAAATTGGAAGTGTAAATTAATGTCAAGCAACAAGGTCACCGGGGTGCATTTCGTGCAAGGTGCATCACACTGAAGCCATGTGAGATCACTGCCAGTGTAAGGAATGGAAGATCAACAATATGTTGAATCGCATTAATGGAAATTAAGAACTAGATGAACTTCTTTCCAAAGATAAGATCGATGTTTCATCAACTGATGCCAATTCAATATCAAAGTTTGATAATTACAATCAAGTTCTTGAAAAACATACTTCTTCAACAATAAACAAATAAAGGCAATTTCAGACCTTTTTTTGGTAGGATCAATCTTATGAATGAGCTCACAAAAATTCAATGAATAATAATTACCAAATCAACCAACACAAACATAGAGAGTAATTAGATGTATAATTTGCTTTGACTAGTTCGTATATAGGAATATTTAAGTTGACACCAGCTTGTGATTACCTTTAATTATATATAGCTTAACAACTTTAATTAATTAGTTCAATTTTTTAGTTGTCCCAGCTAAATCTCGTTAAATAAAAATGGGGAATGTTGCAGCTCGTCTAATGATTACTGTAAGTAATAAACATACTCATATCTTTTTATTCTTGCTGTGTTTGCTACAGAAAAAATTTCCTAACATGAAGGGCTTGCTAGAGCTAGTGTTTCTGTTTCGGCATGTCGGGTACTAGTAAGCCTGCTTGAAGATCAGCCAACTGAGGAAATGAAAATGGTGTCGGTTTGTGATTTACCAAACTTTGTTGTGCGCAGCAGATCCAATAGAAGAGCTGTTGCTAAAGCTGGTGGTGTTTGGTAATTCAAGAACTGGTGCTGTCCCCAGATCCAGAACTTGCTGGACAAGCCTCACTGGTCATCAAATTTCTCTTTTCAAATCACACCATTCAAGAATATGTGTCAACCCAACTGATAAGTCGTTGACAGGTAATTACTCTTGGAAAATTCTTGCTTTGACATTTCCTTGTTGTAGGATAGGCAAAACAATGCAACAGCTAGACTGAGTGCACTTAGGCAATATCTGCAAAGGCTGAAATTGGATTATGAAGAACAGATCAAGAACTCCATCTTCTATTTTTCAGAATCCCCAGCCATATATTTCTAATTCTAAATTTTAGATCAGATCCACTTATCAGGTTATGCAGCATTATATCTTTAAATAATAATGAATGGTGTCTGGTTATAAGTTATTATCTTTTTCCTTCTCTTTTATTTAGACATTCATGCTGACTATATCTTCCATTTCGCTCATTGATGTGAGTGAATTCGGAACAGCTTTTCTTTGAGGAGTTTCTTTATTGAACTGTGTTATTGTGCAGCTGCCTTGGAGAGAGAACTGTGGTCTGCAGCCACTGTCAACGAAGAGGTGTTGAGGACAATACTTGTTATCTTTTCAAATTTTCCAAAGCTTCATACTTCTGAAGCTGCAACACTGTTATACCCCATTTGATCACAGCACTGACGTCTGGGAGCGAGGCTACTCAGGATATAACATTGACTACCTTGTGCTTGCTGAAACATTCATGGGCAACCATTCCACTAGTTGTGTCAAAATCCCAGGCTATGGTTGCAGCGTAAGCCATCCCTATTTTACAAAAGCTTATGAAAAGTTGTCCACCAAGTTTTTGTTGGAAATCTGCTTATATATATATATATATATATATATGGTCAAGTTGTCGAAGCTACTTTGACCAAGATTTTGAGTGACGTAACGCTTAATTTTGTGAAATTAAACGGCATAGGATCGATCTACGTTTTGAGTAGATGATCGTGGTGTATTCACATTCTCAAACCGATTTCCGTGAGTGAGAAATAGTGGATCAAAGTTGGTCACTTAAACATGGAGTTATGTGATTAAGGGATAAGTATGGATTAATTAATCTTTATCCCACATTGATTAATGTATCTTCATTAATTGTCTATATAAGTGGTTCATTGAACACTTAGTATAATTATGTGCACAAGTGATGGGTTTGGAAAGCCCACGCCGCCGCCGCCGCCCGCCCGCGCCTGCGCGCGCCCGCCTGCTCGGTTCCGGTTCCGTGGATCTTGGATCTGGATCTTGGCAATTGGTCTTTGGGTGGTCTTTGGGCTGTTCTTTGGGCTGTTCGTGGGCCCGGTTCCGCGGCCCATTGTCGCTTATATTTTGGATCAACGTTTGATCGAGCCCAAAGACGGAGTTGGTCCGAGGCCCACCGTCGTGTCAACGGGAAACATGCCCACGTTGTCTCCGAAACCGCCGCAAGACTCAATAGGGGACATAATCAGAACACCCGACATCAATGCGGTGTTGACTCAAGATGCTTCCTCATGAGGGGACGACGCCTATAACAGGACATGTCTCACAAAGATAAGCGACCCACTGCAAAAGCATTCTAGCATACCCAAGAGCACTCTGCATTCACATTTGTGTCAAGCTCGCCTCGCTTCCGTCCGATTCACGGAGCTCGTTGGTTTGCGGTCTTGCCACCCACGAGACGCTGCGTTTTATCTTTGGGGACGATACGCCGTAACCGAGAGCACTATCGGGCGTATCTCGCTTCGGAAAGAGGCCTCTCGACTCGGCATCTAGAATACGGTTTTTTTTTAGTTTCAATTGTATTTCAATTCGCATTTTAAGTTCATTGTTGTTCGATCTCCTACTTCTACATTTCGTTAAGTTAGAATACGCGCGAAGTCTGCATCTTTTTTGTACACCTTTTCCAACAATCGCAAGACGAGATAACACTTGCCAAGGAGTCCAGACATTAAAATGAATTAAAACTTTGAAACTAATACCTTTGCTTGGAGATGTCGACCGCACTCGCCACCGACTTGCTCGCCGCCGCCGCCGCCCGCCGTTGCCTCTGCTGCTGCCGCCACCGCACAATGGCTTCACCATGTTTGGTTCGATGCCTTGAGGTCAACCATGGGACCCTTTGGGTCGATCGTTGGTTCCACTTTTAGTGGTTCAACAATTGGTTCCACTTTTAGTGGTTCCTTTGTTCGACGATCGCACTTTTCGTTGGTCGATCGCTGATCCATGGGATCTAACACCGGTGGTTCTCATTCGAGTTCCATGTTCCAAAGCACACTTCAAGTGGTGCTGGTGGATCGATCATGGATCGATCTCGCGCCTGCTCATACCGCGAGGATGATGCCGCCCAGAAGCCGTCGAAGTTTGGAGGATCCGACTTTAAGAGATGGCAGCAAAGATCCGTTTCTACCACGACGTTGGGCTTCGACTTCTTGATGGAAGATGAGCCCGGTTAGGGTCAAGTGTGACTTTCACGTCCGAGCAAAGATATGACAATTGGCGATTGGCGACTACCTTTGTAAAATTTTATACTGGTAGTTTAGAAGATAGTCAGTATAGTGTTTATCTTTGTTGTAACGACATCCAAAAGTATGTGGGATGCTACAAAAGAAGTACCGTAGTGATGATGCGGTACTAAAAGTTTATTGTAGCCAAATATTTGGACTACAAGATGGTCGATTCCGACCGATCATGGACCAAGTGCAAGAGTTTCAACTCATTGTACACGAGGTTCAAGAAGGGCACACCTTGTTCGGACGGCTTTGTCGTCGCCATGCTGATTGAGAAGCTACCCTGGGTGGAGAGACTTGAGGTCTACCTTAAGAACAAGCGAAGGATATGACACTTGAAGACTTGATCGTCAAACCGCGATCGAGTCCGACGTGAAGAAACAAGATTTAAAAGCGAAAGGCTTGATCGATGCTAAAAGCCAACTGTTGGAGAGGCGGTCCCTCCAACAAACGTGTTCGTCCCAATGTCAAAGACAAAGGCAAAGGAAGATGGTTGCCCGTAAATTTGACGGGATCATACAATTGTGGCAAGCATGGCCACCACAGTAAGGACCGTCGTAAGCAAAGAAGAAGAAGGCTAAACAAGTTACCAATGTTGTCGAGAAGGACTTGACAAATGGGACAAGGATGACTTAGCTGTTGTGGTGATCGAAGAAGTCAATCACGCCGAGAATCAAGGTGGATGGTTCATCGACATTGGCGAATCGCGCACGCCTGCGCCGAAAAGATGCGCTTCTCCACCTACAAGCTGTTGAGGGAGGAAGCTCAACATGAGGAACCAAGCTTCGTCCGAGGTTGCTTTGGAGTTGGTGATGTGGTGCTCAAGATGTCGCTCGGCATTGAGATCACGTTGAAGGATGTCTTTGCATGTCCGGACATCCGCAAGAATTTGGTGTCGGGCTCTATTCTAGTTAACAAAGGGTTTAGACTAGTTTTGAGTCGGACAAGTTTGTCTTGACTAAGTTTGGGAAGTTCCTTGGTAGGGGTTATCTTACTTGGGGTCTTTTCAAATTGAATATAATGGTCAGGCCGTGTTCCCAAGATTGCTATTAATGAAAATGCATCTACTTCTCTTACTTGATCGAGTGCTCGATTTATGGCATTGTAGATTAGGACATGTTAATCTAAATGCAATAAAAAGATTAGTAAATTTAGATCTACTAAAGTTAAATGAAGTTAATACACAAACGAAATGTGAGGTTTGTGTGGAAGCTAAAATGGCTAAGTTACCGCTTCATTCGGTGAGAACAGACACTAAGCCTCTAGAACTTATTCACACCGATGTGTGTGATTTAAATTTTGTACAAACTAGAGGTGGTAAAAGTACTTCATCACGCTTATTGATGATCGTACAAGATATTGTTATCTTTACCTTCTAAGAAGTAAAGACGAGGCTATTGAAGCTTTTAAAATTTCAAGAACGAAGCCGAGAATCAACTAAGTTGTCGAATTAAGGCGCTCGAAGTGATGAGGGGAGAATATGTAGCTCCGTTTGAGGCATTATGCAACGAAAGTGGTATAATACATCAAACGACACTCGTATTCACCTCGATCTAATGGCGTTCTTGAACGTAAAATCGAACACTTAAGGAGATGATGAATGCTTTGTTGATTAGTTGAGGTTACCCCGAACTTGTGGGGGAAGTTCGTTTTGTGACCAACCACATCTTGAACAAGATTCCACTCAAGGGTAAGGATGTTACTCCTCACGAGTTGTGGAAAGGAAGAAAGCCATCGATAAATATCTCAAAGTGTGGGGTGTTTGGAGAAGGTTGAGGTGCTCTTCCTAAACAAGTTACAATTGGACCTAAAACGATCGATTGTATCTTTATTGGGTATGCATCAACAGCAGTACTATCGTTTCGATCCACGTGTCACGTAATCGGATATGATGTGGGGACGACGATTGAATCAAGGAATGCTATATTCTTTGAAAGTGTTTATCCACAGTAAAGAAAAGGATAAAGTGAAGCCGGCTCTAGCAATAGAGCGATGGTGGCTTCGAGTTCTAAACCTTTGGAGGAAGAACCGATATCGCATAAGCGATCGAGGTGCGATCGGAGGGTCGGAACCGAGGCGAGGCGAAGAAGTCGAACGCCAAAGGATTTTGGTCCCGACTATATTGCGTTCATGTTGGACGAAGAACCAACGCGTCGATCAAAGTAGCATGCTCGGCCAGACGGGATGCTCGGCGAGAGGTCGCTCAAAGTGAGATTGATTCTATTCTCGCAAAACCACACTTGGGTCTTTGGTTGATTTGCCGAAGGTTGTAAGCCCTTAGGATGCAAATGGATCCTTAAAAGAAAGTACAAGGCGATGGATCAATTGAAAAGTATAAGACCCGTTTGGTTGTCGAAGGGTTTAAACAAAAGAGAGTACGATTTCTTGATACCTATTCACCGAGCGAGGATTACGTCTATTCGGTGCTTCTCGCAATTGCCGCTGCGCAATCTTGAGATTCATCAAATGGACGTTAAGACTGCGTTTTGAGCAGTGACCTCGAGGATGAGGTATATATAGAGCAACCCGAAGGGTTTGTAGTATCGGGTCGAGAGGCAAGGTATGCAAACTCGTGAAGTCTCTATATGGTTTGAAACAAGCGCCGTTGCAATGACACTTGAAATTTGACAATATAATGTTAGCAAATGGTTTCAAGATCAACGAGTGTGACAAATGTGTCTACGTTAAGAACACTGATAATGGTTATGTTATAGTGTGTATGTATGTAGATGACATGTTGATCATGGGTAGCAATACTCAAGTCATTAATGACACAAAGCGCATGTTAAAAAGAAATTTTGACATGAAAGATATGGGATTAGCTGATGTGATTCTTGGAATCAAGATTCTAAGAAGATCAGACGGAATTATCTTGACACAATCTCACTACGTCGAGAAAGTGCTTAAGAAATTCAACGCGTTTGACAGTTTACCTGCTAAGACCCCATTGGAGCTCAATGTTCACTTGAGTAAGAACATGGGTGAACCTGTTGGACAAGAAGACTATGCTAAGGTCATCGGGTGTTTGATGTATCTTACAAATTGCACCCGACCCGACATAGCTTGCGCTGTGAACAAATTGAGTCGTTACACGAGCAATCCAAGCAAGGAGCATTGGAAGGCTCTAGTGAGAGTTTTGAGGTACTTGAAGTATACTCAAAATCATGGGCTGCATTTCACGAGATATCCCCGTCTTGAAGGGCTTGTGATGCCAATTGGATATCTGACACGAAAGATTCACTTTCTACAAGTGGGTACGTGTTCACGATTGGGGGAGGTGTTGTTTCTTGGAGATCCACGAAACAGACGTGTATAGCCCGATCCACCATGGAATCAGAATTCATAGCTTTGGATAAAGGCGGTGAGGAAGAGTGGCTCAGTAATTTTTTGGAAGATATTCCATGTTGGTCTAAACCTGTGCCACCGGTGATGATTCACTGTGATAGCCAAGCGGCTATTGGAAGAGCGAAAAGTGGTTTGTATAATGGTAAGTCTCGACATATACGTCGGCGACATAATACCGTGAGGCATTTGATCTCAAGTGGGGTTATATCAATTGACTATGTCAAGTCAATAGATAATCTGGCAGATCCGTTAACCAAAGGGTTGAACCGGGATCAAATGATCAAGTTGCTAGAGGGAATGGGATTAAAATCCACATCTTAAGAACAATCATAGTGGTAACCCAACCATGATGATTGGAGATCCCAAGAACTTGGTTCAATGGGAGAACTAAGCTATAGGAGTTCGTGTATAAACATTGAGTTAGTCTGTTCCCTATAAAGCAAACGAGTGTTGAAAAACTTGCCTAGTGGTGAGGTTGAGTCGTTGACTCTTAATGATTCCTAAGATACCTCGAGGAGGTTGAGTATGACAAGATACTCGGTAAAGAATCACCTATGTAAGTGCGAGTGGGCCGCTTCAAACAAAACACTTATGAATCCAAAGTGGATGTCCATGGCCAAAATGGAATCAAACGTGAGAACGGATGAGGTTGAGGTGTTAAAGTGTTAATACCATTGTCTCAGTGCACGTTGTGGGGGAATAGTTCAAGGCATCGTGTCCACTAATCCGCCTGTGTACTCGATGGTACTAACTATGGAAGGTTCAAGGTCATAAACCACCTGTCCAAATATTTTAACATCTCTTGAGGACTGAGCTGTGTCTGCATACATGCATATGGCTATTTCCACTCATGTGGGGGATTGTTGGAAATCTGCATATATATATATATTATATATATGGTCAAGTTGTCAGGAAGCTACTTTGACCAAGATTTTGAGTGACGTAACGTTTAATTTTGTGAAATTAAACGGCATAGGATCGATCTACGTTTTGAGTAGATGATCGTGGTGTATTCACATTCTCAAATCCGATTTCCGGTGAGTGAGAAATAGTGGATCAAAGTTGGTCACTTAAACATGGAGTTATGTGATTAAGGGATAAGTATGGATTAATTAATCTTTATCCCACATTGATTAATGTATCTTCATTAATTGTCTATATAAGTGGTTCATTGAACACTTAGTATAATTATGTGCACAAGTGATGGGTTTGGAAAGCCCACTTGTGCCGCCTTAGTGCCGGGCGGTGCGGTGCCGGTGCCGGCGCCCGCGCCCGTGCCCATGCCCGGCCCGGCTCCGCCCGGTTCCGTGGTCCGTGGTCCGTGGATCGTGGATCGTGGATCGTGGATCGTGGATCTTGGATCTTGGATCTTGGCATTGGTCTTTGGGTGGTCTTTGGGCCATTCTTTGGGCTGCTCGTGGGCTTGCTTCGTGGGCCCGGTTCCGTGGCCCATTGTCCTTATATTTTGGATCAACGTTTGATCGAGCCCAAAGATGGAGTTGGTCCGAGGCCCAGTGTAGCCCAATCCGTTGGGCTGGCGTGCGATGGAGTTGGTCCGAGGCCCAACTCGTGGCCCAATCCGTTGGGCTGCTTTGTGCACTGAAGAGACGTCCGGATCGTCCAATGAACACCGACGCACGCGTTGTCCGATTCGTCAGAACCGTCGGTAACGTTCCGACATGATGGCTCTGCGGAAAGCGTGTCCACGTTGTCTCCGAAACCGCCGCGCACTCGATAGGGACATAACTCGTAACACCCGACATCAATGCGGTGTTGACTCAAAGATGCTTTCTCATGAGGGACGACGCCTATAAATAGGACATGTCTCCCCAGCATAAGCGACCTACTGCAAAAGCATTCTAGCATACCTAAGAGCACTCTCTGCATTCACATTTTGTGTCCAAGCTCTGTCCTAGCTTCCGTCCAGTTCGACGGAGCTCGTTGGTTTGCGGTGCTGCCACCCACGAGACGTTGCCGTTTTATCTTTGGGGACGATACGCCAGAACCGAGAGCACTACCGGGGCATATCTCGTCTTGCGGAAAGAGGCCTTCTCGACTCGGCATCTAGAATACGGTTTTTTTTTTTAGTTTCAATTGTATTTCAATTCTGTTTTAAGTTCATTATTATTTGATCTCCTACTTCTACATTTCTGTTAAGTTGTAATACGCCCGGCAAGTCTGTACTGTTTTTGTACACCTTTTCCAACAGTTTTCAGGAAAGAGTAGAAAGCTTATTGAATGGCTTACCTGGTTGCTTAACAGTCACCATTAACCGAGCTAACAATTTGAGACAGGTTTTGGGAGGCACCAATGCTTTTTTCCGATTGACTATAGGCCATGACCCTCCAAGGCGTACTAAGGTATTGAATACTTTATTTTCCAAATGTTGCCACCCTGGGTTTGTTATGCTTATTTGATGTGGACATAAAATGGAATATGCTTGGTCTTAAATATATGTTTGCATCCCTCCATCCTTACTTGTAACTTCATGTATATGGAAAGATTTTATGTTGCTAATATTTTTATTTGTCTTATTTACATAATATAATACGTAATGAGATGCATTAGCTGTACTGTAGCTGCTTATATTCAAAGTTGGCTTACAAATGACTCTCATATGCTTTTAGGTTGTGAACCAAAGCACCTCACCGGAATGAAGCCTTTGATGTGCCACCTAAGGGGCAAAAGTTGCACATTGTGTGCAGAAACAAAAGTATGTTTGGAAAGGTACAAGTTTTGGGCTCAGTTAACATTAACAAGGGACTTCTATAAATTATCATATATCCAATAGATCATCATAATACCCCTCCAAAAAAATAAATATTCATGTTAATGCACAAAGAATTTAACAAGCAATTCCACTTCCCAATAGAAACTATAAGATCTACTTGGTATGAATTGTTTATGATTAGGCGTGTCAATAATATGACCCGAATAACTCGATAAAATTATAGGGTAACCCGAATATAAAATAGGGCTATTCGGGCCAGCCCATTCGGGTCTGCGGTTTAATCGGGCTGTCCCGTTCGGGTTGCGGGTTAGCCTAGCGAGCAAGGGAAAAAAAAACTCATTTTCTTTTCTTTATTTTTTACTTTGTCTAGTAGTTAGAAATTCAAAATTCTTCATTTCAAAAATTTAAGTCTTGTTGTTAATCTTATTAGTATTGAGAATCAATATTTGACTTTTATATCCCAATATATTTTTTAGATATATATGTTAATATTGTTTACAGTGATACAATTTACTTTTCATGTTTAATTATTTTAAACTGTATAGCAATTATAGATTATATATTTAGTAATTTATAGTGAATTAAATTATTAATTTTTTCAAGTTATAATTTTTAATTGGTATTATAGTGAATTAACTTATTAAATATTTAGTAAATAATTAACTAGCTATTATGGAATATGAATATTCAGACATATTAAAAAAAAATTAGTTGTGAGCATTATTTTCTATTTTTAATATTGTAATATAATTTAAATGGTATTATATTTAATTAACTTATTAAATTTTTTCAAGATATGAGTTTAACTCCGTTATAATTGTATTATATTATTAAAAATCATTTAGTCATATGGAATATGAATATTAAAGCATATTAAAAAAAGAATTTAGTTATGAGCACTATTTTCAAATTTCATTATTTTCTTTTGAAAGTTAATATAATAAGATTAAAAAAACTTGTGGAATGTATTATGGTTTAATAATCAAAAGTTTGACTTATTTTTCACTTCTTTGTACTCTTAAGCTTAATATAAAATAGTTATTATAAAAATATGATTATCCATAAAATATATATATATATATATAGTTTATATTTCTCCAATGCTTTTTGCAAAGTATTTGTTATAAATATAGCATTATCAATATATATATATATATATATATATAGTTTTTTTGTTCTTAATCTTTGTGGCCCGATTGATATCTCTACTTATGATTATGGTAACCAATTATCTCTCTTGTCGGTAATAAACTTGAAACATGGTTAAAAAATTATCCCTTTAGTTTTCTAATTTGTACATTGTTCAATTTTCTCAGAGTACTCTTGGTAGGGTTAGAATTCAAATCGACAAAATTGTGAATGAAGGAATACTCAGTGGCGTTTTCAACATAAAGAGGGTTGTATGAAGGAAGGGTACAGTGGCCTTTTTGGCCTCATCCACCACCATGATCACCATAAAGATAAAGAAGGCTCTACCCATAAGGAAGGGCAAGGTGGCCTTTTCAGCCTCGGCCACAGCCACCGCCATGATAACCATAAAGATAAAGATGGCTCCACCTATAAGGAAGGGCGTGGTGGCATTTTCCATCTCGGCCACAGCCACTGCCATGATCACCATAAAGATAAAGATAAAGATGGCTCTGGGTCTGACCGTACGCTTGAACTTGAGATAACCTGGTCCAACAGGGTCAAGTAAAAAGAGGACGAAGCACAACATATCCCACCATTTAAGGTAACGGCTTGGCAGTTGTGGCAAATATTTTGAGCTATGCTTTGCAAAGGGCGCCCAAAATCTTGAGTTAGGCATGGCAGAAGGAACAATCCACTTGTAAAATGGTGAAACACATGAAGCTAGAGTATCTTATACCAATGTGAATATCTGCCTAGAATGTTCTAGTTTTGAGGAAGACTATGTGAAATACGTTAGAAATTTGGTCAGGTTTGGTGGGAAATGGGATGAAAGCCATCCCATGGCCAAGAGTCTCAAGTTGTTAAAAATGCAATTTCGTGTACATAAATATCTAGTGGTCTAGCAGCTGTAATTGGAATGTGCCCTTCTATTTGGTCAAAATGGAGCTGCACTTAGTATTATGTATCAGTAACGTAGAATTGAGTAAATGTAATGTAAATGTAAATAGCCTGCTGAAGTGCATTAGTTTTGTATTTTTCCTGTTATTGCTTCTTGAATTAGTCCACTCGTTCACCAATTATCATCCCATGAGGGTTGCGCATGAATCAGCATTTCTTAATTTTATTTCACTCTTTTAGATTAAGTATATTGCAAATTCCTAAATTGATCCATTTTCCTTGCCCTGAATCCTAAGTGTGATAATCCTGATCTTAATTCTGCTAATTTTACATCAGAAGTTCCCCAAAATTTAGCAATCCCTGTTTTGAAAATGCTCCTCCAAGGGTTTCGTACTACTTTCCTGATCCCTTCTTTCCACAGCTTCCATGCCTCTACATTCATTATATCATAATGGGAATGCAGCATGGCCTCATCTTTCTTAATAATATCATGAGGTTCAAATTCAAGCATCAGAAAATCCATATGGTACACCAAATCTGGTGCGGAAAATTTCAACAACAAATTCGCCAGGCCCGGTGAGTTTTTCGACTAGGGAATTTGTGCCTCAATACATTACTGAAAAAATTTGTGCCACAATCTCCGAATCGTCATAGTTACCCTGCTCAGTCATGGCTGGATCTGGACTTTCTAAGACCGCAAAAAGAATGGATAAAATGGACGCTATAAGTGTCAACACGATTGATATCAGCCTATCAAAGAGGAAGTTCACATCTTTTAAGTACAATGATATACGCCACAATCAAACTACAAAAAGTGAGTCGTTACTGTACCATAGCATATCAAGTGAGAAGCACACTAAGAGAAACTCATCAAACATGATCATTATTTTGCAGCAGCAACCATCGAAGCTCTGGCTCGTGTAAAAGCAGCAATTAATGACCCCAACTGCAGCTTGTCATTGCATGCCATGCACAACCTATATCTGCAAGCACAACAAGCACTTAATGCAAAACTGATAAAACTCACACGAGCCACAAATTTGACAAGTGGTGTTCAGTGTAGAGGCCCATGACAAAAGTATATGTAAGATATCCACATTGATATCACGTTCCCTTTTCATAAATAGACGACTATTGAAGTAACTGAGGTATATTTAAAGCATAACACCAATTCGTAGCCCGGCTTTAAGTTCTGCAAACTGAGGAAAACATAGAGAAAAAAGATACATACTCGATATCAGCCATATCATTAATAAGTTGAATGCGGACAGCTGGTGGCATCTTGATCTTAAAACAAACCTGATATCAAGAAGTAAGATATGAGGAAGAGGAGATTTATGTGGTAAATAAACAAAAATCTAAGCACATACATGGTAACTTCTCTCACAATATCAACCACAGCCAACCCTTTTCTGCTCTTCATTTCAGAGATTCCTGGATGTTTTAAACAGCAGAATAAGCAGACCCACAGTAGAAAAATTATAATAATATAGAGGTATTCAGCTTGAAGATTACTCTTGCTGCTAGTTGTGAAGGGCTCATTCAGGAGCCAATAGGAAATCTGTTCGATGTCTTTAGGCAAAGGGTTCCCAGTACACATGTATACCGCTTCTTCTGTGATCTGCTGACAGGCCATATGTGTTGACTGCACACAAACAGCAAGGATAAAACTACTTTACCATGAGGTTAAGAGAAAAAGGAAATATGGCTACATTGGGCACAATGAATTCGAAGCAAAAGCATTATGCAAATGACATATGAGCATCATCATGTAGATGGGCAAATTGCCAACAAAGTCCTCAAAGGGGCACATGAGATCAAGAATAATTGGCCATAAATGAACTTCATATTTCCATTTTGACATTGGCTTGAGTATGAAGCTATGCTGAAGAGATGTATAAAACAAATGAATTACATGAGCGTGATATTAACCTGTAAAATATTCAAGGCTTTTCTCATATCACCATTACTGAGCTGTACAAGAGCTTTCATACCATTTTCTGGAACATCAAGCCTGGAAGTGTAAAAAAAATTGATATTGTAGAACAATAAAATATAAAGATATGTAGGAGAAAAGTATAGAGACATGTAGGAGAAAAGTAGTAGTTATTTTTATTCATCACTGCATAAAACACCTATATATAATACAAGATACTAAGGTATATTGGGTACATAACCCATGTGGGATAGTTCACCTATATATATAATACAAGATACTAATGCAGATTGGGTACATAACCAATGTGGGATAGTATTCTACAACACTCTCCCTCAAGCTGGTGCATATATACCAATCATGTCTAGCATGGTACAAAGTTTTGAGAATCGATTCCTCCTCAAGTAATAAAGAAGACATCAATAATAATAGTAACCATGGAAAGGCAAAATTGTAGTAATAACCGACAAAGTTGGTACAGTTGGTTGTGGCGATGGCAGCGACATGCAGAAACCGAACAAAATCAGTAGAGTAGTGGGTAGTAGCAATTGAGCAAAGTCGATAGGGCAGTTGGCAACAACCGCAACAGAATATGACTGCGGCAATGGAGACAGGTAGAAACCGAACAAAATCGGCAGGGCAGTTGGTAGTAGTAACCGAACAAAGTCGGTACAGCATTGACAGCAACATGAGTCTGCTTTAAACAAAATAATTGGTAGTAGCAATCGAGCAAAGTCGATAGGGTAGTTGGCATCAACCGCAGCAGAACAGGACTGCGACAGTGGAGACAGGTAAAAACCGAACAAAATCGACAGGACATGATAGTTGGTAGTAGTAACCGAACAAAGTCGATACAACAATGACAGTAACATGAGTCTGCTGAGCAGAGTGGCCGCAGTGGGGCAAATTAGGACATAGTGGCTCCGGCAGCAACGACATAGCAGATTAGGGCAGAGAGGGGTTAGAGATTCTTCCCCGCTCTGATACCATGTAGAACAATAAAATATAAAGATATGTAGGAGAAAAGTAGTAGTTATTTTTATTCATCACTGCATAAAGCACCTATATATAAAACAAGATACTAAGGTAGATTGGGTACATAGAATACAAGATACTAAGGAAAATTGGGTACATAACCAATGTGGGATAGTATTCTACAACAGATATTAATCTCAAAAAAATTCAAAAAAATACTATATAACAACTTTATACAAATTTAGTTGTCTAGTTAAGATATAGGAGATGCAATACATCAAAAACTTAGTTGCAATAAAACTTACCCTTCAGATTCAATTACATGTTTGAGCCTCTCCCTCACATGAACAGCATCAAGAGGGGCAAAGCGGAACCGTGTACATCTCGATTGCAGTGCTGGAATAATTTTATTGACATTGTTGCAAATCAAAGCAAATCTATTGCTTTTGGTGTATTTCTCAATCACTGAAAAGCAAATATAATGCAGAAAAAGAATGTTGTTTAAATCAAATAGAATAAAACTTACAAGAACAGTAGGAAAAATAAAAAATCTTGCCTCTACGAAGAGCAAATTGTGCATCCTTAGTCATGGCATCTGCTTCATCCAGTAGAACCAATTTTACGGCTTGCTTTTCCCTGTAAGAAACAAGGCACTCAGGTCTGATTGAAGTCACCACGATAATCCAAACAGTAATGACTAATGCAGAATTTGAGTAAATAACTAAATAGACTGGATAAACACAAGGACTAAGTTCAGAAGCCGAGCAAATTTCTCAAATACTAGACAAAAGTTTAACATTTAGCATCAGAAGCTCCCTAGTTGCTTTCCAGATCAGATGTAATGTTCATCATACTTGTTCTTATCATATTCCATTATAACCTTCAGCCAAGTGACTATGCAGCTTTTTGTAGGTCTGTTTAATCAAAGTGACTGATTATAGACATAAAAGGATAATGCACAAAAAGCACATGTGTGCGCCAGAAAATACCCAAAAGAGATGCTCTGGGTGCTTGCGAAGTCCTGAATCTGCTGTCTAACAACATCAATACCACGATCATCGGATGCATTCAGCTCCAGAACCATGTTTTGCAGCTTGTTGCCATAAAGTTTCCGAGCCATTGCCAAAACCGTAGATGTCTTCCCTGTTCCCGGCGGTCCATACAGCAGCAGATGGGGCAATCTGTTCCCAGTTGCTAATCTACCAACTGTGGCACAGAAAAACTAAGTAAATGACCAATACATAAAAGAAACTAAGCATATAATTATGCACAATCACTCACAATTGTGAAGCAAACCCTTAAACTCACGATATTAAATAACAAGAACTACCAATGGAGATAATAATGTAATCACTAAATGCAAACATGAAATGACACGCCAGATGCACAAATGAACTGGAGAAATATCCCATAATCTTAATTCTTAAACAAAAGTGGCAGAAGATTTAAATTTGTAGACAATAATGGCATTGCTTGACGAAATTCCAACACGATTTATACATACGGAAAGATAAACGTCTACAAAATTTAAATGCTTCCATGCACATGAATTATCCAGACACCCAGAATTCATTAGACATCAAATTCTTCAACACTCAACTGTCAAAATAGGCAAAAAAAAAAAAACAGCACTCACGAGGCCAGGGTTTTTCACGAGTGATTGCCAAAACTAAGCCTACCAAATGTTCGGCAAAATGCGCAAAAGAAAATATTGAACAAATAGAAAGCGTAACTTACTGGTCTCAACAATGTCGCGGTGCGCGGCGACGTCATCTAGAGACTGAGGGCGGTATTTCTCGACCCAAGGGGTGGCTCTGGTGTCCGCCGGAGCAGCTGAAACGACGATGTTCTTGCCCTTGAGGTTGGACTTCGTGGAATTTAAGTTGCCGTTGTCTTCATCGACGTCCATGACATCTATCATCTCCGCCATTCTTCTCAAGGCCGAAAACAACGACGCCGTTCGATTCGGTGTTTTTCACCTCGGCAATCTGCGCTCGCTCTCTCTCTCTCTCAGTTCTCTATACCGTGGGTGCCGTGGGCGAGGAACTGCCTTCGGTGGACTGTGGTACGGTTTCTGCAGTGAGGCTGTGAAACTTATTGGGTTTAACAGTTTGAGTCGCGTTTTTACTAAAAATGAAATTTGAAAAATTACATATGATTTGATGAAACAGAAGAGAGGAGAACCGCAGAGGAGGTGCACGGGCGCGTATCGCGCGTTGAGGAGATTGGCGCCAATTAATGTTGGCATGGGGAAAAATGAATTCTGCTCCCGTCTAGAGACTCTCTTTTAAAAATATTCCGCTATTATTGGTTACTTCCAACAAAAAAAATGTATACTAAAAAACATCTTAAATTTTGTATTATACACTATTTTACATATAAAACATAATTCTCATTAATCTATGTAAATAATAAAGGTATCAACAATAACGAGACAAATGAAGTATTTTTTTGGAAAAAGAAATAAAATAAAAATGCAGTCTTTTAATTTTTATAGTATAGCTCATTTCATAATTTTGGTATCAAAATTTATCTATAACTTGTTCAGCACAATAAATTGTTTGTGTACGGTTTGATCAACGGCGATGAATTTAAATCATATACACAGCCTTGTGTTTACTAAGGAGGCATTTACTTTAGAGGCTCAAACCTAATTAATCACTTCTATTAAAACATATACCACCAATAACCTTTTCCAAAATTTCCTACACCTTAACTCATTACATTAAAATAGATTAATTTCCTTGTTTTCGATCGACCGGAGACAAAACTTTCTCGATCGGAAACAGACATTAGTCGACTAAAAACAAGGGAATATTTGGATAAATTGAAAAAAAAAGATTAATTTTCCGGTTTAACAAGCGCAAAACAATACTAAAAAAATGCTCAATCCACATCCAAAACGAGAGTCGAGCAAAATCTCTTTATTTTCGATGCCTCGAGGGCTTCGCTTCTGGTGTGAAGGGCACAAATAAACATATACTCGATCGAAAACAAGAAAATATGTGGACAAATTAAGAAAAAATAGACTAATTAATTTTTTGTTTTCGACTAATGTCATTTCGATCGAGAAAACTCGATCTCGGTCGACCGAAAACAAGAAAATATGTGGACAAATTGAAAAAGACTAATTTCTTTGTTTTCAGTCGATTAATGTTTGTTTTCGATCGAGAAAGCCTTGTTCCCGGTCGATCAGAAGCAGACATAATAAATTGGTCATGTAGTGTATTAAATTAAAAGATTGGATATGGAAAGTACACACTTTTAAAAAGTATGTAATTGTATATAATTCCACTTTACTTTATATGATTAGTATTTTGAATGATTGAGTACTTGATAAATTATATATATGATAAGATAGTTTTAATCTATCAATCATTTGTTTACTGGAAGGGATTAGGGAAAATTAATATTAGAATATATAGTTCTCCCTTTGTTTGGACGATGATTCTAATCTCACCAATATTGGTTGGATTAAAATCAATGGAAAATAACCCAAAAATGATCAAATTGATCTCGAGCTTTAGATATACTCAAATGTTAATCCATAAAAAAAGCGTTGGATTATATTAGATTAATTAACATTTCATGAATATTGGAGGTTGTATTTTATGAAATACGGTGGCGTATTTTCACATTAATGAATCAAGGAGAATATAGCACGACAATGATAGATGTGAACATTATTCGAAAGTTGATTTATAAGTTATTTATTAAGTATTCTAGAGCTAATAAACTTTTACAAAGTATTTAACAGCCACTAAAAGAAAGGTTTGATTTAGTACCGAAACAAAATGTTAGAACTTAGAAGCTTATATAAGTGGAGATTAACCCCTATGCTCCAATTAGCATTCCAATCTATATCTCATTCAATTCAAATTCTCTGCAATACAAGGCGAAATAAATCTTATTTAGACAATGATTAGACAATTAGCATTTTCTTCATTTCACAATGATTAGACAATGTATGGTAATGACATCCTCAATACACAGTACTGTATAAATGGCTAACAGAAACATGAGACGAGATGTAATGACATCATCAACATACAGAACAGTATAATGCCTAAAATGAAACACGAGACGAAATACCATTATGCTATACGGAATCTACCATCTCTCCCAAATAATTTTGTTATTCATCCATGTTCTGTATATTTACCAAAAGTCTCCTCAGTACTCCTACAGATTATGTAAACATTCAAAGATTGCTATATTTACTGAATACTAACAGCATAGAGTTACATCATATATATCTGCTACAAATCACCTCTGCATAAAATTTCTGCGCCTAACGCCTCCAGAATCTGAATCCCGCAGGGCAAATATCTCCCAAGATACCATCATTGTCAGCATTATGCAGATCAAAATCTCCGTGGTAACCACGATCTACGCTGTTTATAAATAAATAAACAAAGAAATTGTAGTGAGAGTGCCCCCAGCCTAGTAAAGCCGAAGCAAATGAAAAGGGAGTAAATGAAAAGGGAGTAAATGGTCAGGACTTTGGAAGCTTGTTGCAGTTTGCTGGCGCCCATCCGACTTGCTGCCTCTCGTTGTCGTAGATCACCAACTTGTCTTGCAGAAAAATGTCTGCACTTCGAAGGTTTTTACAAATCAGATTGCAAGAAAGAGATTAACTGCATTGGGTATGCTGTGTCGAGAATTCCTACCTCCAATCACATTCATACTTTCCAACCCAACCTCTCCCCCGTTCAGAATGCCTAAGCAGACATTGCCGTGTTCCTGAATCAAGAAAGGTGAGTTGTGCGTAGAAATGGATCCATACCACCCAATTCCCAATCAGCATTTATTAATCCCCCGTTAGGATTTACTGTCCTCAATTCAGGATTATTAATCACAATTAGGATTTAATTAGGACGGATGAAACAGAGTGTGCCTCTAGAAAGAAACGTAAGTCGAGCTACTCACTGTAACAACGAGGTAAGATTCTGGGGCAGCTGAAGCTGAACTTTTTTGCCGTTCGTGAAGCTCAGAGCCAACGGCTTGAAGTAGTTGGCAGCATCAAGAATCGATTTGAAGGGCTTAGCGCCTTTCCAGCAGATGGGAAGGCTTTTATCCTCGACTGCATCTTTCAGTTGCTTTCCATTCAAGTTGCCTTTTATCTAGCAACATTTTAACCTTGTTAAACCATATGGGCAGAGTACTTGAACTTAAAAATGAACCTTCTATACTAAAACTCACCAAAGAAACGAGAGCGTTGTATGCTTGAGAGCTGAAGTAAGTATAAGTGCTTCCACTATCAAAAACTATGGGAAGGCCCTTCATATTAGTAGCTTGACCACCGACTTGGAGGTTGGCCGGTCCTAACGAGTAGTATTTCCTGAATAACAACAAGAGGATAGTAAGCAATCGGTGTATCATATCAGCTAACGTCTCTATAGATAGTTAAACTTACGATTGGCTCAATAGTGGTGTCCAAATGATCCCTGAAGTAGGGAGAAAATCATCTCCAAAGAAGAGAAACCCACCACCTTGTCGGCTTAGACAATGACCAACGACATTTCGTATCAAACCCATGTTCCGTAACTGAGCTAAGATGCTTGATTTTCCAATTCCTAGTCCGAGGACTCCATCTGTGTAAGGTACATGAGCTGTGTCTTGAACTTCTTGGTTGTATCCACATCTAGATACATTCAAGAAGATATAAGTAGTTGAATTGGAAGCATACGATGTCTTATTCGACAAATAACAAATACGACCCTCAGACTTAAGCTCAGAGACTACACAAAAAGTTGAAAAAACAGAAAGCATCAAATCAAAAATGGATAGTCCTTTTTACCCAAATGCCAGTTTTGGAGCCACAATGGTACCATTGGTAAACCTAAGAGGAAACGAGTCCTTAACCATCACGCCCAAAGATGAACCATGGTCAGCATAATCAACCTCGTAGTCACACTGCTCCTCCGGTGATCGACAATTATGGTTCCCCGGACCATGAAGTGAGACACACAGGGGGTCGAGGCATGTGATGAGGTTTCTTTTGGGTTTGTAAAGACTGTGAGGAGCCTAAAAAATTTTGACCAAAGTATAAGGCATCATTCTCAATAAGCAATGAAATTGAAAGTGTAAATTAATGTCAAGCAAGAAGGTCACCGGTGTGCATTTCGTGCAAGGTGCATCACACTGAAGCCATGTGAGATCACTGCCAGTATCGATATCAAGAAAGTAGGGTTTGGGAGGCTGGCCGACATTCATCGTTACATGAAAGTACCTATGTAAGGAATGGAAGATCAACAATATGTTGAATCACATTAATGGAAATTAAGAACTAGATGAACTTCTTTCCAAAGATAGATGTTTCATCAACTGATGCAACTTCAATATCAAAGTTTGATAATTGCAGTCAAGTAACTTGGCATCCAAATAAAAGAGAGAGAGAGAGAGAGATTCTTGAAAAATATACATCTTCAAAAATAAATAAACAAATAAAGGCCCTGAAATTTCAGGCCTTCGGCATTTCAAACATCAATATTTATTAATTAAAGATCAAATAACTGGGGATCACATTAAATTAGAACCTAATATGAAAATTTCTCAAAATTCAATTAGCCCAATAAATTCAAGAAAACCATGACGAAAGAAGTACCCTTTTGGATAAACATTTCCGGAGACGGGGAAAATCACAGAGGATTGAAAGCGTCTGCCAGATTTCAACAGGTCTTTGCTGATTGTGTGGGGCTGGTATGCAGCAGCTGCAACCCATGCCAAAAGGAACAACACCAGTGCTCTATGCATATTCAAATTGATGATCACATAAAAAGGGCTCTCAAACGAAAAGGGGTTCTCGAAAAGCCAAAAAGAAAAAAGGGATTTAGGATTCTCAGAAGAAGAAGGAAAAGAAACAGAAAAAAAATCAAAGGAAAAGGACTTGACTTTTACGCGGACTAAAAAAACACACTTCTTCTAAGGCTCTCTTATTCAGTCTTCAGTGAGTTTCTCAGAGAGGATAAAACGAAATGAAGTCACTCGGAATTTTTATTTTTTTTGGTCATTAAATACAAAATTTTTAGCGATGGATTCGAGCAAGATCTTTACCAGACGATTAACCATTCTATCACTAGGCCAACACACGCACACAACTCTCGGAAATTTCTGTGTCCACGTATGACTTATCTATCTAATAGTATTATATAGATACAAAAACATACAAATTGTAGGCGGACCCAGTGCAAATATGTATAAGAGTGAACAAAATACTCGAAATTCGAATATCGAATCCAAATCAAATCGAAATTTAAAATTCGAATCAGATTTTTGAATTTTCGATTTGGATAGTATTGAATTTTTAAAATTTTAGATTTTCGGATTGATATATATTAAAATCCTAAAAATTCCGATATCCGAATTATAATTAAGATATATCCATGTATATTCATATATTATATTACTTAAATGATTAGAACCCGTTAAAAATGGGATGAAAAGAATTAAAATAATAATTTAATATTAAAATAACATCATAAATAATACCCATTTGTTCCATCCAAGAAGGTCCATTTCTTTTCAGTATGGTTATTTAGGAGAATGGTGTAAAATGATTAAAGTGATAAAAAGTATGTAGGTCTCATAATTTTTGAAGAGATAATTATTTCCTAAAAAGAAAACAGACCATCTTGGATAAGACAGATCAAAAAAATACATGTCATTTTGTGTGTGACGGAGGGAGCATTAAACATATTCGGATTTTCGGATTTTTCCGTACTTTTTGATTTGGCTCGGATTTGATAATAAAAATTTTAGATTTTTGGATTTTGGATTTACGGATATATAGTTCAAAATTGATATTTTTCTTGTAAAAATTCAAATTTTTGGGATCTGTTCGGATTAGGTAAAGTTCGATCCGAAATCCGAATGTTCATCCCTAATATGACCTTCATGCATTTCAAAAAAAATCCTTATAAATGTAAATTTGGTGCAAAAGTATACAAATTTTTAAATAAATAGTGCAATTATTGATGGGATATGACCCAACCGCCTGACTTGGCAAGCCCAAACGAGTTGGGCTTGACCTAATGAATGACCCACGCGGTTAAGTCTAAAGCCAGTCTAAACCCTAATCAAGACCAAGTCGAGGCGCAAATCGTGGCGATATGAAGGAGATCGTGGTCGGTTATGGAAGGAGATCGTGATCCCACAAATCGAGGATCGATACAAGATCCATAAACATGTATAAATAGAGGTTAAATCGACGGTAGAAGGGTTAGCAACTTATTGAATACTGTAGCTTTAGATACACTCATTGTAATCCGATTATAGTGAAAGTATTGAGAATCATCACCTCCGTGGACGTAGATCTCATTCTGGGTCGAACCACGTAAAAACTCTTATGTTCTTTACTGCTTTTCTTAAATCTCGTATATTTACATACACTAGAATTATCAATTATATTCCTCCAATTAACAAAGTGTAAACAACCATCAAATTCCCTTGATTTTGCATTTTTTTTTAAATAAATAAATAATCGGCTAGATCAAGAGCATCAAAAGCATGGAAAACAGTGGAGCTCCACAACTTGCTCTTAAAAATATGTTTTTCATTCTCGAAGGCTTCACTAAATACGGATTCTCTCACGCTCAGGAATAGGGGTGACTCAGGTAGTCGGGCACGATATCCGATCCAAAATTTATCGGGTATTGGGTACCCGATTATTCGAAAATCGGGTGTAGGGGTCGGGGTCGGGTAGACTATTTAGGTGAGATCGGATATCAGGTATACCCGACGGCTAGTCGGGTATTACCCGATACCCGATTTTTTAAAAATATTTATATTTTATATATTTTTATATATTTAAATATATAACTAATATATTGTAATATAGTTTTATTATTTTTAATTTTAATATGTGAAATTTATAAGTGATAACTTAATATTAAAAATAGCATATATATTTAAATACGTGATATGCTATCATAACTTGGCAAATGAGAGTATATAACTAACATTATGTCATTATATATCTAAAGTTATGTACAAAAAATAAAATAAAATAAACACAAAGAAAAAAATGTTATCATAATACCTTGGGAATATCCAAATGTATAGCTAACATAGTTATTAGTAACAATACAACATATATATAGATTTATATACAAATATAAAAATAAAATAAATAAATACAAAAAAAGTGCATGATGGAAGAATTTTTATTATTATTATTTAATATTATTAATTCTAATAAACTAGTACTTACAATAAATGACAAAAATTTTATATAAGCTACATACTAAGTTTGATATTCTTATTAGCTCATATATTAAGTTGCCACTCTTTCTAACCAAATGTTCAATTATAACCTTCAAAACATAACAAAACACGCACGGATTCACATGCAACAACTTTAATTCAAATTTTGTTATAAATGTCTCTTTCTTCTCTTACTCCCTCTCTCTCACCCGACAACCGCTCTCTCTATCTTTCTATCACCGGCCAACCTGCTCTCTCTCTCTCTCTCTCTCTCTCTCTCTCTCTCTCCCCGCCAACTGCGCCCAGGTGACAACCCTCCTCCCTTGTTTCCCACCAACCCCGCTCCCAATGACAACCCTCCTCTGCTTTCCGTGGTCAACCTGTAATACCCCTTATTTTCGGGAAAATTTTATTTAATTTATCTTTAATCGTTTCGTATCCGATTTTCTTTATTTAATTTCTAATCATGTTTAGAAAAAAAGAAGTATTAACTTACTAATCAACTTAACACCAAAATATTTAGGTTTTTTGAATAAATAAGATGAGCCTCATTTTCACTTTTGATTCAATTTCTAAAATGGATCAACAAACCGTAAGATATTTATTCTCTTAAGCTTTATTTATTCATTTGATTCTGGCTATTCACGAGGCCACGACAACCCAGACCTTGGTTGCAACCTTTAAAACCTCTATTCCTCTTCTCCCTTTTCCTTTTACCATGATCTGCGTTTCTCTCTCGGTAAAGGAATCGAACCTTCACTTTCATTTATTTTCCTCTTCATCATTGTCATCGACCCTTTGTCCGCTTGCTTTGCGAATGATAAAAGCTTCTCACCCTTTCTATTAGACAAGAAAACCAAAGCAGAAAATAATCCGGTTCAACATAAAGGTCCATCCTCTAACTCAAACAACGAATCCATAATATTGTTTTGCACGCATGTCTGTAAGCGAAAATACATAAATACAAAAAGGCGATACTTGAAAACATAAGATGGAAATATGAATGAAACCTTCGCCAAATTTACGAACAAATCTATAGGAAGCAATACTCTTGCATAACTTATTAACAAAAAAAAAAAAAAAAGAGAAAGGAGGGTAGAGCCGAAAGGGGCACGAGAGGGTGGGAAGTAAAGAGTGGTGTGTGCGTGTGTTTCTGTGTGTGTGTGTGTATGTCCAGTGTGTGTATCTCCAGTGCATGTATATTTCCAGTATGTGTGTGTGTGTGTGTGTGTGTATATTTTGAGAAAGAGAGGGATGAAGACAAGTGGTTTGAGGTCGGTGGTGAAGGCGAAGAGAGGCGGCGACTAGGGAGGCGAGAGGAGGTCGGCGGACGACGATGGTGAGGAGAAGGGCGGCGGCGGTGGAAGGAAGGTCGTCGGCGGGCGGAGAAGAGAGAGGAGGCAGCGAAGGGGAGAGGAGATCGGCGGTGGCAAAGAGAAAGGAGATCGGCGGTGGCGGAGGAGGAGAGGTGGTCGGCGGCGGCGAAGAAGGGGGTGGGCGGCGAGCGAAGGGAGAGGGTGAACAGCGGAGAGAGTGAGAAGGGGATGGCGGCGGTGGAGAGAGGAGGTCGATGGCGGCGGTGGCGAGAGAATGAGGGAAGGCGGCGGTAGGAACAAGGTGGGGGTGGGAGAAGAGGAGAAAGAAGAAGGGGAGGAAAAGGGTTTCGGGAGATACGAGAGAGAGAGAGAAATAGTTTTATTTTCCTTTCTTTTCCTTTTATTTTTCTTTTATTATGTGTTGTTTTACTAATGGTTTGGGCTTAAAGATGATAAATTGGGCTTGTCTTCACAAATGTTTATCTAAAGGATATAGAAAATTAAATAGACTTTCACTTGGGCCCAAATCAAACTTTTAATTTAGGGTGGCCTAATAATTAAATCTTAAATTGTTTAACTTAACATAATATTTAATTATGTTGAGAAAATGCTTATAATTGGAGAAATTGTTATTAAGTGATGTTTGGTTTATAAAATTTTAATTAGTAATATAATTAATTAATTATGTTAGTATATATATTTATATCATATACTAATAAGTTTTTCATTGATACATTGATGTTCCAAAATCAATTTTTGGTTTAAAGGAAATGTCGAGCGAAGGTATTATTGGCACCCTTAGTTAAGCTTCGACCCCTATATTTTTGCTAAAGTTCGGAAAATCCGGACTTAGGAATTTAGAAATGGTAGCCTTACTTTATTTGTAGACTTAAGGCTAGTATTGCTAGACCTTTTAAGATTAGTCTATCTTGTAGGTTTCGTTGACCAAGGGAATTGACTTCGCTTCGCTCAAGGCGAATTTAACCGTTGCTTCTTCGAGGTGGGCTTATTTTACAAAAGTATTTTGAGTTACATGCTCTGATATTTCTAAAATGTGAATGTTTATCCAGTATAAATGTTTTGTTACGCTCTGCTCTGTTTAATGCTCTTATATAACAATTGTGGCTCTTAGTCGGTCTAACACACTTACTAAGGGTTGTGCGCACGGGCTCGAATCGCGGTGGCTTGATCTCCACTTGCGAAACGGCCAAATGAATGGTTTCACTGAATGAATGGTTTCACCCAGGATCCGACGGTGGCTATGTTCCCGGGATCGAGATCCGTTAGGGGCGCTGCCCCGGATCGAGAAGGAATGTATAATGATAAGAGTAACAGCAGAGAGCGTGATACTGGCGCCATAAGAAAAATGAGTGTTTTTAACATAACTGGGGAAGTGGCTTTTAGTTTTGAAACCTTCTTCGTTATGTGGGATATTGGATAAACTGTTTTGATCTTGTGAAATGTGTTAAAGTTTATGCCCACCGAGTACATTAGTACTCACCCAAAATCTTTTCAAATGTTTTCGGTCGACTGGATGGCCTTGACGGGCGGAGCTGAGGCTGGGTTCCACTTCACAATCGACCTGTTTGAATGACTAGTCATATTCAGCTTTCTAATCCTTCAAAATAAGATAACACTACATTTCCTAATGTTTCTCTATGTTGAGCTTGAACTCAAACTTCCCATTTTCTCGCTTTATCTAATGTCATTTGTGGTTATTATCAGTCTGAAACTAAACTTTTGATCTTGGGGACTAGCTATATATTGTTATTTGAAATAACATCTCATCTCGATATTTTTCCCTAAAATTTAGCTTCGTCAAATTTGAAAGAATCATTTTTCACCCTCTTTCAAGATAAGCAAGATTTGAGTCATATCCGCTATCTATTCATTTGAGTTTTGGGCGTGATGAATGGTATCGAGCACTGTTTTCTTTCGTGTCTCGTAATCCCTATTTTATCGTCAAATCCATAATAGTATTCTGGACTTCAAATACTTCATTAGCCCTCGCCTATCGTCCCCGCACAGTCAACAAAGGTTCGTTTAAAGTGAATAATGATAAAGGCTATTATGTGAGTCATTGAACTTCAATGATTAAATGATTGTCGTGTTTGGTAACCGAACCCATGACGACTCAAGTGGAACAAGAATAATGAGATGGATTCTTTGGTATTTCTTTGAACCAACAAAGTTTGGTATGTGTGAGACAATCTAGTGTCTCTATATTGAAGGTTTCAAGTGAAGAAATGAGTATCACATCGTCATTTTAGGATATGATCACTTTGTCAATCAAAATGCTTTGATTAGAAGAACCTAGAATGACCGATAAGAGAATAGTCGCTATGTAGAAAACTCTTGAACATAGGAACCGTACTCTAATGTTTAAGATTTTGCTTAAATTACATCGTTGTCATTAAAATTTTCATCTCATGAACAACTTATTCTTTTAGATGGATCCACCTCGAGACTTCACCATACTACTGCGAACGCATTCACCCACGAACTATTGGTTTCAGATTTTTGAAGGAGGAACGTCGAGACGATTTTGGACATTCGGAGAGATCCCATGAACTTCTTGGTGTTTTCTAGCCCGTTTAGTCGAGTGTGGCGGGAGGCTCGCCTTCTTTGGACTCGATGATTACGACGCTGGGTAAGGCTAGTGAAACTCCTCCCGTAAGATCGAAACCATGGGCTAATGCCCAACGGAGGACACGCCGCAACCGAGCTATTCACGAGTCGTCCTTCCGGAACTTTTTATCGTTTGCCTCCGTGATCTTGAAGATGGATGAATCATGGCTCGCCTACCCTCAGACTCGATGAAATTCCACAGTATCTTTTACACCGATCGGTTTCTAGTGCCAAATTTTCTGCGGTGCCACCCACGATGATACCCACTCCACCTCCCCTGCCCTACCTCTCGGGAGGGAGAAATGATTATGAGGGAGGCCCATCCGGGTTCCCATAGATGATGAGCAGAGGCTGCAACTCTGCGACCACGCATCGAGGAGCCCCCACAATGACTTTCAGACCGCCACCTCCCAATGGCGTACCTCAGCCCCTCCACGAGTCGGGAGACGCCGAGCATCGCATCGACCTAGCGTAGTATGGTCAACCCTTCGCACTACCTCCCAGCACCCGGTGACCTAGAAGAACACCTTGGGTCTATTCCCCGCTATCCTGCGCAGAGCCAAGACACAAGCTGTTGGTGAAGATGAAGACCCAGGAAGATCCGAAGAAGAAGAACCAGAGGAAGACCAAGACTAGACTATCGATAGAGAGTCCATTTAGGGCACCTGTTAGCCCTTGCTTTTCTAGACTAGTATATCGTAGATCGTCGAAGGGTGTTTTGTTTCTTAGTCTTGATGTCTGATTCAGGTTGGCAAGGATGATCCCTTTGGCTTTGGACCCTCCCAACCTTTTGATCGTGAAGTTGGCACCTTTTGCTCGACTAGACTTCACCTCGACACCCGATCCTAGGCGACTTTTGTAATCTCTTGTACTAAATCGCCCTCGTGAGGCACTTTTAAATGTTATAAATTATGTGTTGTGTGATTTTATCTTATGCGGATCATTTTTTTATGCATATGTATGTAACTATTCATTTGAACAACCCTTTTGACTAACTTCCATAAAACTCAATTTAGAAAATGGAAAACGAAGGTGAGGAACGCGAGGTCGAAGAGAACAAGGACGAGGACGAGGGCGAGGAAGAGGTCGTGGAAATGGGCGTGGACATGGGCGTGGGCGTGGGCGGGAGAGGACCCATTATTGAAGAGTGGGCCCCGCCAACAACACCGAACCGCATAATAGAAGAAAAATTTCGCAAAGAGAAACCCCAACGCTCGACGGCCTGGCGACTCCGCAGATGCGAAAAAATGGATACGGGCCATAGAACGGATCTTTAATTATATCCGTTGTGAAGATAAGGAAAAAGTAACGTGTGCTACCTACCAACTGGTGGAAGAAGCTGATTTTTGGTGGGAATCAGTAAAACGCACGAGGACTGACGAAGAACTGGAAAATCTTACGTGGGATGAGTTTAAGATGTAAGCGTATGAGAAATACATACCAGTCATTGCAGAAAAGAAACAAAATGAATTCGAATCTCAAGCAGAGGATGGGAAAATCACTTAGAATATGATGGGCTTTCAATCAACTATCAAGGTACGCTCACATCTGGTGGACACCGATCGAGCGCAGAGAAGTTCGAAATGGTGCGCCATGAGATATCGATCTCCTTAGCGAGTCGAGGAGATCTTACTTATTCACGAGACATCGGCGAGCCCTCACCATTGAGTCATCAAGCACGGAGAGAAAGGAAAAGCTCATGTGCGGTACAACCCACCACAAGATCTTGAAAAGGGAAGCGAAAGTGGGACGGAGGAAGCAGAAACTTAAATAATGGAAAGAAACCTGGTTTGGAAACCGAATCGAGCCGCAACAACAACGAGATCCATAACAACCTCAACTAAAGGACGGGCACCGCCCAAAATGCAAGAAGGTTCACCAGGAGCATGTTTAAAAGGGAGAATGTTTGCTTTAACTATGGACAACGGGGCATTTTTGCACATGCTAAAGAAGAATATAGGATTTCCTCAACAACGAAACCCGGAAACCAAAGCAGGAACCATGCAAATCAGCAGCAACCCGAGAACCAACCGGGTAATCGAGGCCCGGGCAATCGGAGACAATCGCCGAATGTTGGGCATATGCCTAAACCAAAGACAAGCACTCGGGCACAAGGAAATCTGGCGGTATGATTAATGTGGTGGTGTACCTATTGTAGTTTTGTTTGATCTTCGAGCATCACACTTTTATATCACATCGCTTGTCGGGATTAGGTTTAACTCAAATCCAAACCGATAACACCTTATTAATTAATACACTGGTGGGACGAGAATGTCTGCTGAACACATTATCTCGAACTTAGAACTGGACATAGGTTACGAAAAGCTTAGTCTCGACTTATATGTTATCTCTATGATAGAGTTTGACATAATCTTAGGAATGGACCGCTCACAAAAGTCGGCGCCACAATACTTTGTGATAAGAGAAGGATCTCTTTCCAATGCTCGGGAAACACGAGGCCTATTATCATGGCATAAGAATGGAAAGGGAGACTAATGATTTACGCCATGAAGGCCATTAAGATATTAAGAAAAAGAGATTGCCAAGCTTTCCTAGTCACCTTGACAGGAAAAACTAAGGAGGAGAGAACGATCAATAAGGTTCCTGTGGTTCGTGAATACGAAGATGTTTTTCCGGAGGAATTGCCTGGTATGCCGCCTGACAGACAATTGGAGTTCACGATCGACCTGGAACCCGGAGTAGCCCCGGCCTCAAAAGCACCATCTGGGATGGCCCCGCCTTAATTACAAGAATCAAGATTGATTCAAGAACTACTGGATCTAGTTTCATACAACCCAACAGATCACCATGGGAGCACCATCTGTTCGTCGAGAAAGAAAGATGGTACACTAAGGATGTGTATCGATTATAGAGAATTGAACAAGCTCACGATAAAGAACAAATATCCTCTCCCCAGGATAGATGATCTGTTCGACCAATTAAAAGGAGCTGGTGTATTCTCTAAGATAGATCTTCGATCTGGTTACCACCAACTTAAGGTGAGGAAAGAGGACATCCCTAAGACAGCGTTTAGGACATGCTATGGGCATTACGAGTTTATGTGTAATGCCGTTTGGCTAACAAATGCCCTGCTATCTTCATGGATCTAATGAGCAGTGTTCCATCGGTACTCGATAATTTTGTCTTAGTGTTCATTGATGACATTCTCATCTACTCAAGACGGAGAAGAACAACACAGAACACTGCGCATTGTACTCGAGACATTGCGCATGGAAAAATTATATGCCAAATTCAAAGTGTGAGTTTTGGTTGAAAGAAGTCATGTTTCTTGGACACATAATATCACCGAGGAATAAAAGTGGACCCCGCTAAAGTAGAAGCGATCGAAGGATGGAAGACTCCAACGAACGCCCATGAAATCGAAGTTTCTCGGTTTGGCGGGGATACTACGTAAGATTTATCAAGGATTTTCAAAGCGGCAAGGCCAATGACACAACCTGCTGAGAAAAGGGATCAAATGCGTTTGGACCAAAGATTGCGAACAAAGTTTCGTGAGCTCAAGACTAGATTAGCTCGCCGCTCAGCTTTTAGCAATCCAGAAGGGAAGTGAAGGATTAGTGGTTTACACAGATGCCTCAAAGTTGGGTTTAGCCGCGTCTCGATGCAAAACAATAAAGTTATAGCATATGCGTCTCGACAATTGAAGCCCCACGAGCTAAACTACCCAACCCATGATCTTGAATTGGCTGCAGTCGTACATGCCCTAAAAATTTGGCGACATCATCTCTATGGAGTTAAATGTGAAATCTTTACAGATCATAAGAGTCTGAAATACTTTTTCGAGCAAAAAGATTTAAACATGAGACAACGAAGATGGCTCGAATTAGTAAAGGACTACTGTGTACCATCAACTACCACCCGGGAAGGCAAACGTAGTGGCGGATGCCTAAGTCAGAAAAACTAGAGCTAAATTGGGATTTTCATTACTCAACAAGAAAGGCTGTCACGCGATTTTGCGGCTCGATCTAGAGATAGTTCACTCCCGCACACCATTTCAACTTGTGTGGCTAGTTTAATCAGTAGTACGACCTCAGGAGAATCATCAAGCTCGAAGGGAGACGGTTTTTAGAAAGAGACGCCTTCTTTGCAGGACAAATGAATCCAAAGGATTCACGGAAGCGAGGATAACGCCTTGATGTTCGGTGAAAGATTGTGTGCCCATGTAGAAGACTTGAAAATGAAATTTTGAGTGAAGCCCACGATACACCCTACACAAAGACATCACGGAAGTACAAAGATGTACGAGATTTGAAAAAGAAGTTCGGTGGAAAGGGATGAAAAGAGACATTGCGGCATTCGTCGAAAGATGTCTTGCTTGTCAACAAGTTAAAGCGATTCATCGGCGACCACATGGGACGTTGCAACCATTCCGATTCGAATGGAAATGGGAACACATCAACATGGATTTCGTAGTAAGCCTACCAAAGTCGATGCGGAAATACCGCTATCTGGGTCATAGTGGATCGACTGTCAAAGTCAGCGCATTTTCTACCAATCCAGATGACGTTCGGATTAGAAAGGCTTGCAAAGTTATATGTCAAAGAGATAGTACGTCTGCATGGCATACCTGTGTCAATCACGTCTGATCGTGATCCCAGATTCACTTCAAGATTCTGGAAGAGCTTACAAGAAGCCATGGGTACCAAGCTAAATTTCAGCACAACTTTTCATCCTCAAACCGACGGACAATCCGAAAGAACCATCCAAATTTTGGAAGATATGTTACGAGCGCTAATAGCCGACAAAGGAGGCAATTGGGAGGATTTGTTGCCCCTCGTGGAATTCGCTTATAACAATAGCTATCAGGCAACAATTGGGATGGCACCATATGAAGCATTGTATGGACGAAAATGTAGGTCACCTCTTTATTGGGATGAAGTAGGTGAAAGAAAGCTTTGGGTCCGAATTAGTACAAACAAATGGTTGAAAAGGTCGACCAAATCGTATGTAAGATCAAAGAAGAGGAGACGACGAAGTCTTACGCCAATAAACGACGATCGATCGGAATTTAACATAGGAGACCGTGTTTTCTCAAGGTTTCACCTTCTAAGGAGTCGTTCGTTTTGGAAGAGGGTAAATTACGACCCCGCTCATAGGACCCTTTGAGATCCTAGATAGGGTAGGCCATGTGGCTCATATGGTCGCTTTGCCGCCTAGTATCAAGATGTTCATAATGTGTTTCACGTCTCGCATTAAGGAAATGCGTGTTTGATCCGAAACACGTAATAAAACATGATGATGTGGTTTTAGCCAAGGACCTCAGTTATGAAGAAAAGCCAGTCGAGATACTTGATCGAAAAGTTCAAGTTTTGAGAAATAAGCAGATTGCTTTAGTGAAAGTAAAGTGGAACCATCACGAGGTAGAAGAAGCCACTTGGGAACTAGAAGATAAAATGTCTTGAAAACAAACGCTTGAAGACATGATCAGAACAGTGATGTTAGACAGAGGAGACCAATGAGAACAAGTTCTATCGTTGATTGAAGTCGCCTATAACAACAGTTATCAGACGACAATAAACATGGCTCCCTACGAAGCATTATATGGTAAGAAATGTAGGTCGCCTCTTTACTGGGATGAGGTTGGAGAAAGAAAGGTCCTTGGTCCCGAAGCAGTAGAAGAGATGATTCAGATAGTGCGGCAGATTAAGAAAATAATACAAGAAGCTCAAGATAGACAAAAATCCTATACGGACAATCGTTGAACGGAGTTAATTTTGAAGTATGAGACAAAGTCTTTCTGAAAGTTTCCCCTACCAAAGGAATTAATCGTTTTGGAATTAAAGGAAAACTTACGCCGCGATTTATCGAACCTTATGAAGTATTGGAAAGAATTGGACCAGTAGCATACAGATTAGCGTTGCCACCTAACTTCGCTAATGTTCATAATGTGTTCCACGTCTCCCAACTTAGGAAGTATGTGTATGACCCTAAACACATTCTTCACTATGAGGAAATAATCCCGAGTCTGATTTGAGCTACGAAGAGAAACCAAAATATATTATAGACCGAAAAGAGCAAAAACTAAGGAATAAGATTATTCCTTTAGTCAAAGTTCAGTGGAGACACCATGGTCTAGAAGAAGTGACTTGGGAACTAGAAGACCAGATGAAAGAGAAATATCCAGAGTTATTTTACTAGGTACCAAATTTCGGAGACGAAATTTATTTTAAGGGGGAGGGAATGTAGTAACCCGAAAATCTATTAGTCTTAATTAGAGCCTAATTAAGCATTAATTAGGGGCTTAAATGTATTGCATCTCGACAAATTTATAAAGAAGTGCATAATAAATTAGTAAGCGATAGAAATTCGATTAATTGCTAATCGAAGGAATACAATTTAGAAGAAGTAGAGATTATTTAGAAACAAGTTTTATTATGATAAAATAGGAAATATATGGTTAATATTGTGTGTTTGGATGAAAAATTTCATTAAATATAAAATGTTCTAAAGAAATGCATTAATTATTATTTATGTGAGATTTATTTATAAAATGAAATGAAATAATGTTTAAGCTATTAAATAGTTTAAATAAATTTATTTTATTTATATCTAGTGATAAAGAAATTATTTTCTATAATTTTCGAAATTTATGAATTTAAAGAATAGTTATTTGAATTTTTGCATATGAAAGAATTAAATCTATATTTGTATGATATGTGTTCCAATAATGGATTTAATTATTTTGAATCTTTATATTAATGAGAAAATTGAGTTTTTACTATTAAAGAATATTAATGTTCAACATTAGAAATTTTAGAAAAATACCTATACAATTTTTGAAAATCGTAGAAAAAAGAAAATGAATAATTAAATGAATAAAGCTATACATATATATATATTCTAGAACTAATATTTATATTAGATCATCCTCAAGCTCTCTTCTTCCCCCTCATTTTTGACACACACACACACTACTCACGCACACAAAATTTTCTTCAACTTTTATCCATAGTTTAAGTGTACAAATTTTTGTAAACCACTCCAAAGAAGGTAAATACCTTATTTCATCCAAGTTTTTGTGATTAAAATTGATGAACGTGATGTTCTTATACACTAGGGTTTTCAAAAATTTCAAGTGTTAGATTAAGGTTGAATTGTTTAATTTTTGTTATGTTTATTGATTTCTTTATGCTTATGATGCTTAAATATTATAATCTATGGTTTAAATTCTTAAAATTCATGAAGTTGATGAATTAAAGTAAGCATGCATAAACCCTAATTTTGCATGTTAATTATTTGTTATGATTTGATTAAATTGAGTTTAGATATGTATAATTAAGTTGAAATAAACATGATTTAGTGGAAGAAATTGAATAAATTCAATGCATGCATATTGTCAAATTTTCGAAAATTATAAGGTTGAATGATCTTTGAGTTCTTGATTTTATTTGATGCATTTGATATGATTTTTGAGATCTATGATATAAATAATGCTTAAATTGAATTTATATGATTTTATGAACTCATATCTTCAAAGTTGAAATATTAAAGTTTATGCTAAGTTGTTAGAATTATATGATGAGTTTGATTAGGATCTAAATTGATTATGGATTACTGATCATTGATGATTGATAAGTATATATATATGAATTGATTGAACTTGAATTGATTGTGGGTTGAAAAATTTATTTATTTACATAATAATGTGGTTGAAGGGCATGTTAAGAATATGATTTAAATGGATGCGTTTGAACTTATTTTGAGTTGTTAGCATATATTTAGGCATATGGTGATGATTTTATGGAGTTTGGATAAGTTTGGTTGATTTGGAATTAAAATGGCGATTCATTTTATAAAACTTACTCTGTCGAAATTTTGTTAGAATCGGCATATTAATAAAATGTTTTGGGAATTTAATTAGTGGACTTATGATAAGTATATAAGTGGGATTTTTTCACTTGATTGTCTTGAGTTAAGGTTTGATAATGTTGTAGATTAATGAAACTAAGCATAGGTTACTTAAATTCTTTTAATTATGGCATGTTATGTAACTTATTAAAATTTAAATTTATTAAGGACATAAGATGTTAAGGAATGCATAGCCTAACTTAAGTCTTAGAATTTGGTAAAATCAAGAATAAGATGTAATATGCTCAAGTGAATAAGAATGTTACTAAGTTCGATAATTATTTTAATTACAAGGATCAAGCAAGGATAAGGGCATTCTGAAGAACGAGAATGAGGAGATCCTCGAGTGACGACGTACCGGGTATGTTTTCTTCTCTTTAATGTGTGTTGGATAGTGAAAATTTTATTTATATCTTGCACATTATTGTGTAAATAAAATCATGATATTTATTGAAAATAATATCATGTTATATGTTGAACATAAGATCGTATAAATTGTTGAGTATAAGATTGTGTTATTTGTTGAACATAAATTCATATTGTTTGTTGAGCATAAGATCATGTTATTATTGAGAATAAGTTCATGTTACCTATCTACGAAAGAATTTTGCTAATGACCGGGAAGTTATAATTGCATAGACTGGCAACGATCGGGAAGTTTATAAATATGCCGGTAATGACCGGAAAGTTTATGATTGTGTAGACCGGTCAAGGTATTGAGAATGAGGCATACTTCTCATCACTGAATAACGTAGATAGGGCAGGACTGTGATTGGTAACCTTCGGGACCAACACAGGAAGATAATACAAGTATAACATAATATTACATGAGATTGCATTGTTACAATTGCATAAAATTTATTGTCACTGAAAATCTATTCATGTGTTATTTATTTCAATTCTTACGATGAGAAAGTTCGGTAAGTCATTTAAGTTTATTGTTTGACGATAATCTACTGAGTACTTGTTGGTACTCACACTCTGCATTTTTCTTTATGCAGGTTGAGCTCGGAGATGACGATGGAAGAGGATGCTGAGTTAGGGTTCTTTTGTTGTAATTATTATTGTGCCCTGAATGTCATGTCTCCATACATGACATTCATCCATCATTCCGTTGTCAAACTCATTTGATTTTGTTGTCGAATCATGATAAACCCTTTTGTATGTTGGTGCTGTATATGTGAAACTTAAAATGTTGACTTGATCTTACTCTTTTGTTTGTTAATTAAAAGTTAGTCATTTTATCATTGGAAACATAGTGGATTTGAATTTATTATGTTCTTATTCTAATCCAGTCATAGCCTGATTACTTAGTTAATTACTTAATTAAGTAGTCGGGTCATGACAACGACCGAACCGAGCCATGCTCAACCCTACTTTGAACACTCTAAAATATCTTTCATATCACTTATACCAATTTAAAAGTTTGTGCACTTTAGCAATTTGAATTTATAATGTGTTTCATCGATCATATAACAATTCTCGTAAATAATAAAAGCTATACATATGAACAATGAACAATACCAAATATTTAATAGGAACAAATTAAATACACAAAATAAATAAATACATATTTTAAAAAAGACTTAGTTCTAAAGAATAAACAATACAGAATATAATTCACAAAGTATAAACAATACATAATTCATAAAAATATACAATACAAAAATATAAACAAACAAAAATAAAAAAATGTACCTGTGAAGAAGACGAAGCCATAGCCGCCGGGGAGAGAGGGTTGGCCGCCGGGGAAGAGAGGGAGCATCGGCCGCCGGGTTGGCCGCAAGAAGGGAGGGATGATGGTCGCGGGTTGGCCGAAATCAGATGGGAATGGAGCGTTGGCCGTCGGGAAACAGAGAGAGGGAGGTTGTGTCACGCCCGAAACTCAAATGAATAGATAACGAGGATATGACTTGAAATCTTGCTTATCTTGAAGAGGAGTGAAAATGATTCTTTCAAATTTTGAAACTAAATTTTCGAGGAAAAATATCGAGATGAGATGTTATTTCAAATAACAATATATAGCTAGTCCCCAAGATCAAAAGTTTAGTTTCGTACTCTGATAATAACCACAAATGACATTAGATAAAGCAGAAAATGGGAAGTTTGAGTTCAAGCTCAACATAGAGAAACATTAGGAAATGTAGTGTTATCTTATTTTGAAGGATTAGAAAGCTAGATAACAGCTAGTCATTCAGCAGAAGTCAGATTGTGAAGTGGAACCCTAGCCTCAGCTCCGCCCCGTCAAGGCCATCCAGTCAACCTGAAAACATTTGAAAAGATTTTTGGGCTGAGTACTAATGTACTCAGTGGGCATGCAACTTTTAACACATTTCACAAGATCAAAACAGTTTATCCAATATCCCCACATAACGAAGAAGGTTTCAAAACTAAAAGCCACTTCCCCAGTTATGTAAAAACACTCATTTTTCTTATGGCGCCAGTATCACGCTCTCTGCTGTTACTCTTATCATTATACATTCCTTCTCGATCCGGCGCGCCTCTGCGGATCTCGATCCGGGAACATAGCCACCGCTTGATCCCTGGGTGAAACCATTCATTCGGTGAAACCATTCATTTGGCCGTTTCGCAAGTGGAGATCAAGCCACCGCGATTCGAGCCGCAAGACAACCCTTAGTAAGTGTGTTAGACCGACTAAGAGCCACAATTGTTATATAAGAGCATTAAGTAGTAGAGCGTAACAAAACATTTATCTTGGATAAACATTCACATTTTAGAAATATCGAGCATGTAACTCAAAATACTTTTGTAAAATAAGCCCACCTCGAAGAAGAGCGGTTAAATTAGCCTTGAGCTGTCAAGTCAATTCCTCGTCAACTAAACCTACAAGATAGACTAATCTTAAAAGGTCTAGCAATACTAGCCTTAAGTCTACAAATAAAGTAAGGCTACCATTTCTAAATTCCTAAGTCCGGATTTTCCGAACTTTAGCAAAAATATGGGAGAAGCTTAACTAAGGTGCCAATAATACCTTCGCCGACATTTCCTTTAAACCAAAATTGATTTTGGAACATCAATGTATCAATGAAAACTTATTAGTATATGATATAAATATATATACTAACATAATTAATTAATTATATTACTAATTAAAATTTTATAAACCAAACATCACTTAATAACAATTTCTCCAATTATAAGCATTTTCTCAACATAATTAAATATTATGTTAAGTTAAACAATTTAAGATTTAATTATTAGGCCACCTAAATTAAAAGTTTGATTTGGGCCCAAGTGAAAGTCTATTTAATTTTCTATATCCTTTAGATAAACATTTGTGAAGACAAGCCCAATTTATCATCTTTAAGCCCAAACCATTAGTAAACAACACATAATAAAAGGAAAAGAAAGGAAAATAAAACTATCTCTCTCTCTCACCTCGTATCTCCCAAACCCTTTCCCTCCCCTTCTTCTTTCTCCTCTTCTCCCACCCCACCTTGTTCCTACCGCCGCCTTTCCTCATTCTCTCGCCACCGCCGCCGACCTCCTCTCTCACCACCGCCGCCTATCCCCTTCTCACTCTCTCTCGCCGCTCTCACCCTCTCCCCTTCGCCGCCACCCCACCCCCTGCTTCACCGCGCCACCACCTCTCCTCCTCGCCACCCTGCCGATCTCCTTTCTCCCGCCACCGCCGCCGATCTCCTCTCTCCCCTTCGCTGCCCCGCCTCCTCTCTCTCCTGGGCCGACGACCTTCCTTCCACCACCCGCCGCCTCTTCTCTCGCCACCGCCGTCTGCCGACCTCCTCTCTCGCCTCCCGGTCCGCCTCTCTTTCGCTTTCACCACCGACCTCCGTCAACCACTTGTCTTCATCCCCTCTTTCTCAAAATATACACACACACACACATACCGAAATATACATGCACCGAGAGATACACACTCACACACACACCGGACATACACACACACACACACAGTGAAACACACGACACACCACTCTTTACTTCCCCCCCTCTCGCCTTCGCTCTACCCCCTCCTCTCTTTTTTTTTTTGTTAATAAGTTATGCAAGAGTATTGCTTCCTATAGATTTGTTCGAAATTTGGCGTAGGTTTCATTCTCAGATTTCACATCTTATGTTTTCAAGTATCGCCTTTTGTATTTATGTATTTTCGTTACGGACATGCGTGCAAAACAATATTATGGATTCGTGGCGAAATTTTTTTTTAGAGGGAAGGATGTAATACCCTTATTTTCGGAAAATTTTATTTAATTTATCTTTAATCGTTTAGATCCGATTTTCTTTATTTAATTTCTAATCATGTTTAGAAAAAAAGAAGTATTAACTTACTAATCAACTTAACACCAAAATACTTAGGTTTTCCGAATAAATAAGATGAGCTTCATTTTCACTTTCGATTCATTTTCTAAAATGGATCAAGAAACCGTAAGATATTTATTCTCTTAGCTTTATTTATTCATTTGATTCACGGCTATTCACGAGGCCACGACAACCCGTATGCCAGTTTGCAACCTTTAAAAACCCTCTATTCCTTTTCTCCCCTTTTTCCTTTGTTTCATTCCTGTCCAAACAAACATTTGCTTGAGATCTTGGTATATTTTTGTACTCCCCGGGTGCGCGGCATATGGAACATTGTTAGCTTCACTCAAAATTTTGTCTTTCAACTTTTCATTATTGGGCACGAATATACGATTACCTAGCATAATCGCATTATCTCAACTTCATGATATCCTTGATGGTCTCCAATTCTAATCTCTCTCGCATTTTTCAAGTTGTGCGTCTTGTCGTTGTGCCTCAATTATCCGAGCTTTTAAATCTGGTGTCACCACTAATGTTGCTACAATTTCTTGAGTGGTTTCAGGTGGTACTACCACTTCTAACCTCATTCTTTCAAATTTTCTTAGCAACTCTTTCTTCTCGGTTTATAAGAATCCTAACCTTTCTTGACTTTTCCTGCTCAAAGCATCAGCAACGACATTCGCTTTTTCCGGATGGTATTTAATTTCACAATCATAATCCTTGACTAACTCGAGCCACCTTCGTTGCCGCATATTTAAATCTCTTTGCTCGAAGAAGTATTTCAGACTTTTATGATCCGTGAAGATTTCACACTTTGATCCATATAAATAATGTGTCCATATCTTCAATGCGTGAACCACTGCAGCTAACTCCAGGTCATGAGTGGGATAATAAAGTTCATGGGGTCTTAATTGTCGTGAAGCATAGGCGATCACTTTCCCCTCTTGCATAAGAACACATCATATCTCATTTCTCGATGCATCGGTATAAATGGTGTATCCTTTCTCTGGATCAGGTACTATTAAAACATAAGCAGTGGTCAATCTATCTTTGAGCTCTTGAAAACTGTCTTCAAATTCCTGAGTCCATTGAAATTTTACTCCTTTCTTAAACAACTGCGTCATTGGCCTAGCTATTTTAGAAAATCCTTCGATGAATCTTCTATAATAGCCTGCTAAGCCCAAAAAACTTTGAATCTCGTTCGGAGTTGTAGGCGATTTCCATTTCTGAACAGCTTGCACTTTCATAGGGTCAACTTTAATTCCTTTTGCAGAGACAATATGCCCAAGAAAATTCACTTCTTTCAACCAGAATTCACATTTACTGAATTTGGCATATAGCTTCTCGGACCTCAACTTCTAGAACAGTTCTTAAATACATTTCATGCTCCCTGCTCACTCCTTGAATATATCAAAATATCATCGATAAACACCAATACAAATTTATCGAGATATTCATGGAAGACACGATTCATAAGATCCATAAACACGGCAGAGCATTGGTCAATCCAAACGGCATCACTACAAACTCGTAGTGTCTCAGATTCAGTCCAAAAGCGCTTGGGTATATCTTCCGATTTAATCTTCACTGATGGTAACCCGATCTTAAATCAATCTTTGAAAATACACTCGCCCCTTAATTGATCAAACAAATCATCTATCCGGAAGCGGATACTTGTTCTTTAAAGTCAACTTATTCAGCTCCCGATAATCAATACACATTCGCAATGTACCGCCTTTCTTTAAACAAAAGAACAAAGCGCTCCCCAATGTGACGCACTCGGTCGAATAAATCCTAAGTCCAAAAGTTCTTTCAATTGAATTTTCAACTCTTGTAACTCTTTAGGGGCCATCGGTATGGTGCTTTTGAAATTGGTGCCGAACCAGGTTCAAGGTCAATGGCAAAGTCTAACTGTCGATCCGGCGGCAATCCTGGTAGTTTTTCAACCAGAATTCACATTTACTGAATTTGGCATATAGCTTCTCGGACCTCAACTTCTCCAGAACGGTTCTTAAATACATTTCATGCTCCTGTTCACTCCTTGAATATATCAAAATATCATCGATAAACACCAATACAAATTTATCGAGATATTCATGGAAGACACGATTCATAAGATCCATAAACACAGCAGGAGCATTGGTCAATCCAAACGGCATCACTACAAACTCGTAGTGTCCGTATCTAGTCCGAAAAGCAGTCTTGGGTATATCTTCTGATTTAATCTTCACTTGATGGTAACCCGATCTTAAATCAATCTTTGAAAATACACTTGCTTCCCTTAATTGATCAAACAAATCATCTATCCGAGGAAGCGGATACTTGTTCTTTAAAGTCAACTTATTCAGCTCCCGATAATCAATACACATTCGCAATGTACCGTCTTTCTTTTAAACAAAAAGAACAGGCGCTCCCCAATGTGACGCACTCGGCCGAATAAATCCTAAGTCCAAAAGTTCTTTCAATTGAATTTTCAACTCTTGTAACTCTTTAGGGGCCATCGGTATGGTGCTTTTGAAATTGGTGCCGAACCAGGTTCAAGGTCAATGGCAAAGTCTAACTGTCGATTCGGCGGCAATCCTGGTAGTTTTTCTGGGAAAACGTCCTGATATTCTCGCAAATCGGTACATCTTCTATTTTCCTTTCTATTTTGCCCCCATCATTCAGATATACAAGATAAGCATGATTCCCTTTACCTCTCATCAATTTATCTACTTGAAGAGCCGAGAATACAGGAACTTGCCTTTTCCTTTCATCAATCCCGTAGAAACAAGTAGATTCTTCCCCTGGCGGTTGGAACGCTATTTCTCGTTGTTCACAACGAATTGTTGCAAAATTCTTAGTTAACCAATCCATGCCTAAAATAATATCCACGTCTCTCATACATAAAAGACGTAACGATTCAGCTCTCAATCTGAGTGATCCTAACTCAAATTCTAAGTTAGGACACACTTGGCTAACTACCATCGTCCCACCTAAAGGGATAAGTACTTTAAAACTCATATCAACTTTCTCTACAGGAAGTTCAAGATTGTCTATGCATGCAGTCGAAATAAAGGAATGCGATGCTCCAGTATCAAATAGAACAATGATATGCACACATTTTAGTCGAGTCATACATATCAAATTGTCAGGACTCTTCTCAGGTTGTTTCTGTTTTAGAGCATATGATTTCTGATGTTGAGATTGTGGTTGAGAAGGTTGAGTCTGCATTTGTGAAAATGAAGCATCTGGACTATGTAACAGAGGTGGTTGAGGAAATTGATACTGGAATTGCTGAGGGTATCCAGTAATAGCTTTTATCTGTTGCACTGGCCTGGACGATCTTGGCCGTTCACCACGTCCGGAGAATTTCGGTTTGTAGGGACAAGTGGACGAGAAATGACCAAATTGTCAACAAGTATAACAAGTATTGCTTCCAAATCTACAAACGCCTGAGTGTACTCGATTGCATTGTGGACAAGTTGGTGGTCTTGCCGGATTCTGAGAAGGTTGATATTGTCCAGGAAATGGTGGTCAAGCAGCCTCTACCGAGTGAGTCGGTTGCTTCAAAACGATTTCTTATTTGGAAATCTTTTACCTTCCCACTCCGTGCCTTTGAATATACCTTTCTGTTTGAGGAAATTTTGATGGAACAAAACTCTGAGATAAATTGAGGTTAACTTCTATAGTAGTTTTCTCAGTCTGCATCTACATTTCCATGTCTAATGCCCGGTTCAGAGTTTCAACATACGACATCGGTGGTTGAGCAGCCAATACAACTCTAATTTCTGGTCGCAGTCCAGAATGGAACATCTCGGCCATCTTCTCGTCGGTTTCCACTTTGTAAGGTGCATATCGAGATAAGGTACATAATTCTCGATCATATTCTGCTACACTCCTAGTACCTTGTTTCAAATTCATAAACTCCATTTCTTTTTGCTTTCGGTAACTCCGTGGAATAAACTTCGCATATAACTCCTCCTTGAATTGTTCCCAAGTGAAACTGGCTAACTGTTCAGGTGCAAAAGTCTTTTGTCGTGCTTCCCACCAAAAGTCAGCTGGTCCTTTTAACAAGAAGGATATACATAAAATGCATTCTTCATCACTGCATTCTAGAAATTTGAATATCCTTTACTATCAATCGCACTCATTCTTCAGCCTTTGCAGGACTACCAGCCCCAGTAAAGTTTGGCGGATTTTGCCGAAGAAAGAGTTCAGTTATTTTTCGATTAGGTTGAGGAGATGTAGCATCAGAGATATTTTGAGGAGTTGTTTCACTCCCTTGACCTTCAGATTGGGGATCTTCTTCGGGACGGCATACTAAATTCGAAAGAAGAATATAATATTTACAATAATTGGTTGAACATCAATGTAAAGGAATAAAGGTTCATTTTATAATTAAATTAATGTATAGGGAAGTTTAGCATAAAAGTCATTCAATCACAACAATAACAAATAATAATGCAGAATAATTCACATTTGATATTAGAAAATTTCCTCCCCAAGGACTTTTACAAAAGACAAAATGGGCCTCAATGATACTTAGACTGATAGCACTGCTTCCCTGAGTACTTTATAGTACACATAACTTTTATATACAATATGCTTCACCTTTCTATTTACACTAAATACTATATGTACATATTCTGCCACTATTCTTTTATGTAGCTAACTTTTAACCAGTCTTAATAACTAAAATCTTAACTCGTATCGTCATCCCTATCTAATTTCCTATATTCCTCAGGTGTCTCTGGCTCAGATTCTTCTGATGTAGGGTGGCAGCCAGTGGATGAGCCAGCAGGCTCTCCTGGAGTGAGAAGGGATGGATCAATAATAGAGGGCATCTCACTGATGGGCAAAGGCTGCAAACTCGAAGTACCGACGGAAAACTGACACTCAGATTCGATGGTTGTATTAACTGGAGGGGGTGATGAAATACTTTCTGGATGACGGATAAAAGGAATGACTGGAGGTGATGGAGATCTCAAAGCAAAAGGCTGACCATACAGGTTTAGGTCAATAGAAGTCGATTCGATTCTATCGATGTTCATAATCAAAGGATAGTTTGATACAATGATCGAATCCAATTCAGGACTATCTTCATTGGGTTTATCAGTATCAGATTCATTTCTATCCGTATCTGGGGTCAGGATATCATCAAGAATTTGATGGACTGCGGGGATAAAACAATCTAAGGAAATACTGACCAGGAGAGGTATTCTCAGTCAAATTGAATTGTTCTTTAATAAGGTCGACAAAACCAACAAGGTTACCAGTAACTCTGGCTTCCATGTCAGGATGCACAAAATCTAAGGCAGCCACAGAAGCCCATCCACGCCAATTAGGGGATAAAGCTTGCACTAACTGGAGTAACCCGTCTAGCTCTGTAACATCGTGCTGCCTTACCGATGCCCATAATTGCATGTATTTATTGAGGAAGCAGACCATGTTTTGATGTTCACCCATTCTAAAGGAATAAAACTGATCCCTTCTTCCTCTAGCAGTCGGTCTAACCTGTATGTTTTTACGTGCAGTGGTTCTTGTTCTTGCCATCCTATAACAAAATATAACTTAAACACTAACCAAAGATACATATATATATAACTACGTTTGTTTAGGCCAAAACTTCTCACTTTTCCTTACAATACATTCACCTTTCATTATATTTTTTCAAACATGTCACACCACATAATTTTACATCATACTCATCAAACTTTTTTCATACGTGCATATTCAATGCTTCTCATAACAAATCATAACTTATCTTATCTGGTTGAGCTGGAGAGATGGATTTGGAATGCTGGGCTACTATCAAATTCTTTCTATTTTAAGACTCAAAGTTTGCAAAGAAAGGTTGGCCCAAGAAAAAAGATTCACAGGTCCAGAGCGAACAATTACTCTGATACCACTCTGTCACGACCCGACTACTTAATTAAGTAATTAACTAAGTAATCAGGCTATGACTAGATTAGAATAAGAACATAATAAATTCAAATCCACTGTGTTTCCAATGATAAAATGACTAACTTTTAATTAACAAACAAAAGAGTAAGATCAAGTCAACATTTTAAGTTTCACATATACAGCACCAACATACAAAAGGGTTTATCGTGATTCGACAACAAAATCAAATGAGTTTGACAACGGAAGGATGGATGAATGTCATGTATGAAGACATGACATTTAGGGCATAATAATAATTACAACAAAAGAATCCTAACTCAACATCCTCTTCCATTGTCATCTCCGAGCTCAACCTGCATAAACAAAAATGCAGAGCGTGAGTACCAACAAGTACTCAGTAGATTATCGCCAAACAATAAACTTAAATGACTAACCGAACTTTCTCATTGTAAGAATTGAAATAAATAACACCTGAATAGATTTTCAGTGACAATAAATTTTATGCAACTATAACAATGCAATCTCATGTAATATTGTGTTATGCTGGTATTATCTTCCTGTGTTGGTCCCGAAGGTTACCAATCACAGTCCTGCCCTATCTACGTTATTCGGTAATGAGAAGTATGCCCTCTTCTCAATACCTTGATCGGTCTACACAATCATAAACTTTCCAATCATTGCCGGTGTATTTATAAACTTCCCGGTCATTGCCGGTCTATGCAATTATAAGTTCCCGGTCATTAACAAAATTCTTCCGTAGATAGGTAACATGAACTTATTCTCAATAATAACATGAACTTATGTTCAACAAACAATATGAATTTATGTTCAACAAATAACACAATCTTATACTCAACAATTTATACGATCTTATGCTCAATATATAACATGATATTATTTTCAATAAATATCATGATTTTATTTACACAATAATGTGCAAGATATAAATGAAATTTTCACTATCCAACACACATTAAAGAGAAGAAAACCTACCTGGTACGTCGTCACTCGAGGATTTTCTCCTTCTCGTTCTTCAGAATGCCCTTATCCTTGCTTGATCCTTGTAATTAAAATAATTATCGAACTTAGTAACATTCTTATTCACTTGAACATATTACATCTTATTCTTGATTTTACCAAATTCTAAGACTTAAGTTAGGCTATGCATTCCTTAACATCTTATGTCCTTAATAAACTTAAATTTTAATAAGTTACATAACATGCCATAATTAAAAGAATTTAAGTAACTTATGTTTAGTTTCATTAATGTACAACATTATCAAACCTTAACTTAAGGCAATCAAGTTAAAAAATCTCACTTATATACTTATCATAAGCTCACTAATTAAATTCCCAAAATATTTTATTAATATGCCGATTCTAACAAAATTTCGGCAGAGTAAGTTTTATAAAATGAATCGTCATTTTAATTCCAAATCAACCAAACTTATCCAAACTCCACAAAATCATCACCATATGCCTAAATATATGCTCAACAACTCAAAACAAGTTCAAACTCATCCATTTACATCATATTTTTAACATGCCCTTCAACCACATTATTATGTAAATAAATAAATTTTTCAATCCACAATCAATTCAAGTTCAATCAATTCATATATATATATATATATATATATATATATATATATATATATATACTTATCAATCATCAATGATCACTAATCCATAATTAATTTAGATCATAATCAAACTCATCATATAATTCTAACAACTTACCATAAACTTTAATATTTCAACTTTGAAGATATGAGTTCATAAAATCATATAAATTCAATTTAAGCATTATTTATATCATAGATCTCAAAAATCATATCAAATGCATCAAATAAAATCAAGAACTCAAAGATCATTCAACCTTATAATTTTCGAAAATTTGACAATATGCATGCATTGAATTTATTCCAATTTCTTCCACTAAATCATGTTTATTTCAACTTAATTATACATATCTAAACTCAATTTAATCAAATCATAACAAATAATTAACATGCAAAATTAGGGTTTATGCATGCTTACTTTAATTCATCAACTTCATGAATTTCAAGAATTTAAACCATAGATTATAATATTTAAGCATCATAAGCATAAAGAAATCAATAAACATAACAAAAATTAAACAATTCAACCTTAATCTAACACTTGAAATTTTTGAAAACCCTAGTGTATAAGAACATCACGTTCATCAATTTTAATCACAAAAACTTGGATGAAATAAGGTATTTACCTTCTTTGGAGTGATTTCCAAAAATTTCTACACTTAAACTATGGATAAAAGTTGAAGAAAAATTTGTATGTGTGAGTAGTGTGTGTGTGTGTGTGTGTGTGTGTCGAAAATGAGGGGGAAGAAGAGAGCTTGAGGATGATCTAATATGAATATTAGTTCTAGAAGATGTATATATGTATAGCTTTATTCATTTAATTATTCATTTTCTTTTTTCTACAATTTTCGAAAATTGTATAGGTATTTTTCTAAAATTTCTAATGTTGAACATTAATATTCAATAGTAAAAACTCAATTTTTTCATTAATATAAAGATCCAAAATAATTAAATCCATTATTGGAACACATATCATACAAATATAGATTTAATTCTTTCATATGCAAAAATTCAAATAACTATTCTTTAAATTCACAAATTTTGAAAATTGTAGAAAATAATTTCTTTATCACTAGATATAAATAAAATGAATTTATTTAAGCCATTCAATAGATTAAACATTATTTCATTTCATTTTATAAATAAATTTCATATAAATAATAATTAATGTATTTCTTTATAACATTTTCTATTTAATGAATTTTTTCATCCAAACACACAATATTAACCATATATTTCCTATTTTATCATAATATAACTTGTTTCTAAATAATCTCTACTTCTTCTAAATTTTATTCCTTCGATTAGCAATTAATCGAATTTCTATTGCTTACTAATTTATTATGCACTTCTTTATAAATTTGTAGAGATGCAATGCATTTAATGCCCTAATTAATGCTTAATTAGGCTCTAATTGAGACTAAGAGATTTTCGGGTTACTACAGTTGTTGAGCAACATCAAATTGCAAAAACTGAATAAATCAAAATTTTATCATAAGAATCAATACCAAATCATATAATTTAAAAATCTAATTTAATCGAACCGAAATAGTTCAATTTTAGTATAAAATCGAATAACCGAAGTTTTATGAATTGTAATTCCTAAATTATAAACATTTCTACCAAACGAATAATATTAACAATAAATAAGACATAACTTATAAAATATAAAATTAGAAAATATAAATAAATATTACAAATTATTAAACTATAAAATATAAATAAATATTATGAAATTAGGTTCTATTTTCGATTATTTGGTATTTTCACCTCTAAAATCATAATCGAACCGCAATACCATATGGACCATTTACATACTCTAATTATCGCATGTAATGTCATCATTCAGTGATCCATTAGATTGTGAGCTTCTAAAATTGTAGTGGTGTAGGTTTGATCTGACATATTTCTTAATTAAGCATAGTTTAATTTTTTTTAATAAATAGGTAATCATCGAGTTCTTAAGGCCCGAGACCATCAATCGTCTGTCCACAATCAGCATGTACTTCAAGCCCAATTATTTCAGAAGGGTTATTATGAGATTGAGAGATATAGGCGGTGAACAGTTGGTGGATAGGTTTAGGCAAGGGTGTTTCGATCACTTAGTTGGTTGGGAACCTAGATCCAAGTCAAACATGAGTTTGCACCATGTGGTATCCCGACAGATTAAGCCCCCTAGTGCTGAAGATCATGAGCTATGGTTTTTCATCAATGGAAGGAGAATTTGTTTTTCCTTTTCGGATTTTGCGCTTGTAATAGGTTTGAGTTTTGGGACGTCATCTTTCGATCCTACAGCCAAGTACGATCCGCGATATGTTGAGGTTTACCGAAGGTTTGTTGGTGGCGGTGTAGGGAAAACTTATGTTAACCCTCGCCCCGAGGATCCATCTTGGGTGTTTAATTCACCATACATTGATTATAAACCTAGCATGCGTCTATATAATTAAATCGTAACACGTAGGGGTTTTCACGTGTTTACCTTTGGATATGTCGAGGTGGATCGAAAGGGATGAACGGATCGAATGGTCGAGACTCGTGCTTTGACCTTCTGGACTGTATCCCGGTTGCCCAATCTCCAACGTCGAGTGAGGACGATCTATGGAGAATGCTTCGGAAAATCACCCAATACTCTCCACTCCCAATTTTCGAAAACTCTCAAGGATACCAAGAGGGGGCCGAAAATTCTAGGTTAAAAAGTGATGATTAACCTTGATTCTATCTCTTACCTTATATTTATAATGCACTACCTTAATCCCATAAGGAAATGATCTATGCATATACCATAAATATAATTATATCCTTGTGGGATAAAGAGAATAAAATCTTGCCTTTGGGAGCATGAGAGGCGCCGATTTTCCTTGGCTACGGGCCTGGATGGGCCAGCCCAGGGATCAAATGCAAGGAATAAAGATGGGCCTCAAATAAATTAATTATCTTATGTTCAGCCCAGAACATAAATTAATTTATAAACATTTATTCATGCCACTAGAGAATAAATCTTGACTTACCCTTTATTACCGAAGTTGAGTCGGACTTGCACTTAGACATTCTGAATCCCGTATTTAAGATATCGAACGTCCATTAATCAATTATAGCAATCATCGCTTAAAACGATTAATAACTTCATTTCCTTAAGTAGTACCACTCAACCTTATTATTGTACTTGAGCTAACTCAACTGCGGGGTTTAGTACAATAAACCTTTGAGGTCCTTAAGGGACGTCATCATCCTAAATGGATACGGTGACTCGTCATGATAACTAGCGTGACATCAACATCGCCACCACCCAAGATGCGGAGAATCTTGGGTTAGAACATATAACCCTCACTCATAACAAGTCAAAGTGATGGTCAAGAACTCATACTCACCTAATACCTTATCGAGGTTTAGATCATCGTAAGTCACCGAGATCTTGGTTCTTCACGACGGTCGAAAGAAGAACACATCTTATCGTGATCCTTCAATACGTCGAGACGCATCAAAGATAGACAAGCAACCAAGTCAAGTCACTTCTTATCTATACTGCAGCCTAAACCGACAACTCGCCCTTAAGTCGTCTCGGTGTGAAACTTTTATATCTCATTAAGCTCGACCAATCATACGTACTTCGTGATCTTCTACACAATCGTATGATCTAACTTATATATGAGATAAGGGACACGATATATGCAATCAAGTATTCAAATCGATAGGAGATTGTAATAGTGGTAACGTGAAACATTGTATACAAGCTCAACCAAAGCGCTTTCAAGATACAAACCAACAATCTCCACTTATACTAAAGCAAACTTTTAGTATACAATGTGTCTTTCTACTAGCTATTACAAACAACCATCACTTTGCTTCTCCCACTTATACAAAAGTTTCCTTTCTAAGTGGGTGCCATCAGTTTAATCCAAGTCCTCTAACGTGTCCATCGTAGACTTTTGCGGCGGGCTCTTCGTGAATGGATCCGCTAGATTTTCCGTCGATCAATCTTTTCAATCAAGACGTCACTCGCCTAACGATTTCTCGTATGACATGGTACTTTCTCTCTATGTGTTTGGTCGCCTTGTGGGTCCGTGGTTCCTTCGAGTTCACATCGCACCGAAAGTTATCACAAGAACTATGATACTCTTGGGCAAACCGGTACCACATCTAGATCCACGAGGTAGTTCTTGAACCATCTGACCTCCTTAGAAGCCTCAAGGCGGCTACATATTCGCTTCCATGGTAGAGTCCGCATGCATCGCTGCTTTGCACTCCGCCTTGATACGGCTCCACCTCCCAAGGTAAACACATAGCCCGAGGTTGACTTTTTCTCATCACGGTCCACTGGAAACCGAGTCCGCATAACCCAAAGGCATTAGACTATCTCGCATGGTAAACTAGCCTATAATCTCGAGTCCTTTTCGGTACTTGAGTATATGCTTCTCGCAGTCCAATGAGCTTGTCCAAGGTTAGATCGATATCTAGCTACTATGCTCACCGCATAGCGTATATCGGCCTCGTGCATAACATTGCGTACATGAGACTTCCCACGGCGAAGTAAGGAACTTGTCTCATTCCTCTATCTCCTGCGGTCATGGGTGATCGCATTTTAGATAAAGGAACGCCATGTCCGAAAGGTAGCAATCCTTTCTTGGCGGTGCGCATACTAAAACGAGTAATCACGAGATCAATGTAAGGCGCCCGAGATAAGCTCAACATTTTCTTCTTGCGATCTCGGTAAACCTTGATCCCAAGAATGTACGCTGCATCTCCTAAGTCTTTCATTTGAAACCGATCGGATAGCCAACTCTTTACGCTCGATAACGACTTCACGTTGTTGCCAACTAGAAGGATGTCATCTACATAAAGTGCAAGAAATACCACATCACCGTTGACATCTAACCGATACACACAACTCTCGCTAGGCAACTGGTAAATCCATAGGACTTTACTACCTCACAAAGCGTAAGTTCCATGATCGGGAGGTTCGCTTAAGTCCATAAATGGACTTCTTAAGCTTCCATACTAGATGCTCTTCACCCTTTACCACATAACCTTGAGTTCTTTGATATAGATGTCTCTACCTTTCTCAAGGTAACCGTTAGAAAAGCGGTTTTAACATCCATTTGCCAAACCTCTGGGTTCAAGTGGTCGCTATGGTCAAGAATTACGATGGACTTGAGCATTGCTACAGTGAAAAGGTCTCATCGAAATCGATGCCCTCAATCTGAGTGTACCCTTCGCCACAAGCCCGGCTTTAAAAGCGAAACCTCTCCATCGAATCTCTTCCTCTTGATATCCACTTACTACCTACGGCTTCCTCGCCATCCGGTAGAGTGTCTTTCATATACATCCATAGCCGTTATGGACTCCATTTCTAAGTCCATAGCGTGTGTCATGATCTTGCATCAATATCTTGTATCGCCTCCTTGTATGTCCATGGGTCGATTATTGCATGTTCGTCTCTTTGGGACTAAACCAAGATTCACCCACTAACATAAATCGCTCGGGTCGACGAACAACCCTCCCACTACGACGAGGTTCTACAGCACAATGGCAACGGTGGGTGCAGATACTTGTGGTTCTCTAACTGCACAACTCTGTCGTGTAGGTACCACTCAGACGGGTCGGTATCTCCGGTGGAACTCGACCCACTTCAATTTCTTGAAGTATCTCGTGTCGATCCTCCCACTGCACTCGACATCTCGCACCTTTCGCCTAATCGGTGGTGGAATACGATCATCTTCTAATTCTTCAAGAATGATTTCAACTTTGGACTTATGATTTTCATATAATCCTCTTCTAAGAATCGGCATTAGTGCTTATAATGACCTTCCGATCCTTAGGACTATAGAATAAACCACCTTCGTTCCTCTAGGATAGCCAATAAGCGACGCTTGCGTCGATCTAGCCTCCAACTTGTCGCCTTCTTGTTCAAAGACATGGCCGGATCGCCCCATATCCTTATGTGGTTTAAACCGGGCATGCCCAAACCACAACTCGAAAGGGTCTTTTCAACCGACTTGGACGGTACTAGATTTAGCAAGTATGCCGCCGTCTCAAGCATACCCCGAACGAAATAGCAATGTAGCATAACTCATCATAGATCTAACCATTTCTAAAAGAGTCCTATTTTTCGCCCGACACACCATTTTCTGTGTGGTGTGCCCGGTGAAATCTTGCGCCGATGTAATCCCACACTTCACTAGATAGTCCATAAACTCGTTATCGAGGTATTCGCCACCGCGATCAGATCGCAGATGACTTGATACTCTTACCTAGCTTCGCTCCACTTCCGCCTTAAACTCTTTGAATTTCTCAAAGCATTCGGACTTCGGTGAAGCGGTATATGTATCCGCACTCGAGTAATCGCCAATGAAAGTGACAAAATACTGCGTACTCCACGAGCTTGTGTGGACATTGGTCCACACAGTCGAATGGACTAACTCAACATTTCTTTGGCTCTATAACCCTTCGCTTTGAAGGGTCCGTCGACATCTTACCTTCATACAGATTCGCAGATGAGAACTGAGTAACCGTGAGATCACCCAACGCCCATTCTTAGCCGCCTTTGGATCCTATTTAGATTGATGTGACCTAATCTAAGACGCCAGAGAAAAGTAGAGTCATCTTCTAAGAAAACTTTCTCTTTTAGGGTTTGATGAAGATGCAACATAGTTATAGGTATTATGTTTGGCGCGTAAATAGTATAAAGCTTAATTATATAACGTGCCTACACAGATAACTCGTCATTTCTTATGATAGAAACACCACTATCAAAAATAACGTAATATCCATGAGTAAATAATTTCAAACAGAAACAAGGTTCCACCGAAAATCCGGCACATATAAAACGCCTTTAAAACTAAAACTGTTTTCTCAAACATAAAGTAACATCTCCAACCGCAACGGCCTCGACTTTTGTCGCGTTGCCCATGGAGATCGTTATCTCGCCATCAAACAGACTCCCTTGTCCGCAGGAACCCTGCAGGTGTAACAAACATGATCGCTATACCAGATCTACTACCCAAGAATGGGTAGAACAAGTCGCTAAACATGTTTCGTTATTAAAGAAAACGCGTGCACTTGAGCCTTGAGCATAGGGCACTTGGCCTTCCAATGCCCAGTCTTACCGCACTAAGCACTTGCCCTTCTCCTTCGCTTCTTCAAGCCTCCTATGGCAACCATGTTCTGCTCCCATTACTCCCACTATTTCCTCGCCTCTACCACCTTTGGTACCCCTTTTTCTATTTCCATTTTGCGATGAAAATTTTGGGCCTTAGATGTGCTAGCAAGAGCATGTGCTCCTTTTCCCATAACTCCTTCCGCAAAGAACGAGATCATTAAACAACCGACTAAGTGTAAACTCGGTCTTGCTCATGATCGTATTCACGCCGAAAGTTCTCAAAAGACTTGGCAAGGCGGTGTATTGAGGATGATATCGACCTTGGCTTCGCCGTCAATACCTCCTCCCAACCGATCAAGACTATCCATGAGATGAGTCATGGGAGACATGTTCATGGAGCGAACTTCCTTCTTCCATCTTACACGCCAAGATTTCTCTCATTGTGTGGAAGCGGACTTGACCAAATATCGTCGCGTCTCACCATCGATCGATGCAGACTGCAAGCCTTTGGACATTGTAGTCATCATATAGCATTTAGCCATATTGTTTGACTTATTCCAAAGTCCCTTGACTCGCCGCTCATTAGTCGATCGTCAAGAAGGGCATCGGGTTTAGGAGTAGTGAGAACAAACATGTGTTCTTCAATGATAAGAACATATTCCATGTTTCGCTTCCACTCAATAAAATTTGGACCGGATAACGGATTTTGTGCGAGCATATTGATAATCGGCGTAAGAGACATATCTAAAACGATAATGTAAAACACATAAGCATACGATCGCAAATAATTCGTAATAATAATATTGTAACCTTTGATAAAACAATATTAATGAAACCTCCAATCGCCAAGGAATCCCACATGCAAGCCACGCGTGTGGGCGTTTACACACGAACCCCTCGACCGGACTAAAATATACCTTTTAGTCGCTTAATTTCAATCCATGTCAACTTATCCTTACGACAAATGAAATTAACGATCGACCATACTGTACTACATTACTATCGTAGAAGGGACTTCATGGAAGTTGTACTTGAGGTGATGTCTAAGCATCGACCACAATTTTAACAAGAGAAAATGAATTTTAGAATTGGTATACTCACTCTGACCATACCGCCCAATTCAAATTCTTTTGTTATCTCATTTTATATCTATCTCTAGAGAACTTATGAAAATAAGACGCGTAAGCCACGTGTGGACGTTTACATGAAACTCCCACTTCTCAATAGATTTAAAATGTTTTATTTAGAAATCTCATCTAACAAACTTATGATAAACAAGGCAAGCAAGCCACGCGTGTGGGCGTTTACTCACGCATCGTCTCACTTTGTTTAGAGATCAAAAGTGGAGGTCTTGACATTTTAATTTGAAAAATTAATTTGTCGGGTTGCTTGCTTAGTCTTTTTATTCAAAAGGTTTGTCCATGCAGATCACGTAATCCTAGCATGCTTTTCTATAGAACTCAACATGTAAAACATGCTCACGTAATTCTAAAATATGCTTGATAAACGCGATAAACCTAGCATGCTCACTATGCGCATCCACCACGTGAAACACTTAAAGGTTTGTCAACGTAATATAAACATACATAGCATGCTATCGCATAATTTAAACATCCACGACATGCATATGAACGATAAAAATAAAATAAAACGCTCATCGTGGCCCAATCGTGAAACCCGCACATTTAAATCTAATCTATTACATATATTTACAAAGCACGAAATAAACTTGAACGGGCCTCGCGCACGAGCACGGACCGGATTCAACAAATGGGCCTCGCATGCACGGGCACGGACCGGAAAATCGAAAACGGTCCGGGCCGGGTCGGCCCAATCTGCGGCCGGGTCGCTGGCTGGGCAAGGCCCACCGCGCCCACTCTTGTCGCCGCCGCTCGCGTGTCCCCGCGGTCGCTAAGGCGATCGCGACCGACGAAAGCGAGACATGCGTGGCCACCGCCCGAGCGCCGAACGTCCGCCGAGACGTCGCCGCCATGCGGCGAAACTCGCGATCATGAGTCTGCTCGCCAAGCGCCGGGTTTCGCGCGAACGCGTGCCCGCCGCCCGCTAGTCGCGACGGCCGCAGTAGCCTCGCGGGTAATCCTCGCGACCGTGAGCTCACTCGCTAGGCGCCGGGATCTCGCGAGAACGCGCGTCGCCGCCGCCCTCGCGATCGCCTCGCGATCGCGAGGCTCGCCGCGAAACCGCCCAGATGATCGCCGAGACCGCTTTTCCGTCGTTGCGTTCTTCGTTCTTTCGTCTTCGTTCTTCTTTACGTATAAGATTTACATAATAAAATCTAATCTAACCACGGATTTTCTCGTGGTGTAAAAATAAAACCCAACAAAAACAACAACTAGCCTAATTATGAACGACATATCCACAATTAATAAAACGCACGTAATAATCAAACGTGAATTAATCCAACAGAGCCAAGATTTCGATCCCGTGCTCGATACCAATTGTAGGAAAACTTATGTTAACCTCGCCCGAGGATCCATCTTGGGTGTTTAATTCACCATACATCGATTATAAACCCAGCATGCGTCTATATAATTAAATCGCAACACGTAGGGGTTTTCACGTGTTTACCTTTGGATCTGTCGAGGTGGATCGAAAGGGATGAACGGATCGAATGGTCGAGACTCGTGCTTTGACCTTCTGGACTGTATCCCGGTTGCCCAATCTCCAACGTCGAGTGAGGACGATCTATGGAGAATGCTCGAAAATCACCCAATACTCTCCACTCCCAATTTTCTAAAACTCTCAAGGATACCAAGAGGGGCGAAAATTCTAGGTTAAAAGTGATGATTAACCTCGATTCTATCTCTTACCTTATATTTATAATGCACTACCTTAATCCCATAAGGAAAGGATCATGCATATACCATAAATATAATTATATCCTGGGATAAAGAGAATAAAATCTTGCCTTTGGGAGCATGAGGGGGCGCCGATTTTCCTCACACGAACTGGATGGGCCGATTGTGGATCAAATGCAAGGAATAAAGATGGGCCTCAAATAAATTAATTATCTTATGTTCACCCGTAACATAAATTAATTTATAAACATTTATTCATGCTACTAGAGAATAAATGCCGACTTACCCTTTATTACCGAAGTTGAGTCGGGCTTGCACTTAGACATTACGAATCCCGTATTTAAGATATCGAACGTCCATTAATCATTTATAGCAATCGATCGCTTAAAACGATTAATAACTTCATTTCCTTAAGTAGTACCACTCAACCTTATTATTGTACTTGAGCTAACTCAACTGCGGGGTTTAGTACAATAAACCTTTGAGCTCCTTAAGGACGCCATCATCCTAAACGGATACGGTGACTGACTGAGATAACTAGCGTGACATACAAGATCGCCACCACCCAAGATGCGGAGAATTGGGTTAGAACATATAACCTCACTCATAACAAGTCAAAGTGATGGTCAAGAACTCATACTCACCTAATACCTTATCGAGGTTTAGATCATCGTAAGTCACCGAGATCTTGGTTCTTCACGACGGTCGAAAGAAGAACACATCTCACCGTGATCCTTCAATACGTCGAGACGCATCAGATAGACAAGCAACTAAGTCAAGTCACTTATCTATATCGCAAGCTCAAACCGACAACTCGTCATTAAGTCGTCTCGGTTGTGAAACTTTTTATATCTCATTAAGCTTCGACCAATCATACGGACTTCGTGATCTTCTACACATCGTATGATCTAACTTATATATGAGATAAGGGACACGGATATATGCAATCAAGTATTCAAATCGGATCGAGATTGTAATAGTGGTAATAGAAACATTGTATACAAGCTCAACCAAAGCGCTTTCAAGATACAAACCAATGAGGCGGAGGGACTAGTATAGAGAATCTAGGTGTGAGATTCTTTGATACGGACCGTCTGATTGATGATGATGACAATAATCTATATCTTCGTGTGGCCCACATCTTAGTTCTGTACGCATTGGTTCTTGGGATCGACTTGCCACGACCTGTGGATCCGTGGATTTGGGTTTTAGTTGACTATTTGGACGTATTTGCCAGATTTTCATGGGCTGTCTATGCATATAAAATTCTCCAATACTACATGTGGAATATGAAGACCAAGACGAAATATCACTTCTACGGACCGTCATGGGCATTGTATATTTGGTCACTTGAGATCATTCCGGATCTTGGCGCGACAGTTGCGAAATATGTCCGGGGGGATGCGTATCGTGGATGCATAAGGTGGAAGCTCACGAAGATGATTGAGGATGATACACAACCCATGTTCGATCGTGAGGTATTATTATTGTTCAATAATTTTTATTTATTTATTATATTATATGTTTTCTATTCAAATATATAGTAACATTTTAGTTTATTGTAGGGGCAACCGTTTTTAGAGTTAGTCTCGAACGACTATGAGAGGAGCATGCTGTACTATACGTCATCTCTATATCCGGGTGCACTAGACGTGAACTATAGGAGACCCGTTCCCATTTGTACGCCCGGGAAACAACCCCCGCCCCGCACTAGAGCACAGCCCCAACGTCGTTCTAGAGCAGAGCCTTGTCCTGATGATGTGGTGGTTAGTCGGCGACAGCTACACACTACGAGGGTAAGTACTTCTATTGTTGATGAGATTGATACAGAGCATGAGAAGCCACGACGTCAGTTTGTGGAGAGACAGCGTACGTCTGTTCATAAATCGGACGAGGGACGATGACAGGATATAGGGAGACACAGACAGGATACATGGAAGTGTGCGAGAAAGCCACATTCCTCTTCATCTAGCAGTGACGGTGAGCACCACAGACGTCTGAGTCATCATGATCGTCATTGGATCACAGACACGATCCATAATATGGTTCGAGAGAATATTCAAGGACTGAAGACGTGGTTTGAGTCTATGCTAGATAAGACTCGATGTAGATTTTCGCATAGTACTGAGGCATATACGCCATCCCATCGTGGAACTACCCCACCGCCGATGCAGAGTGACAATCAGGGATGACAACCTTATACTCGTACTCCTACGTCGGATTCGGATGTACCCCATCAGACTCATCTATTAGCTCCGACGTCTCTTGTACCCCAGACAGATTTTACACCTCATCGTCACTCTCTACAGGTCCATAAATCTATCTCTTGAGGCATCAACCCATCACACAGTCAGGATCCAGCTCGTCATTCCATGCCAGAGATGCATATGGAACAACCGAGACAATTGGTAAATTATCTTATTTTATATTATTGCATCATATTTGATATGTTTACTTTTTCTAACTCTGTTGCTTAAACCCAAAATCAGCAAACTCGTAGAAGCGAACGAGTAAGGTTCGCTTCGGCTGCATTGAGGTCACCGTACGTGAATAGTCCTATGCCTCGTCCTATCCCCGATAGTGTATTCGCTTCTTATGAAAAATTTATTGAGGCAAGGATGGGTTCCGTGATTATTAGAGACAGTGGATGCACGCTTACTTTCAGGGATTTTGTTCGCATCGAAGACCCTTCTACTGATCTTAACGTGAGGATAAGTAGAGACTATTTGTATTTTCATATATGAAATCGTTATTTTAAAAACAAATTATTTATTGCAGGATGTTGATTTGTACATGATGAATCTAAGGACGAGATTAATAAACGGACATGACTTGTTGGATGAGGTCAATCAGAGAGAACACGATTATATTGGACACCGATTTTTTTGTAAGTATATATTTCGTATTTCTTATAGATGTGAATATATATGTATATATAATATATATATTGAATATATATATATATTGAATAAATAAATGATATTCAAAATATATATTCAATATATCCAATATATATATATATATATTGAATATATATTCAAGTTGTAGGAATATATATATATTCAATATATATAGTCAATATATATTTTATGAGATCAATTAATTTATATATCTTATATATGTGAATATATATTTCTTGCTGAACAGATGTACCTCAATCGATCATGGCAGCATGTTTTTTAGAATATTCAATCACAACAGTCACAAACAGATGCTATATCTATGTGGGTTCCAAATGTTGATTGGTATCGGGCAACCCGTGGTATAAAAGTGGGCCAAAGTCATAGGCCATGGCTTCATGCTGAACAGGTAACTTATTTATATAGTGACTAATTATAAAATAGATTTTTGTTTGTGCCTTTATAAAATTGAAACACTTTTTACAGATCAGCATCCCTTGTTTTAGTAGTGGTCGTACATTTTGTGTCGAATGCACATGAGGAGCTAGGTGTGAAATTTTGATTCGATATATTATGTATTAGAGCCCCGGGCCCAAGAGCAGCGACTGATGCATATGTATTGCTTCAAGATGTTATGGCCACAGTTCTTAATCAAATCTCAATGGTTTCAAAATAACTCACTCGGTGTCCGTGGCTTTCCGCATGAGGTGACGTTTAGAGTGGTTGCTCCTGATGAGCAGTTCAATCAACAAGACAGAAGTAGTTGCAGAATGTTTCTGTGCATGTACGTCAAACGCCTCATTTCAGGTTCCCGAGCATTCAGTGGGGTAATGAGAATGTATATAGCTACCGAAAAAATAGGTGCTTCTATTTTTGAATTATGTGAACGACAGTCGTAGGAAGTGGTCGAAACATGTTACTAATTATTATGTAATAACATTATTTATATTTGAGTGTATTTTCTTGAATATTGTAAAATTTGAATTAATGATTCAAAATATATATATATAGGGAGTGGATCAAATGAGAACCAAATCTCTTTTGCGAACTCTGCGAACCATGCATAAGACGTTGAAGATGATGCACAAAACGGTATAAAGTTGTGCATAACGAAAACTTTCTAAAATTATTTTGTTTTGCAACAATTTTAGAAAGTTCTCGTTATGCACAACTTTATACCGTTTTGTGCATAATCTTCAACGTCTTATGCATGGTTCTCAAGTTCTAAAAAAAGATAAGTTCTCACTGGATCCAACCCCTATATATATAGGGTTGAGTTATAATAAAAAACCTATTTTTTCGTAAGAACCTAAAAACCAATGCATTTTACGTATAAAGTTAATGCATTTTATGTATAAAACTAATGTACCCTTGAGTTATGGTAAAACCAACACAATTCATCAATATTTTGTAGAAAAGTAACTTTATATTTAAAGTTCATTGGTTTTAGGTTTTACTAAAAATTGGTTTTATTTGAACTCTTCCATATATATATATATATATATATATATATATATATATATATATATATATATATATAGAGAGAGAGAGAGAGAGTTTGGTTGAATAAGAACCATTCTTATCCTAAAAACTAAGAACCAAATGAATTCGTTATGAAAGTTGATGAATCCGTTGAGAAAGTTAATGAATTCAAAATTCAGATTTTTTCACCCGGGTTCGAATCCCATGAGGGACGAAAATTCTATTTTTGGATTGATATTTTTCTAGCGGATTCATCAACTTTCACTGTGAATTCATCATTTTTTGGTTCTCACGTTCTCACGATAAAAATGGTTCTCACGTTAACCTCCCTATATAGTAGTTTTATTAAATATATATTTATTGAATATATATATATATATATATATATATATATATATATTCAATATATATATTTAATACATATATTCAACTTGTATATATATTCAATATATATCTCTAATACATATATATGCAATATATATATATATTCATGATTTTATAAGCATTACTTAACAAAATTGATAATATAACCATTTTAATTTTATTTCTAACAACAAAATAAGAGAAACAATGGATCCTAAAATTCTAATTACCCCGTCTCTCAAAGACACGTGTATGCAGCGTATGTCCAAGCTCACCGCACTAACTGCATTTCTTTGGCACTCGACGTCTGCTACCAGATGGCTCATCAGTACTGGGTCTATATGCAGGTCGCTCGCCACCACCTCGAAATCGACTCTGTCTTGGGCGCCCAGCCTGTCGATGTACAATAGGAGGCAGTACCATGATCTGAACCACATCTTCCGGTGCATCCCAATGTTCTTGCGGAGGAAGATGATTTACTGAACCAACATATGTATCGACTAAATAATCCCTTGTGTAGTAATCATCCACGTATACCTCGATCGATTCACCGACCTACCCATAAAAAATATTTTATTAGTGAGAAAGTAGTTAATTTAACATACACAAATTAAATTATAACATACCTAATTGCTGCGATCGCATGAGAACACGGCATGGCGTCTAGGTCAAATTCGCGGCATTCACATGTTTTTTCATATAAATTGACCATGAAGCTTCGTTCGCCAGCTCACACCTTGTACTTCTTATCACATGTACTCCTCGCACTATAACGTCGGCTTTTTGTAACTTCTGCTCTAAGCTTTGTAACTGCCACCTCACTCAGATATGCATCGTTATTTTTTGCAGCAACCATTCTCTCTCTAAACCATTTCTCGATTACAAGTCGGTGCCTCCAAACATCGAGCAAATGGGAAGTCGTCTCGCCCACAACAATCGTCCATTCAAAGTCTACATCGATTTGATGTGAGAAAACTATAACATCAAGAGGACACATCGATCGAGCCCACTTCTACGTCCAATAATAATCAACTTATTATCGCATTAGGACTCAATCTATTGATGATGTTCATAGAACGATTATACTCAGCTTCATCGTACGTATATGCAGCTCGTTTGTAAATCTCTAACATCTTGAAATTTTTCCCCAAAACTCTTAATATGTCCGAGCAAATGGTAATAACATATAGCGTGAGTGGCATTAGGTAACTCACTCCTAACAGCATTAGCAATGGAGACATGCTGGTTAGAAATAATCAAAAGATGATCAATATTACCATACACAAATCGAATCTTCGAGAGGAACCACTTCGACGTTAAATCATTTTCAATCGGTCCAACATCATATGACAACTGAAAAACTTGCTCGTTGGCATCTTTCGTCACTGCAACGAATAAAATACCCTTATTCTTGCCCTTGAGATGAGTGTAAGTGTCACGCTACGATCATAGGTCTAAAAGAAAATAGAATGGCCCGATAGAAGCTTGAGAGCAACAAAACCAGATGAATCGCCATCGGCCCTACCTCAAAATCATAGATAGTGCTCGAGTTAAACTTGTTTAAACATATAGAGGTATTGAGGTAGTAGACTAAACGACTCCTCATGTCAATCGTATATCATCTCAATCCTAATATTTCGTGCTCGTAAAGCGACATTGTATTTGATACTAATACTAAATTCACGCTGCAGCTCCGCCATAATGGACCCCGACCTAGGGATCTCACCATCATTTCGTATTTTTTGTGCTACATACGATGCAACCACCTTCGAATGTGCCTTTATCCGTGCAACTCGTCCCAACTCACAGTCACATGTATGTTCACCAATAAATTTATGAATTCCCCATATCCCCTGAGCACCAGTAGCCCGCAAATCAAAGTTACACTGTTCGGAGTGCTTGCACTTAAATGTTAAACATCTTGCATCCGTACGCACTACAACGCACTCCACACCCTGCTTCATATTCCATAACCCAACGGAAATAAAAAGTTTATCTTTATTGTCGTAAAAAGAATTATGGCACAACTCTCGCTCATCCAGTCTCGATAGGTCATGTTCACGAGCCTCAATTGACGCTGTCGCGTCCAACGGAATAACTGGAACTAACCAATTAGAAATTTCTGTAACGCTCGGCATCATGCTCAATTCCGAGTGGCTGCTTGAGTTAATTGCAGCAAAAAGTATGCTCAACCCGCCTTCTCGACGGACCCAACCTGCAAATTTAGTGAGTGAAAAATTTATCATCTCATTCTCGGGCATATCTTCAGGAACGTCCGAATCAGTTTCAGCCTCAAACGAGGGGATAGATTGGTCTTCATTTTCATCTTCCTCAAGTCGATCATCTGGAGTATCATGTGAGGGTGATGTTGTTTGTTCCTCGTGCGCAGCGGGCGATGAATTGACATTCAATCTCGAATAAACTTCATGAATTCGTTCTGAATCATAATTATTTAATTCGAGATAATTTATTGGTTCCTTATCCCATCTAGGGGCATCGCTTCATGCATCATACGGCTCTCATCATGATAGGGCACGTTTGAAGAACTGGCATAGACTTCTTCATGCTGTTGCCCAACGTCACCAAACCAATCCAATCCATCATATCTTTCACTACCTTCCACAGAATATTCGAATTGAGAAGATTGTGCACTATATCCGTGCCATTCACTCGAAGGAGGATCTAACGTTGGGACATAGAATTCTGGAGATTGTTAAACGTTTGTAGTATTGGCGTGAACAACGTACAGGGTAGGACATGATTCTACCACGAACAAACGATCAAATTCTTCTTGACACATCAATGGATACTTTAATATCCTACCACGTGCAGCTTTCGATAAATACCATAATCGATAACTTAAGATCAATGAATAAGCCAACGTGATATGGTTAATTTTGTTGATCAAGCTAAAGATGGACTCATCGTGAACGGGCAAAACCCGTGAAGTCCCTCCAATGTAGTCACATCCTTCAAAATTACCATTATATCTCAAAGTGATGTACCGAAGGTTTTCCATCTACATAAAAAAACATATTCTTAAGCATACTCAATGAATAATATTTAACAAAAATCATAATTAAATCGTGTATTCACAAAACAGAAGAGTAAAAATCAGAATCATGCATAAAATGACGGCGGCTTTCAGAAAAATAGGTTAGCCGCCGCCAATGTGTGCTCAACGATGGCTAACCTCTTCGGCGGAACTTCGACGGCGGCTAACCTATTTTTCTGAAAGCCGTCGTCATTTTATGCTTGATTATGATTTTTCTTTTTTTAAACATATTAAAATAAGTTATTAATATTTTTTACATATTTTAATCACAAATTCAATAATTAAAACATAATGATAAATGTGTTAATGGAGAGAATTACCCAAATGTTAACATACCTACTTTTAAACTCTTATACTAACATAACGAAGGTTTTCCATCTACTTAAAAAATATTCATATTATTAAGCATACTCAATAAATAATATTTTACAAATTCATAATTAATTAATAATAAATCGTATATTCATAAAACTAAAGAATAAAAACCATAATCAAGCATAAAATGACGGCGACTTTCAGAAAAATGGGTTAGCCGCCGCTAGAAAGGTTAGCCGCCAATGTGTGCTCAACGACGGCTAACCTCTCCGGCGGCACTTCGACGACAATCAACTCATTTTGTGAAAGAATAAAACCATAATCAAGCATAAAATCAGCGCGTTGCTAGAAAGGTTAGCCCGCCAATGTTGCTCAGCGGCTAACCTCTCACGGCAACGCCGACGACAATCAACTCATTTTTGTGAAAGCTGCCGTCATTTTATGCGTGTTTGTGATTTTTTCTTTTTTAAAACATGTTAAAATAAATTATTATTATTATTTACATAATTCAATCACAAATTCAATAATTAAAACATAATGATAAATTGGTATGATGATAAAAGCTAATAATAAGCACGTGAAATTCAATAATTAAAACATAATGATAAATTGATATGATGACATAATAATAATTTATTTACCTTTTTCTGGTTCTTTGAGAAAAACTAGCTTCTCTTCTTCTCAAATAATCAAAAAATTATTTCTTATGTCTCTCTCAAAACGATTCTCTCTATTTTATGTTGAGTTTATGTTTGTGTTTATATTTGTGTTCTCGCATTAAAGACAATTTTATATTTAAATTCAAAATAAATAAATAAATAAAACATATTTATTACACACGGCCAACCTCAAATGTGCGAATTTATTGCAATTTCCGACGGCCAACCTTATTTTCGCGGCCAACCTCGTTTTCGACGGCCAACCTTGTTTCCGGCGGCCAACCTTGTTTCTCTCCTTTTGCGGCGGCCAACCACCTTTTTAGCCAATTTTCGGCGGCCAACCTTAGTTCTTTGCAATTTTCGGCGGCCAACGTATTGATCTTTGGAATTTTCCTCCGCTAACTCATTCCCTTTTTATTTTCGGACGGCCAACCATGTGTTTTGATTTTTCGGCGGCCAACCCATTCAATTGCCAACCACTTCTCTGTAAAAAAAAGTAAATCGGTGATTTCACGATGCGTCAGTCCGACTTTTGCAAATTCTCTTTTTTTTTAAATGATGAAGGATATTTCTGTAATTTCAATTTGAATTGGGTAAAAAGAGTAGTATGTTAATATATGAGTTAAATTAAGTATGTATGTTAATATTTGGGGTAATTCTCCCCATTAACACTATTAAATATATAGATTTATATAATAAAAAAAAAACTGAGTCGGGTATTCGTGTACCCGATTTACAAAATCGGGTCGGGTCGGGTATCACTTTTTATGCAAAATCGGGTCGGGTACCCGATTTTTTCGGGTAGGGTACCCGACCCATATCGAATAAACAGCCATACTCAGGAATAATCACCGGCCCTATGGGAACAAACAAGTCTATCTGCAAGAAATAAGGCAAAAATAGTACTATCGTTTTGGGTGTGATTTGTTAAGGTATAGTATTATATTCATGGTAAATGTAAATTTATAATCCAACGTTTAGTAATTTTTTAATTAATGTCTCAACATAAATATATTAATATTTTGGTTCCTAACATTTTTAAAAAACTATATTAATGTCTTGTTGATCGATTTCCAACGTAAAAACACTTATGTTGTTGGACTCCACGTCAATAACAAAAAATAAAACAAAAAGGGTAAATATCAATTTATATCCAAACATTTCGTGACTTTTTAGTTAATATCTTGACATAAGCATATTGTTGTTTTAATCATTAACATTTGAAAAAAAATCTATTAATGTCTTGTTGGTTGAATTCTGACGTTCAAACACATACATGACTTGTTGGAGTGCCACGTTTGAATAATAATAATAATAATAATAATAATAATAATAATAATAATAATAATAATAATAATAATAATAATAATAATAATAATAATAATAATAATCTTCAATACTGACATAAGAATCAATAAGGCGGTCTAGTTTATTTTTCCACTGACTTCAGCCATGATTCGGACACGATCATATCGAACATTCATCAATGAATGCATCAGGCCAGTAAGATAGATTGTCTGGAAAGTCTGAACATAAGTCGACGTGGCAACAATCACAGTCTTGGGGTTCTTAATATCGTAATGTGAACTCTGCTCCGTCTGACCCCGAGTATATATCGTGTGCACTTTCATCACCTCCACCGGATCCGGATGCACGGGATACTAATTAGGGAAGCCATGGGATACTGATTAGGTCGTAGCTGCATATGAATACTGATTAGACCATGTAGGGATGTCAACGGACGGGCTTTACCCGGACCGATCCGGAACCGTTCAAAACCCATTAAATTTTTAACCAACAGTTCCGGTTCCGGTTCCAGATCCACTTGGACCCGGACCGGCCAAGACCGACTGTTTGTCCGGTTTGGTCCGACCGGTCGATTTTTTTAACACAAATTTTAATTTAAATTAATATAATATTTTTCTTTACCCAAAAAATTCCATAGCGAAAAAATATAAATAAACTGACCGTGTCCCTTAATATTAAAAATATTAAGGGAAGTACATGATATGAATTAATGAGATAAATACTAATAAAATCTTAAATCGAACAAACTCTTATAGACTATCTCATAATTATGAAACATGGAAGTACGTGCATATAATAAATAAACTCCGAATTTGGTGTAACTACTCCTGATTAATAATCATTAAATAAAAAAATGACTTATGAAAAAATATCAAACTAAAGTTTAAAATCGAACAAACAAATAAAAACATAAAATGAAAAGAAAAAACAATAAAAACTCAATATTTTAAGAAAGCTTAAACAGTAGAGATCTTAAAGAAAAACTGACTACTGAAATTTCAAATTTGGTTTATAATATCATCTCATATATCTTTTGTATTTATGATGATCCTTTGGAATATTAGAAGGAAAAAAAAGAGGCATCTTTTGCTTCGTACACTTTAATTTTTATGGATGGGAAATTAGGTGAAAATAGACAAATTTCTATCGCAGCGATCGTACTGCAGCGACAGTACAGCTATGTTTTCTAGTGATATATATTCGTTCCACGGGATAATTACATATAGCTCACAAGATTATCTATTAATTTATTCATTAATTAGATTTTCTTTAATTTTAAAATTGAAATGAATAAAATAAATTAGTAAGTTTATATGGATAAATATGTGATAGTAACTTGCATTATGATCGTAGTTTTTTAATGTTTTCCTTATTTGAATTATTTGCTTAAACTAATTTATTTGATTGTTCCAAAATAATGTAGCTATAATTACTATTCAAGACGCCTGGATCTGAAACTATAGCTAATTATCAAAATTTAATAGTCACTTGCATTAATATATGATTTTATTTATTCTGTTTTATATGTCTGAAATTTGCTTCATGTATAAGGATTTATTTGAATTTATCAGACCCCGAATTGGCTCGTAAGATATTTAATTAATAATTTTACCATGCACAACTATTTTTTTTAAAACAACTAGATTTGTGAGAAAGAGAGTAAGGGATTGTAGGCTTGTAGTGGTATAAGCAACCCAGTGGGTAACCGGTTAGCATTGGACAATACCCGGTCCGGATCCATAACTTAATGGTCCGGGTCCGGTCCCGATCTAATATTCTTGGGCGGTTCCATAACCCGAACCAATACTAATTTATTGGTTCGATCCAAGAAAACCCGCCGATTAACATCCCTAAAACCATGGCCACATCCAGATACAACGCGAGTGATAAAAGCGCACAAGATAACTTAGACGGTTCAAGCGGAGCAGACGTCACAATACGACATTAAGAATCCAAAGATTGTGATTGATGTCACACCGACTTTTGTTCGGACTTTCTAGATGTTGCATCCTACCGACGTGATGCAGTCGTTGATGAATGTCCTCTATGATCTCGTCTTGATCTTGGTTTAACCTGGTGGGATGATCGACGAGACTACATGGTTGATTTCCAAGTCAGGATTGGAGACTTTATTATTATTATTATTATTATTATTATTATTATTATTATTATTATTATTAACAACGTGGAGTCAAATGTGGCATTTCGAAAAGATATGTATGTGTTCGAAAGTCGAAATTCAATCGGCATGACATTAATAGAATTTTTTTGAAACGTTATGAATTAAAATAATAATATGCTTATGTTGGGATATTAATTAAAAAGTCGTAAAACGTTGGGACATAAAAACATTTACCCTTTTTAATTTTTATGTATTTAATATTATTGACGAATGGAACCACCTAAGGTTTTTTAAGCCGGAAATCAACTAGTACTACGTTAATAGAAATTTTTTGAAACGTTATGGACTAAAATAATTATATGCTTATATTTGGAACATTAACTAAAAGATCGCTAAATATTGGATTATAAATTGAATTTACATTTACCCATATATTTTAAGTAGCTAGTATATTTTACTTTTAAAAACGCAATTAAATTCTAAAGAGTGAAATTGATGCTCCATTTTGTGCATTATGAATTGGGTGATTTTTCGGTCGTTATAAATATACTTGATACATTAACAAGTGCAATCAATTTATTATTTTCTTTAACGCACTTTGCTGCTTAGTCTATCAGAGGCAAAAGGATATTGTTGATTTGGATTATTAATAATATCTGCTCTTCTTCTTCAAAAATACATTTTTTTCCTATAGTTGCATATTATGTAATAGGCTATAAGGTTTATGTCCCCACGGGGACTTAGCTTATTTGGTTAAAAGTTAGTAGATTTGGAATAAGGACCAAGAATCGGATCCTAATAATAGCATTGTGAGAATTTCACCATCTTTGAGGTGATTTCTTATGGAGACTATGCAAAGGTCTTCATCTCCTTTTGGGACAAGGCTACAAGGTTTATGTATGAGCCGATTTCTATTGACAGTTACACTATACAGCCGATAATTAAATTTTAATTATAATTAATAAATTATAATTGCACATTATTAAATTCTGATTATGAATTACTATATCCTAACTGTGGATTACCAAACTAAACGTCTGCATGCAAGTTTTCGTAAAGTTTGATCTGCAAATTGACTAAAGTACATGTCTCTTTGCAAATATCCCAAAGTTCGATCTGTTTGTAAATAAGCATTGACTAGTAAATAAAAATGCAATCATTGATCTTATTTCGTAGTTTTTCCAATATAGTACCTCCAAAATAAAATATTTCGGTATTTGTGTAGTTTAATAGCTGCCAATTGCGGAAGGAAAAGTAGGATGCCGCTCAAGCTAGCACCTCTTTCATTTTATGGTTGATATTATTTTATCATAGATCACGATATACATCAATGAGTTTTGTGGCTGTAAGAAATCGATACCATAGGATACATTGTTAGGATTTGAAATGTATCATGTCGTTTACTTCTCATCTTTTGTGTGTGTATGTTAGCTTAGTGATAGAGTGGTTAATCGCCTCGAGCCAGCCGCCTTGTTCGAGTCCATCATGACGCGGTCTTTAAAATTTTTGTATTAAATTAACCAAAAAAAATATATCATGTCGTGTGTGTGTTGGCCTAATGGTAAAATAGTTAATACCCGAGATCAAAGATTTCGGATTCAAATCCACCGTGACACAACCTTTAAAATTTTTGCATTGATCAAAAGAAATGTATCATGTCGCTTTAAAGGTGAGTTGTGTAATTGTTTGATGGGCAATATTTGTTCAAACGGGTCAACATTTTAATTCATTTTTTATTAAGTATTAATAAAACTATAAATATATTATTAATACAATGTAATTACATGTATAGATAACATGTGTTCTGGATCTATTCAATTAAAAGTAGTACATACGAATAATTGAAATTTAATATATATATCCATTTTCCGAGAGTATACCGGCCCAAAATTCGAATTTTCCGAGCTGTCCATAAGCCTATACCTCAAATTCCGGGCTCGTCATAAAATCACGAGAATATGACAAGGCAACTTTGATTTAAAATATAAAAACAGCACACATGGAATATGATAGGATACGGCCCAACCATCGAGCCAAGATCGTGCCCAATATAAATAGTTCGACATTGCTCGGCCTGCACGAGTTCGGCCCAAGAAGACTCCTAAAAGCAGTGGGAGCGGAAGATTCGACCCTATCTAAGAAAATCATAATTAGAGAAGAGATAGGATTGAGATCCTATCTTAGAGGAGATCTTATACTCGATATCTAGGTCAATATAATTGTGTATAAATAGAGGCTAGATTAGACGAAAAAGATCTATCTACACTTCTTGTAATCACTCCTCATATTATCAATACACGAATATTCTCTCTCTCCCCGTGGACGTAGATCTTATTTATAGATCGAACCACGTAAATCCTTGATGTTCTTGCGTATTTAATTCCCTTACGAAATTAAGATCGATCCTTGGCGCCATGCAGTGGGAATCGAAATTGTGTTTCGATCAAAGTTTGTTTCTGGAATCAATCACAACAATGAGAACAAGAAGTCTTGCATCGGGGCCGTTGTCGGCAACAACAACAACCACGGCGGCGAAACACGCCGAGCTCGCTGGGAAAAACACGGTCGAGATTCGACCACGAAGGGCACATCGAGCCTCGACGAGCGAGGCAATCCCATCTGCGTGAAGAAGTAGAATACCAAAGTGAAGGAGATCGCATAGCGGTAACGAGGAGAACCTCCACTCAGCAGAATGAACCTCGACGACGCCGTCGAGGGGTTTCGAGAAGAATAAGGAGAGTTTTCTCCAATACCTCAGTGACACAAGGTCGGCTGCATCCCCAAGAAATGAGCAAGCCTCGTCCAAACACGAGGCATCGCAATGGCGGATCTGACATCGGTCGTCACGGGCGCTCATACCTCGCACGCAGTGGGGCCCAAACCAACCGCGAGGAGCGAACAACGGGAAAGGGCGTAGTGACCGACATGGTCGGTCGCATAAAATCAAAACGAGTTCGATCGACAAACTCCGCCCGCTCTCGGGAGGTGGCCCGGCAATGCGGGAATATAGTCACCCGTTCTCAAGCGAAATACTTGACACCCCGCTTCGAAAATATCGGTGCCGAGCATCGCCCTCACGACGGATTAGGGACCCATGAGAACTTCCTCTCGCAGTTCCGATACAATATGATCAACCAACGCCCAAAGGTTCATATGTGCAAGCTCTTCCCGAGTTGCTAGTCGACAACGCCCGTCGGTGGTTCAACAACTACCTCACAGGAGCATCGGATCTATCGCGACCGATGGCGACCTTCCATTGAAGGTTCTTCCAGAAGGCTGAATCAAAGACATCGTCGGCACACCTCCTCACTATGAGGCAAAGCCGAGACGCAGTCCGTTAGCGACTTTATGACCGAGGTTCAACAAGGAGTGCACGAAAGTCGAAGGCGTGAATGATCTCCTCATCATCTCGGCCTTCAAAACGGCATCCCGCACGGTGCCCTATACAAAGAGATCGTCAATCGAACCCCGTCTGCGAAGAAGCGTGGCGCATAGCTGATCGGTTCGCCAAAGCGGACGAGGCGATAGAAAGAAGCGCGGCGTAAAGCGCGTAATCCTCGATAAAGGGAGAAGAGGCGAGGGACGAAGCGAGGGCGGCAGTGCTCACGGAAAGAATCGTCGCCCGATAGAGTCAGGCTCGGACCGCGTAATACCTCGGGCGACCTCAATACACTCTTTTGACGAAGCGAGCGTAAATCTACGAACTCCACATGGACAAGTTCGAGAAGCCTCGACTAATGACGGGGGGTCAAAGCGTCGAACCAAGGACAAGTATTGCTCTTTTCACGAGGACTACGGGCATGACACGAGGAATGCCGAGATCTCATGGAGACATCGAGATGCTTAGTGCAGACGGGGTCCTAAAAAATCTGGCGGGACCGACAAGGTTAACACGAGGCCCTCGTGAGGCGAGAAAAAGAGAAGCAAAGCGAGAGGGGGTGTGCCCTCACAAGAAGGCAAGCGGTGAAGGCGAGGAGGAGATGGCGAACCCCAAGACGACGGGTCATCTCTACCATCACGGGTCTCCACCGCGGAGTTACTGAAGTCCTCCACAAGGCCGAGGCCAAGTCCCCATACCAACGAGCCTGTCGACAAGAGGTTCGGGAGGACGAGGCAATTACCTTCTCCGAGGGCGACCCAGATCACTGCGGTGGTGCCCGCGGGGGCGGTGATCCAGCAAAGTGATCGCCAACAAGTTGGTAAGGCAGTATATATCGGCGGTGGCGCGTCGGTGAGCATCCTCTTCAAAGAATGCTTTGACAAGTTAGGAGTAGAGAGCGGCGCCTCGCGCGAGCCCCGCTACCACTCCCGCGGCTTCAGACAGGAAGAGACACGCCGGGCGGGGTGATCGACACTGCCCGTCACGATGGGAAGGGCACCGGCGAGCTCTACCAAAGTGGTACAGTTCTTCGTGGTCGGTGCCCGTTCGCCATACAACGTTATACTTGGCGAGGCGGCTAAGCGCAGCAAGGGCGGTGTGCTCAACCTACCACCGACAATGAAAATCCCCACAAAATGAGGATAGCCTTAATCAGGGAGACGAGCGAGCTAAAGAATGCATGCAGTCGCCACGAGAGGCAGGACTTGATCCGGCAACCGCAAGCATAGCAATCAAAGAAACCCGAGGAGTTGGAACCAGGAGAGGGCGTCGCCATTTCAGAGAACTCGGTTGAGGAGGTCGCATTGTATGAAGACGAACCATTCAAGGTCGTAAAAGTTAGCTCTACCGGTGTACCTCAACTAAGGAAACAGATCATCCAACTCCTAAGGGAATTCAGAGACGTGTTCGCTTGGTCGCCCCTTGATATGACCGGGGTCTCACCATCTATCATCACACACCGTCTCAACATTGACAACAGTGTAAAACCAGTTCGGCAAAAGCAACGGATTTTTGCAGCCGAACGGAATCAAGTCATCCACGACGAGGTGAAGCAATTATTAAAGGCACGCATACTGTTCGAAGTCAAGTATCCGACCTGGATAGCCAACCCGGTAATGGTGAAGAAAGGCGGAGGAGGATGGCGAATGTGCATCGATTATACCGATCTCAACAAACATTGCCCTAAAGACTGTTACCCCCTCCCCAACATCGACAAAAAGGTTGACGCTTTGGTCGGGTACGAAGTCTTCAGCTTTCTGGACCTGTATAAAGGATATCACCAGGTCTTGATGGACGACGAAGACGCAGCCAAAACAGCCTTCATTACGAGACTTGGTCTTCGCATATAAGAAGATGTCATTCGGACTCAAGAATGCAGGGCTACCTATCAAAGGATGGTAGATAAAATATTCCAGCCCTACATAGGACGGAATGTGGAAGTGTACGTAGATGACATCGTTTTCAAGAGCATTGAGGAAGCCGTATGTGTTGCCGACCTCGGGATCGTCCTCGACCTACTCGTAAAGGTCAACCTAAAGCTAAACCCCGTAAATGCACATTCGCAGTTCGTTAGGAAAATTACGGGGTGTTGGGTTTCACAAGAGGGTTTAAAAGCCAATCCGTCCAAGGTTCAAACCATTGTGGAGATGAAGATGCCAAAGACAATCCACGACGTACACAAGTTGATAGGCTGCATCGCCGCACTCAGCCGTTTTCTTTCGAAAGCCGCGGATAAGCAGCTCCCCTTCTTCAAAATACTCAAAAAGGCTCCGGAGTTCTCCTGGAATGACATACACAAGTCCGCCTTCGAGGATCTCAAAAACTACCTCGCCAAACTCCCCACTCTATCCGTCTCGAAAGAAGGAGGTCTCTCCTTATACCTCGCCGCCTCGGACGAAACCATAAGTGCGTTTTGGTATGAGAGGAAGGGCCTTGACTCGTGTATTTCATCACCGAGCATTGAAAGGACCGTAAACAAGGTATCAACCTTCGAGAAGCTCATACCGGCATTAATAAATCTGCAAGAAGATTACGCCATACTTCATTCACATCCCATACAAGTCCTCACCGATCACCCACTTCAAAGTATCGACGGAAGCCTCATGGAGAATCGCGAGTGGGCAATTGAATTAAGCGAACACGACATATCTTTTGCCCCGTCGAGCCATCAAGGTCAAGTTTTAGCGAGACTTCCTTGTCGATGCTAACTTCGCTAAGAAACCGAAGCCCAACGAGTCCGTGTCGGGCGATGCGGCCGAACCTATAGATAAAACTCGGAGGATTGCTGGTAAGTATCGTTGACGGGGCTTGAGGAAAGCGCAGAATGAAGCGGTATCTTACTTTTAGGACCGGATGGCAAGAGATCACATATGCACGCCGGTTCACGTTTAAAATACGAACAACGAAGTGGAATACGAAGCCTTAATTGCGGGACTTCGCCTAGCTCAAAGCCTTGAGTGCGAGCGTGCAGAAGTTCACAAATGACTCTCAAGTCATAGTGAGTCACATGTTGGGAAAGTAAGAGGCAAAAGGCAAGCGGGATGAAGAAATACCTTGAAAAAGCCAAAGCTTACAACAAGCTTTCTCACACTTCCAGTTAGTTCGCATCCCAAGGGAGCAAAATAGCCGAGCGGCGTATTAAGCAAACTAGCCTCGCCGTCGACGAACTCGCCCGATGAAGAAGTCCAAAGTAGCATAGCGATGGCGACACTGGAACCGAGGTTAACATAGTATCGATTTAGCTAACCTAATGGATGACTCCATTCAAGAATACACGGAAAAGGCGAGCTACCCCATGACAAGCTCGAGGCTAGGAAGATCTTGAGCAAATCTGCGATATACGGCGGCAGGAATTCTCTATAGAAAATCATACCTCCACCTCTCCTAAGGTGCACGGTCCGAACCGAGCTAACTACATACTCACGAGAAGATACATGAAGGATCGTGTGGAAGTCACATGGACCCCGCACCCTATTGAAGAAAGTCGGCGATGGGGATACTATTGACGACAATGTTCCGTGACTCAATCGATCTCGTGAAGAAATATCCGAAGTGTCAAATCCATGTAAACGTGCCGAGGCTACCTCAAACCGACCTCGCAAGCATGCAAAGCCCTTGGCCATTTATGCAATGGGGGATCGACATCGTAGGCCGCTTACGCAAAGCTCCAGGACAGTTTCAATTCCTGATTGTCGCGATCGACTATTTTATGAAGTGGGTGGAAGCCGAACCCTTGGTAAAGATCACGAGCAAAAACGCCCTCAACTTCGTCTGGAAGAACGTCGTGTGTCGCTTCGGCATCCCTCATGTCCTTATTTCAGATAATGGGACACAATTCACGGATAAAGTATTCAAAGAATGGTGTCAAGAGCTTGGGATCAGCAGGTTCACTTTGTAGCTTCATCCTCAAGCAAATGGTCAAACGAAGTCACCAACCGGACAATCGTAAAAGGACTCAAGACTCGCCTTGACCGAGTAAAAGGCAATTGGGTGGAAAATTTACCACAAGTCCTATGGTCGATCGCACTACACCCGGATATCAAACGAGAAACACCCTACAACGGTATATGGAACCGAGCGGTGATCCCCGCAGAGATCGGTATGCCGAGCCCCATACCATTCACTTCTCGCTGAAGCAATGATGACAATCTACGATCCGCTCTAGATCTACTCGAAGAAAAAGAGACCTCACCTACATCGAGAAGCTCGGTATAAGCAACAAGTAGCTCGGTATTACAACCGGTGTGTCAACACCGACAATTTCAAGTAGGCGACCTCGTGCTTCAAACAATGATATCGAGAAGCGAAGAAAGCTCGGCAAGTGGAAGCCACATGGGAAGGACCATACCGGGTTGAAGAAGTCCTCGGAAAAGGCTCGTATAAGCTCGCCCATATATCCGGATAGCAAATACAAGATGCGTGGCACATCATTCATCCAAGAAATATTTTGCATAAGTGTCAAAAGTTGAGTCTGTTTGGTCGTGTTATCGAGTGCATTCGCCAAGTCTGTGAGTCTTGTTTTGTTATTACGCCGGTCTCTATCAATAAAATCTTTTTCTTGCATGTTTTGTTTCACTTATGCATACTATATCTTCTCCATTATACTATACCCTCTTGGGAGGCTAACTATACCCTCGACTTTTATACGGACTACCTTCGTTTAATCGAGACTAACTCAAGCAGCGTGAGGGACCACCCTAGCGATAAAACTTGCGCCAAATAAGGAACGATACCTCCGTTTATTTCGGGAAGAGGACCACCACGAGCGATAAAACTTGCCCAAAAGGAACCTATACCTCCGTTCACTTGGGAAGAGGATCACCCGAGCAATACTTCGCCAAAGCAGAACCCTTACCTTCATACGAGGACTAAATACCTTCGTTTATTTCGAGGATGAATACCTTCGACGAGGACCTAAATACCTTCGCTTATTTCGAGGATGACTACCGCCCGTTATTTCGAGGGCGGGCTACCTTCGCATGCGAGACCGAAATACCTTCATTTATTTCGAGGATGAATACCTTCGCATGCGAGGACGAAATACCTTCGTTTATTTTGAGGATGACTACCTTCGCACGAAGACTAACTACCTTCGTTATTCGAGGACGGACCACCTTCGAACGAAGGCTAACCACCTTCGTTTATTTCGAGGATGACTACCTTCGAGGAAGGCGAACTACCTTCGTTATTTCGAGACGGACCACCTTCGTTTATTCCGAGGATGAATACCTTCGTGAAAACGAGGACGACCGACGACCTACCTTCTTATTGGTTACGGTAATAAAAAGGCGGTGTTCTTAAAGAGTCGACACGGCTTAAGAAAATAATTCTTATTTCAAAGTATACAATTAATACATTACGAAGACGAAGAAGGCCATGGAGGGCGGGAGAAGCTGAGCCAATCCCTAGAGAAATCGGGATTCAACAGAGCGTCTATGCTAATCCTACCTCTACCTCTACCTCGTCCTCGATCTACGCTAAGAGCCCTGCCAGATCGACCTCTAGGGCCTGCGAGACTACCTCGGCCGCTCGATGACGCCCGACTCGGCCTTGAGAGCCCACGTCTCTCTTGGGCAATGAAGCGTCTCTCGAGCTTGCCACTCCGGAGAAGAAAGATCCGAGACAAAGCAGAGGCCCCAGCGGGCGAAGAAGTCACTGCAGTAGAAAGCTCGATCGCGAAGCGAAGCACACGTTCGAGGAAGGAATGACGAGCTACGATCTTATCTTAGATGCATCGCCGACCTTCTTAAGGTCGGCATACCGCTTCTTGATATTGCCAAGAATCGAGCCGCACTGGTTCCTATACCTCCAACAGTGGGTCATGAGCTCTTCGACTTTTGCTTGACCTGGAGATGGTCATCCTCCACCTCGCGTGTAATTTCTTCATACTGCGTGTTCCTCAAGAACCCGCTTAGCCTAGCCTCACGATCTCGAGCTTATCCTCCGATTCCAAAAGCGAGCTTGAAGCTCGTCACAGCTCTCTGGGCAGCCCTAAGCACTTCGGCCTCCTCCGCACATGACCGAGCTTGTCTTCCAAGCGAAGGACTTGGCTCCTTGACTTGAGAGTCAGCGTCAAAGCTTGATTTGACCCAACCAAGGAAGCATCGGGCATATCGAGTAAGCGAAACACAAAAGACAAGCTCCTTCAGATGAACGACGGATTTTATTAAAGCCTTTAAGGCAAATCAAAAGCGACATCCTAATGATGACGTATTTACAAGTTGATCTAAAAAAAAAAAAAACGGATCAACTGACCCCTCCAGAAGCTACGCCTTCGGCCCCGGCTAGCTCGGCCGCATCTTGGGGAGCGTCGACCTCGGCTGCGGTGGCCGTCTCCGGGACCCGTGCTGTTTCAGCCTCCTCTTCCTCGGGGATTCCCTGAGCCCCGGTGCCCTCCGCCGCCTTAGCTGCCGCCTCCCCGGATCCCTTCGTAAGGTCGGCCATCAAAGCGTCAAGCATGGAGTCACGGTCCACCGGACAAGCACGGATGGACTCCGCGGTCAGCAAAACTGAAGACGAGGTCAGGCTCTGTAGCACGGGCAATTCCTTCAGACCGCGGGCAAGGACCTCGGAATAGGCCCGCAGCAAGGTGTCGTCCTCCGTTGCCTCATACCCATATTTGGACTTATCCAACTCTGGGTAATCCTCGGCAACTTCCTCGATGACGTCCGAGACTGCACGTTTGTTCAGCACCTCGGCCACGCCCGCGGCCAGCCTGGAGAAACCCCCGGATAGGAGAAACCCCCTGGAGAAACAGTCCGCTTCCACACAATGAGAGAAATCTTGGCGTGTAAGATGGAAGAAGGAAGTTCGGTCCATGAACATGTCTCCCACATGACTCTTCTCATGGATAGTCTTGATCAGTTGGGAGGAGGTATTGACGGCGAAGCCAAGGTCGATATCATCCTCAATACACTGCCCAAGTCTTTTGAGAACTTTCGCATGAATGCGATCATGAGCAAGACCGAGTTTACACTTAGTCGGTTGCTTAATGATCTCATTCTTTGCGGAAGGAGTTATGGGAAAAGGAGCACATGCTCTTGCTAGCACATCTAAGGGCCCAAAATTTTCATTGCAAAATGGAAAAGAAAAGGGTACCAAAGATTGGAAGAGCGCAAGGCAAATAGTGGGAGTAATGGGAACAAGCGTGGTTGCCAGGAGGTTTGAAGAAGCGAAGGAGAAGGCAAGTGCTTGAGTGTAAAGATCGGGCATTCAGGCAAGTGCCCAATGCTCAGGCTCAAGGTACGCCGCTTGCTTTAGTAACGGAAACATGTTTAGCGACTAGTTCTACCCATTCTTGGGTAGTAGATACTGGCGCAACTGATCATGTTTGTTACACCTGCGGGGTTCCCGCGACAAGGGAGGCTGTTTGATGGCGAGATAACGATCTCCATGGGCAACGCGACGAAAGTCGAGGCCGTTGCAGTTGGAGATGTTACTTTATGTTTTGAGAAAGCAGTTTTAGTTTTAAAAGACGTTTTATATGTGCGGATTTTCGTGGAACCTTGTTTCATTTCAAATTATTTACTCATGGATATTCTCGTTATTTTTGATAGTGGTGTTTCTATCATAAGAAATGACGGTTATACGTGTTGCACGTTATATAATTCGCTTTATACTATTTCGCCAAACATAATGCCTATAACTATGTCAGATCTTCATCAAACCCCAAAAGAGAAAGTTTTATTCGCAAGATGATACCACTTTTCTCTGGTATCTTAGATTAGGTCACATCAATCTAAATATGATCCAAAGGCGGCTAAGAATGAGCGTTGGGTAACCTAATGATTACTCCATTCCGGTCTGCGAATCTCGTGTATAGAAGGTAAGATGTCGACCGCACCCTTCAAAGTGAAGGGTTATAGAGCCAAAGAAATGTTGGAGTTAGTCCATTCGACTGTGTGGACCGATGTCCACACAAGCTCGTGGAGGTATGCAGTACTTTGTCACTTTCATTGACGATTACTCAGAGTACGGATACGTATACCGCTTCACCGCGAAGTCCGAATGCTTTGAGAAATTCAAAGAGTTTAAGGTGGATGTGGAGACGGTTAGGTAAAGTATCAAGTCACTGCGTTACGATCACGGTGGCGAATACCTCGAACGAGTTTATGGACTATCTATGAAGTGTGGGATTACTCTCAAACAAGACTTCACCGGGCACACCACAACAAAATGGAGTGTCGGAGCGAAGAAATATGACTCTTTTAAAATGGTTAGATCAATGATGAGCTATGCAACATCGCTTATTTCGTTCTAGGGTATGCTTAGAGACGGCAAAGATACTTGCTAAATCTAGTACCGCCCAAGTCGGTCGAAAGACCCTTCGAGTTGTGGTTTGGCGCAGTTTCAGTTTAAGCCACATAAGGATATGGGGCGATCCACACATGTGTCTGAACAAGAAGGCGATAAGTTGGAGGCTAGATCGACGCAAAGGCTCGCTTATCGCTATCTTAGAGGAACGAAGGTGGTTTATTTTATAGTCCTAAGGATCGAAGGTCATTATTAGCACTAATGCCCGATTCTTAGAAGAGGATTATATGAAAATCATAAGTCCAAAGTTGAAATCATTCTTCAAGAATTAGAAGATGATCGTATTCCACCACCGATTAGGCCAAAGGTGCGAGATGTCGAGTCTAGTGGGAGGATCGACACGGATACTTCAAGAAATTGAAGTGGGTCGAGTTCCACTGGAGATACCGACCGCAAGTGGTACCTACCCAAAGAAGTTGTGCAAGATGAGAACCACAAGTTTCGCACCCACCGTTGCTATTGTGCTGAGAACCTCGTCGTAGTGGGAGGTTGTTCGTCAACCCGAGCGATTTATGTTCGTGGGTGAATCTTGAATTTAGTCCTGAGAGGCGAACATGCAATAATCGACCCATGGAAATACAAGGAGGCGATACAAGATATTGATGCAAGATCATTGCACACCGCTATGGACTTAGAAATGGAGTCCATAACGGCTATGGATGTATATGAAAAGACACTCTACTAGATGGCGAGGAAGCCATAGGTAGTAAGTGGATATCAAGAGGAAGAGAGATTAGATGGAGAGGTTTCGCTTTTAAAGCCGGGCTTGTGGCGAAAGGGTACACTCAGTTGAGGGCATCGATTTGATGAGACCTTTTCACCTGTAGCAATGCTCAAGTCCATCGTAATTCTTACGGCCATAGACCCACTCGAACCCAGAGGTTTGGGAAATGGATGTTAAACCGCTTTTCTAAGCGGTTACCTTGAGGAAGGTAGAGACATCTATATGCGACAACACGAAGGTTATGTGGTAAAGGGTGAAGAGCATCTAGTATGGAAGCTTAAGAAGTCCATTTATGGACTTAAGCAGCCTCCCGATCATGGAACTTACGCTTTGACGAGGTAGTAAAGTCCCATGGATTTACCATTGCCTATCGAGAGTTGTGTGTATCGGTTAGATGTCAACGGTGATGTGGTATTTCTTGCACTTTATGTAGATGACATTCTTCTAGTTGGCAACAACGTGAAGTCATTATCGAGGCGTAAAGAGTTGGTTATCCGATCGTTTCAAATGAAAGACCTAGAGAGCATGCAGTACATTCTTGGGATCAAGGTTTACCGAGATCGCAAGAAGAAAATGTTGAGCTTATCTCGGGCATCTTACATTGATACCGTGATTACTGCTTTAGTATGCGCACCGCCAAGAAAGGATTGCTACCTTTCGAGACATGGCGCCTTTATCTAAGACGCAATACCCATGATCGCAAGGAGATAGAGGAAATGAGACAAGTTCCTTACGCTCAGCCGTAGGAAGTCTCATGTACGCAATGCTATGCACGAGGCTCGATATCCGCTATGCGGTAGGCATAGTAGCTAGATATCGCCTAACCTCGACAAGCTCATCGATGCGAGAAAGCATATATTCAAGTACCGAAAAGGACTCGAGATTATAAGGCTGGTTTACCATGCAGATAGTCTAATGCCTTCGGGTTATCTGAGACTCGGATTTCCAAGTCGACCGTGATGAGAAAAAGTCAACCTCGGGCTATGTGTTTACCTTGGGAGGTGGAGCAGTATCTGGTGAAGTGCAAAGCGGTGATGCATTGCGGACTCTACCATGGAAGCCGAATATGTAGCCGCTTGAGGCTTCTAAGGAGGTCAGATGGTTCAAGAACTACTCATGGATCTAGATGTGGTACCGGTTTGCCCAAGAGTATCATAGTTTCTTGTGATAACTCGTGCGATGCAAACTCGAAGGAACCACGGACCCACAAGCGACCAAACACAGAGAGAAAGTATCATGTCATACGAGAAATCGTTAGACGAGGTGGACGTGTTGATTGAAAAGATTGATACGACGGAAAATCTAGCGATCCATTCACGAAGAGCTGCCGCAAAAAGTCTACGATGGACACGTTAGAGGACTTGGATTGCGCTTGATGGCACCCACTTAGAAAGGAAACTTTTGTATAAGTGGGAGAAGCAAAGTGATGGTTGTTTGTAATAGCTAGTAGAGACACGTTGTATACTAAAAGTTTGCTTTAGTATAAGTGGGAGATTGTTGGATTTGTATATCTTGAAAGCGCTTTGGTTGAGCTTGTATACAATGTTTCCGTTACCACTATTACAATCTCCAACTGCTTTTGAGTACTTGATTGCATATATCGTGTCCCCTTATCTCATATAAGTTAGATCATACAGTGTGTAGAAGATCACGTAAGTCCGTATGATTGGTCAAGCTTAATGAGATATAAAAGTTTCACTGGTGAGACAACTTAAGGACGAGGTTGTCGGTTTAGGTTGCAAGATAGACAAGAAGTGACTTGACTTAGTTGCTTTTCTGTCCGGGTACGTCTCTGACGTATGAAGGATCACGATGAGATGTGTTCTTCTTTCGACCGTCGTGAAGAACCAAGATCTCGGTGACTTACGATGATCTAAACCTCGATAAGGTATTAGGTGAGTATGAGTTGTCGACCATCACTTTGACTTGTTATGGGTGAGGGTTATATGTTCTAACCCAAGATTCTCCGCATTTTGGGTGGTGGCATTGCTTCAGATGTCACGCTAGTTATCTCAGACGAGTCACCGTATCCGTTTAGGATGATGGACGCCCCTTAAGGAGCTCAAAGGTTTATTGTACTAAACCCCGCAGTTGAGTTAGCTCAAGTACAATAATAAGGTTGAGTGGTACTACTTAAGGAATGAAGTTATTAATTATTTTAAGCAATGTAATGCTATAAATAATTAATGGACGCTCGATATCTTAAATACGGGATTCGTAATGTCTAAGTGCAAGCCCGACTCACCATTGGTAATAAAGGGTAAGTCAACATTCTTTCTCTAGTGGCATGATCGAATGTTTATAAATTAATTTATGTTCGGGTCGAACATAAGATAATTAATTTATTTGAGGCCCATCTTTATTCCTTGATTTGATCCACTGGGTGGCCCATCCAGGCTCAGTAACGTGGAAAATCGGCGCCCCTTTGTAGCTCTCATGGCAAGATTTTATTCTCTTTATCCCACAAGGATATTATTATATTTATGGTATATGCATAGATCCTTTCTATATAAGATTATGGTAATAATCCCGAGAGTATGGTAATAATCACAGGAGTATGGTAATTTCCATAAAGAATTATGGTAATTTCCATATGGGATTAAGGTAGTGCATTATAAATATAAGGTATGAGATAAAGTCAGGTTAATGCTCATTAATCCTACACTATTTTCGAGAATTACAAGCCTTGCTTGTGAGAATTTTCGAGAGCTTTGAGAGTAATTGGGTGTTTTTTCAAGCATTCTCCATAGATCGCCCTCACTCGACGTTGGAGATTGGGCAACCGGGATACGCCCGTAAGGTCAAAGCACGAGTCCGATCCGTGACGATCCATTCATCTCGCTCCATCCACCTCGACGGATCAAAAGGTAAACACGAGAAAACCCTAGATGTTGTAATTAATTAAATAGACGATGCTAGGATTATAATCAATGTATGGTGAATTAAATATCCAAGATAGATCCTCGGGCGTGGCTAAACCGGTTTTCCTACATTGGTATCGAGCCGGGATCGAATTGGCTCGTTGGATTAATTCACATTTGATTATTACGTGCGTTTAATTAATTGTGGATCCGCTCGCTCATCGTGGCTCGTTTTTGTTTTTGTTGGGTTTTGTTTTTCACCACGAGAAAATCCGTGGTTAGATTAGATATATTTTACGTAAATCTTATCGTAAATGAAGAACGAAGACGAAGCATGAAAAGCGAGACGATGGGGAAAACAGTCTCGCGAGTGTCTCTCGGGCGGTTTCGCGATCGAGCCTCGCGGTCGCGAGGGCTATCGCGAGGGGCGCGGCGACGGGCGTGCGTTCGCAAGACGAGATCCCCGGCGCCACGCGGCCAGCGAGTGGTCGCGAGATTCGCCGCCGAAGCAAAGCAGCGAGCAAGCTAGCGGGCGACGGGCGCGTTCGCACGCAAGAAACCCGGCGGCGAAGCGGACTCGCGGTCGCGTGTTTCAACCGCCGGGCGACGACATCTCGGCAGATGTTCGGCGGCCGACGGATGGCCGCGACGTGTGCTCGACGGGTCGCGTCGCTAGCGATCATGGCGAGACGCGGCGGCGGCGGCGCGCTGCGCTGCAAGCGGCGGGGCTTTGCCCTAGCGCCGCCCAACACAGAGTGGTGACCCGCCCGCACCCGTTTTCACCCAACCCAGATTTTCCGGTCCGTGCTCATGCACGCGAGGCCCGTTGTTGAATCCGGTCCGCACTGCGTGCACGCGAGGCCCGTTTCGATGTTTAATTGCAGCTTTGCAAATCTATGTAATAGATTGAGCGAGGAATGCGCGGGTTTCACGATTGGGCGCGATGAACGTTTTATTTTATTTTATCGCTCATATGCATGTCGTGGATGTTTAAATTATGCAAGAGCATGCTATGTATGTTTAAATTACGTTGACAAACCTTTAAGTGTTTTACGTAATTGGACGCGCATAGTAAGCATGCTAGGTTTATTCGTTTATCAAGCATATTTTAGAATTCTGCGAGCATGTTTTACATGTTGAGTTCTATAGAAAAGCATGCTAGGATTACGTGATCTGCATGGACAAACCTTTTGAATAAAAAGACTAAGCAAGCAAACCCGACAAATTAATTTTTTTCAAATTAAAATGTCAAGACCTCCACCTTTTGATCTCTAAACAAAGTGAGACGCACTGTGAGTAAACGTCCACCCACGTGGCTTGCTTGCACTGTTTATCATAAGTTTGTTGGATGAGATTTCTAAATAAAATATTTTAAATCTATTGAGAAGTGGGAGTTTCATGTAAACGTCCACACGCTGGGCTTTGCATGTGCGATTTTCATAAGTTCTCTAGAGATAGATATAAAATAAGATAACAAAAGAATTTGAATTAGAAGCGGTATGGTCCTAGTGAGTATGCCAATTCTAAGAATTCATTTTCTGCTGTTAAAAATGTGGTCATTGCTTAGACATCACCTCGAGTACAACTTCCCGCGAAGTCCCTTCTTGCGATAGTGATGTGGTCTAGTAAGGTCCAATCGTTAATTTCATTTGTCATAAGGTTAAGTTGACATGGATTGAAATTAAACGACTAAAAGGAATATTTTAGTGCAGTCGAGGGTTCATGTAAACGCCCACACGCGTGGTTTACATGTGGGATTCCTCGGGCGATTGGAGGTTTCAATTAATATTGTTTTATCAAAAGGTTACAATATTATTATTACGAATTATATGCGTCAGATGCTTATGTGTTTACATTATCGCTTCAGATATGTCTCTTACGCCGATTATCAATATGCTCGCACAAAATCCGTCATCGGTCCAAATTTTATCGAATGGAAACGAAACATGGAATATGTTCTTATCATTTGAAGAACACATGTTTGTTCTCACTACTCCTAAACCCGATGCCCTTCGACGATCGACTAATGAGCAACGAGAGTCAAGCAGACTTTGGAATAAGTCAAACAATATGGCTAAATGCTATATGATGACTACTATGTCCAATGGCTTGCAGCTGCAGCATCAGCCGATGGTAGACGCGACGGATATTTGGTCAAGTCTCGAGAGTAAGTTTGGGCAGTCGGATCGGAAAGTCCGCTTCCACACAATGAGAGAAATCTTGGCGTGTAAGATGGAAGAAGGAAGTTCGGTCCATGAACATGTCTCCCACATGACTCTTCTCATGGATAGTCTTGATCGGTTGGGAGGAGGTATCGACATGGCCAAGGTCGATATCATCCTCAATACACCGCCCAAGTCTTTTGAGAACTCAGCATGAATGCGATCATGAGCAAGACCGAGTTTACACTTAGTCGGTTGTTTAATGATCTCATTGCTACGGAAGGAGTTATGGGAAAGGAGCACATGCTTGCTAGCACATCTAAGGGCCCAAAATTTTCATTGCAAAATGGAAAAGAAAAGGGTACCAAAGGTGGAAGAAGCGAGGCAAATAGTGGGAGTAATGGGAACAAGAACGTGGTTGCCACGGAGGTTTGAAGAAGCGAAGGAAGGGCAAGTGCTTCAAGTGCGGCAAAGACGGGCATTGGAAGGCCAAGTGCCCTATGCTCAGGCTCAAGTCGCCGTTTGCTTAGTAACTGAAACATGTTTAGCGACTAGTTCTACCCATTCTTGGGTAGTAGATACTGGCGAATCGATCATGTTTGTTACACCTGCAGGGTTCTGCGGACAAGGGAGCTGTTTGATGGCGAGATAACGATCTCATGGGCAACGCGACGAAAGTCGAGACCGTTGCAGTTGGAGATGTTACTTTATGTTTTGAGAAAGCAGTTTTAGTTTTAAAGACGTTTTATATGTGCGGATTTTCGGCGGAACCTTGTTTACATTTCAAATTATTTACTCATGGATATTCTGTTATTTTTGATAGTGGTGTTTCTATCATAAGAAATGACGAAGTTATACGTGTTGTACGTTATATAATTCGCTTTATACTATTTACGCCAAACATAATGCCTATAACTATGTTGCATCTTCATCAAACCCTAAAAGAGAAAGTTTTATTAGCAAGATGACACCATTTTTCTCTCGGCATCTTAGATTAGGTCACATCATCTAAATAGGATCCAAAGGCGGCTAAGAATGGGCGTTGGGTAACCTAACGTTACTCCATTCCCGGTCCGCGAATCTGTATAGAAGGTAAGATGTCGACCGGACCTTCAGTGAAGGGTTATAGAGCCAAAGAAATGTTGGAGTTAGTCCATTTCGACTGTGTGGACCGATGTCCACACAAGCTCGTGGAGAATGCAGTACTTTTCACTTTCATTGACGATTACTCAAGGTACGGATACGTATACCGCTTCACCGCAAGTCGAATGCTTTGAGAAATTCAAAGAGTTTAAGGCGGATGTGGAGCGAAGCTAGGTAAAGTATCAAGTCGCTGCGTTCGATCACGGTGGCGAATACCTCAATGCGAGTTTATGGACTATCTATTGAAGTGTGGGATTACCTCCAAATAAGACTTCACCGGCACACCACAGCAAAATGGAGTGTCAGAGCGAAGAAATATGACTCTTTTAAAAATGGTTAGATCAATGATGAGCTATGCAACATTGCCTATTTCGTTCTAGGGGTATGTCTTAGAGACGGCAGCATACTTGCTAAATCTAGTACCGTCCAAGTCAGTCGAAAAGACCCCTTTCGAGTTGTGGTTTGGGCGCAAGCCTAGTTTAAGCCACATAAGGATATGGGCGATCCGGACATGTGTCTTTGAACAAGAAGGCGACAAGTTGGAGGCTAGATCGACGCAAGGTTTTATCGCTATCTTAGAGGAGCGAAAGGTGGTTTATTTTATAGTCCTAAGGATCGGAAGGTCATTATTAGCACTAATGCCCGATTCTTAGAAGATGATTATATGAAAATCATAAGTCCAAAGTTGAAATCATTCTTCAAGAATTAGAAGATGATCGTATTCCACCACCGATTAGGCCAAAGGTACGAGATGTTGAGTCTAGTGGGAGGGATCGATACCATATACTTCAAGAAATTGAAGTGGGTCGAGTTCCACTGGAGATACCGACCGTACAAGTGGTACCTACCCAGCAAGTTGTGCAAGATAGAGAACCACAAGTTTCTGCACCCACCGTTGCCATTGTGCCTGTAGAACCTCGTCGTAGTGGGAGGGTTGTTCGTCAACCCGAGCGATTTATGTTCGTGGGTGAATCTTCGGATTTAGTCCCAGGAGACGAACATGCAATAATCGACCCATGGAAATACAAGGAGGCGATACAAGATATTGATGCAAGATCATTGCACACCGCTATGGACTTAGAAATGAGTCCATAACGGCTATGGATGTATATGAAAGACACCTCTACTAGATGGCAAGGAAGCCATAGGTAGTAAGTGGATATACAAGAGGAAGAGAGATTCGATGGAGAGGTTTCGCTTTTAAAGCCGTGCTTGTGGCGAAGGGTACACTCAGATTGAGGGCATCGATTTCGATGAGACCTTTTCACCGTAGCAATGCTCAAGTCCATCGAATTCTTCCGCCATAGCAGCCCACTGAACCTAGAGGTTTGGGAAATGGATGTTAAAACCGCTTTTCTAAACGGTTACCTTGAGGAAGGTAGAGACATCTATATGCAAGAACACGAAGGTTATGTGGTAAAGGGTGAAGAGCATCTAGTATGGAAGCTTAAGTCCATTTATGGACTTAAGCGAACCTCCGATCATGGAACTTACGCTTTGACGAGGTAGTAAAGTCCTATGGATTTACCCGGTTGCCTAGCGAGAGTTGTGTATCGGTTAGATGTCAACGGTGATGTGGTATTTCTTGCACTTTATGTAGATGACATTCTTCTAGTTGGCAACAACGTGAAGCATTATCAGACGTAAAGAGTTGGTTATCCGATCAGTTTCAAATGAAAGACCTAGGAGATGCAGCGTACATTCTTGGGATCAAGGTTTACCGAGATCGCAAGAAGAAAATGTTGAGCTTATCTCGGGCGCCTTACATTGATCCTGTGATTACTCGTTTTAGTATGCAGACCGCCAAGAAAGGATTGCTACCTTTCAGACATGGCGTTCCTTTATCTAAGACGCAGTCACCTATGACCAAAGGAGATAGAGGAAATGAGACAAGTTCCTTACGCTCGCCGTGTAGGAAGTCTCATGTATGCAATGCTATGCACGAGGCCGATATCCGCTATGCGGTAGGCATAGTAGCTAGATATCGCCTAACCCGGACAAGCTCATTGGAATCTGCGAGAAAGCATATATTCAAGCACCGAAAATGACTCGAGATTATAAAGGTTTACCATGCGGATAGTCTAATGCCTTTGGGTTATCTGACTGGATTTCCAAGTCGACCGTGATGAGAAAAAGTCAACCTCGGGCTATGTGTTTACCTTGGGAGGTGGAGCCGTATCTGGCGGAGTGCAAAGCGGTGATGCATTGCGGACTCTACCATGGAAGCCGAATATGTAGCCGCCGGAGGCTTCTAAGGAGGTCAGTATGGTTCAAGAACTACCTCATGGATCTAGATGTGGTACTGGTTTGCCCAAGAGTATCATAGTTCATCGTGATAACTCGGTGCGATGGCAAACTCGAAGGAACCACGGACCCAAGGCGACCAAACACATAGAGAGAAAGTACCATGTCATACGAGAAATCGTTAGACGCGGTGACGTCTTGATTGAAAAGATTGATACGACGGAAAATCTAGCGGATCCATTCACGAAGAGCTCGCGCAAAAAGTCTACGATGGACACGTTAGAGGACTTGGATTGCGCTTGATGGCACCCACTTAGAAAGGAAACTTTTGTATAAGTGGGAGAAGCAAAGTGATGGTTGTTTGTAATAGCTAGTAGAGACACATTGTATACTAAAAGTTTGCTTTAGTATAAGTGGGAGATTGTTGGATTTGTATCTTGAAAGCAGTTTGGTTGAGCTTGTATATAATGTTTCTGTTATCACTATTACAATCTCCAACTGCTTTGAGTACTTGATTGCATATATCGTGTCCCCTTATCTCATATATAAGTTAGATCATACGATGTGTAGAAGATCACGAAGTCCGTATGATTGGTCAAGCTTAATGAGATATAAAAGTTTCACAAATGAGACAACTTAAGGACGAGTTGTCGGTTTAGGTTGCATATAGATAAGAAGTGACTTGACTTAGTTGATTGTCTATGCTTTGATGCACGCCTCGACGTATGAAGGATCACGGTGAGATGTGTTCTTCTTTTCGACCGTCGTGAAGAACCAAGATCTCGGTGACTTACGATGATCTAAACCTCGATAAGGTATTAGGTGAGTATGAGTTGTTGACCATCACTGACTTGTTATGGGTGAGGGTTATATGTTCTAACCAAGATTCTCCGCATTTGGGTGGTGGCGGTGCTTGTATGTCACGCTAGTTATCATGTCGAGTCACCGTATCCGTTTAGGATGATGACGTCCCTTAAGGAGCTCAAAAGGTTTATTGTATTAAACCGCAGTTGAGTTAGCTCAAGTACAATAATAAGGTTGAGTGGTACTACTTAAGGAAATGAAGTTATTAATTATTTTAGCAATCGAATGCTATAAATAATTAATGGACGCTCGATATCTTAAATACGGGATTCGTAATGTCTAAGTGCAAGCCCGACTCACCATTGGTAATAAAGGGTAAGTCAACATTCTTTCTCTAGTGGCATGATCGAATGTTTATAAATTAATTTATGTTCGGGTGAACATAAGATAATTAATTTATTTGAGGCCCATCTTTATTCCTTGCATTTGATCCTGGTCGGCCCATCCAGCCCGTAGTAATCGGGAAAATCGGGCGCCTTTGTAGCTCTCTATGGCAAGATTTTATTCTCTTTATCCCACAAGGATATTATTATATTTATGGTATATGCATAGATCCTTTCCATATAAGATTATGGTAATAATCACGAGAGTATGGTAATAATCACGGAGTATGGTAATTTCCATAAAGAATTATGGTAATTTCCATATAGGATTATGGTAATTTCCATATGGGATTAAGGTAGTGCATTATAAATATAAGGTATGAGATAAAGTCTAGGTTAATGCTCATTAATCCTACACTATTTTCGAGAATTACAAGCCTTGCTTGTGAGAATTTTCGAGAGCTTTGAGAGAGTAATTGGGTGTTTTTCCGAAGCATTCTCCATAGATCGTCCTCACTCGACGTTGGAGATTGGGCAACCGGGATACAGTCCAGAAGGTCAAAGCACGAGTCCGATCCGTACGATCCATTCATCTCGTTCCATCCACCTCGACAGATCAAAAGGTAAACACGAGAAAACCCCTAGATGTTGCAATTAATTAAATAGACGCATGCTAGGATTATAATCAATGTATGGTGAATTAAATATCCAAGATAGATCCTCGGGGCGAGGGCTAAACCTGGTTTTCCCTACAAAAACCAACCAGGTCAGGGGGACAATAATTACATTCCTTGACAAGGTATGAGATCGGATAAACTACCGCGGGAAATATACGAGGTGCGGGTTGCGAGCCAACGATCTCGCACTCCGGATCGGCAGGAACGGCGGATTCAGGGATCGCACGCTTTATCCTCTTTAATCTTTTAAGCGGCACGGGTGAAGGAGACTTCGGGACATCGCCACTCCTCTCAGAGGAATCATCAGTGACGTCCTTCAGCGTTAGAGTGGGGATCTCCGAACTGGAGCCCGGTCCCTTCCTCTTCTTCTTCCCTCCGAACAGGTTCACTACAAGGAAGTAAACAACCATCAGAACCAAAATAAAAAGTAACTATATCACGAAGTCGAAGAATAGGTCCTCACCCTTCACCGTCTCCACCGAAGTGGCAGGATCATGAGGGCTCAGCCCCGCCGCTGTAAGCTCGGCCTCGTAAAAGACCTCTTCAACCAAGCCAATCTCGTCAAGGATTGCTCCAAATCACCAAGTCGTAGTCGGTGGCCATGTCAAGAGCTTCTCGTTATTCCAATGAATCGAATAACCCAGAAAACGACAAAGAAAATTTCTTACGCGGTTGGAGATCTTCGACTTCGTCTTTAGTTTGAAATTGCGACGAGGTGACAAATAATACCACCCCGCGCTGTATTTAAACTGAAAGAACCTAAGAACAAGTCCTAAGTTCAAAGGGAAGTTATGCCGATGCGCATAGACACCAAGGCCCGTCAAATGCCGAAAGGAGTTCGGCGTTAATTGGGCTAAGGGAATGGCAAACAAGCTGTTGCGATTCGGCGTATCTGAAGGATAGGGAAGACAAAGGCCACTTTTAAGGCTATCCTCGTATACCGTAACAAAACCCCTCGGAGGAGCGCTAGCCCTATCACCCATCCGGGGAACAACATATTCAAAATACTCTGGAATGAAATACCTTGAAGAAAAATCTGCTATAGCAGAGGCATCTAACATCGAAGGAATGGAAGACACTTTACCACAATCCCTGAAAAGCGGGAATCCTACTCTACGCACAGATGGGGGAAGCGATTTAAAGGTATAAATTTCTAAATCAACAGATGATGACACTGAAACCACACGGCCATCATGACCGTGGGAATCTTCAGAATAAGAAGGAGACGAAGAAGCCATTAAACTTACTGGTTTTTGAGATGAAATCGAGGAAGATGATGATGAACACGGCAAGGGCAACAATGGCGACAGTTGGGCGCTTGTCAGTTTTGCAAAGGTTTTTTGAAATTTCAGAATTCAGAAATGGCAAAAGTGATACGGGAAATGGCGTATCAAGGAAGTTATTCCCCCAATAATGCACTTTATCGGGAACTCAACCGCTGCTACATTTAATGCGCATTAAATGCAAATCCCGTATCCCGTGTTCGACATCGGCGAAGAATCCCGTGATCGGCCTCAACACGGTGTCATCTCGACAGGCAATACCAGCCAAACGACCTCGGCATAACGCCTCGTAAGGTGATGCCCAGCATAACGCCTCGTCAGGTGAAGCTAGTTGAACGACCTCGGCCTAACACCTCGTCAGGTGATGCCAGCCAAAAGATTTCGGCATAACGCATAAACAGGACTTCGGTAAAGCACCTTAGCATGCGAAACCTGCGATATACGACTTCGAAAGTCTCAACAACACCAAGCCGAGTCAAGATAGAAGGACAACAACAGAATCGATCACGCTCCACTTCGTCATAAACGAATCTCCGTGAATTACAACTCTCAAACCCATCACGACCTCTCTTCTGCGTCTTTTTGGGGGGGATGTGATAGGATCCGGCCCAACCATCGAGCCAAGCATCGGCCCAATATAAATAGGCCTGACATTAAGCTCGGCCCAGACGAGTTCGGCCCAAGAAGACTCCTAAAACAGTGGGAACGCAGAAGATTCGGCCCTATCTAAGAAAATCCTAATTAGAGAAGAGATAGGATTGAGATCCTATCTTAGAGGAGATCTTATACTCGATATCTAGGTCAATATAATTGTGTATAAATAGAGGCTAGATTAGACGGAAAAGATCTATCTACACTTCTTGTAATCACTCCTCATATTATCAATACACGAATACCTCTCTCTCCCCGTGGACGTAGATCTTATTCATAGATCGAACCACGTAAATCCTTGATGTTCTTGCGTATTTAATTCCCTGAATATTAATAATTAAATTTCAAATGATTTGGTTTGCTATTAGGGGCATGAAAACAAGGTGCAGGGATGAAAAGAATTTCCTTCCAAATGATTCATGGTATTAGGACTTAGGATACAGTGTGCGCAGCCATTTTAGTTTGTTAGCTGATGGTGTTGCAATAACGTGATGTAATAGTAATATAAAAGGAGATTGGATGATTGTATGGAACTCCTAAAATTCCTAATAACCAAACAAACATCAAAGACCATCCACATCCCTCGCGTCACAAGCAATCCGTAAAAAAATGGTGGATTATTATTTTTCTAAAATTAAAATTGATAATTAAGTTGTGGAACACAAGAAAACCTCCCATGCAAACTGTTATTGCAGATAAAGATCCTCCGAATTAGTCTCTCTCTCCCTTTCTCTCTCACACACAAACACACAGATCAGCCTCACAAAGAGGTTGCGCTCCGTATTAATCTCTCTCATCTTTTTTCCTGTTGCCGTTCGTCTTCTCTCTCTGGCAAAGCAGACCATCCATGGGAGAGCATTCAAGATCAAATCCCAATGATTTGATTCACTTTCTAGGAATTGCAAACGTCTGTAGGGCATGCAAATCTTTCCTCTCCAGATGCTACCCAGAGAAGCAACCCTTTTTTTTGAAGAAGACACCAAACAAACCCAAACCAAAACCAATTCAAGATACCAAGGTACGTTGACAAAAACACAACATTTCCTATAATAAACCGTCACCTTTCTACAAAACACATGAAATTTTCACACATTATTAGCCACAGTACTAACATCCTAATCATGCAGATCAGCAGATCAAAGACGAAGGCACATAATGCAGGGAGAGAGGTTAATGATAAGAGACACGAAAAAGGTAGATTCAGACAAGGCAGTGATCACGACGACAAACTAGCAACTAGATCGCCTCAATGGGACTCAGGCTCGTCTCGGCTGTCGAGGAATCTGAGCTACCACGGCCAGAGAGCCCAGCCTCCGGCTAGAGCAGCTAAAGGGCCCCTTTCAAGGAGCCTGAGCCATAATGAATCAACGAGGGGTGCTGGTTCTGGCAGCTTGATGCACACCTTCTCGAGAAGCACGAGCAAGGGGGCCACAGCCCCCATCCTTTTTTCCAACTCGAGCGGGCTAATGAAGCCGGCTGCAATGGAGCTACAGCTCGACTGCACCCTCGAGGAGCTCTGCTTCGGTTGCATCAAGAAGGTAGCCATCACAAGAGACACCGTCAAAGGCAACGGGTAAAAACAGAAATTTCTGCAATCCCCTGTAAACACCAAGGAGGCATTTACTATGAAGGATTGATTATATATATAACTGAGTTTTTCCAATCCTACCCATTTCAATTGGATATGAAGCAAGCAAGTTAACTCATTATTAAAATTATCAAGAACCTTAGGATATCCCAAAGTTCCAATCCATCTTAGTCAACAATGAACTATCCTATACTATTTTTATCCATCTAGGCTAATCCTGAATAATAAACGTTGCCTAACAAGATTATATTGGTAGAAACAGCCATACAACATAAAATTAACAAGTAGGAGCATGGTTTAAAAAGGCGCTAGTGAGGCTCGCCTCAAGGCGTGCCTTGGTCGGAAATCGCCTTCGAGGCGACGCCTCACCTGTTGTCCAAGAGGAGGACGCCTCAACCAGCCCGAGGCGCACCGAGGCGGCGAGGCCTCACTTTATCATCCAAATTTCATTTTTTTTTAATTCTGGTCTTTTGTATTTTTATTATGTTTTTGCATGGGCTTTTATTATTTTTTGATAATTTCTAATGGGTTAAAAAAATAGCCTTAATTGATTGAATTAAGACCTAATTTCTCCTGCACTCTATCTCTCTCTTCTCTCCTCTCGCTTTTTCAGCTCTTCACCGCTCTCTCTTCTCCTCTCTCGGTGATCTCTCTTCTCCTCTATGATTTCAAATTGTCTTTGTGGTTCTGCCTTTATTTGCAGTTCGGCTTTATTATTTTAGTCAGCTCAGTAATTTTTAATTACTTATGTATTTGGTTGTCATAATCTGAGGTTGAAGTTGTCTACATAGTCTCGCTTCTTATACTTTTGATTATGGTGAATAATTATTGGACTTGAGTTTAAGATTTTAAAAGACTCATAAGTACTTAATTATAAACTTATGTTTTTTATATGTCTTGTAATATATTTGTTATGTTTTTATGTGTTCTTTTATATTAGTTATAATTTTTATGTATTTTTGTGATTTACGCCTCGGTCTTACGCCTCGGACCGCCTCGAGGCTTACGCCTCGCGGTGCTATTGGAAAACGCCTTGGTGCTTAAAACGTATATTTAAACCTTGAGGAGACATAGTTATTAGACTATCTTAACAGCTTTGTCTGCAACTCCTGTGCTGGCAAATAGTGGAAGAAGATGAAATTATGACGATCCAAGTGGAGCCAGGGTGGAGGAGAGGCACGAAGATCACGTTCGAGGGGAAGGGGAATCAGATGCCAGGCACAGAAGCTGCAGATGTAGTGTTTGTGATAGCAGAGAAAGAGCACCCCTTGTTCAAGAGACAAGAGGATGATCTGCAAATGGGAGTTGAGATCATGCTGGTGGATGCCCTAACGTGGTGCACGCTTCTCCTCCCGTTGCTGGGAGGCGAGACGACTAGCATCAGGATAGAGGATGTCGTGCACCCAGGTTACGTGAAGACCATACAAGGACAAGGCATGCCAAAGCAACACAAGCCAGGAACGAGAGGGGACTTGAACATCAACATCTCTGTCACGTTCCCAGAGGTGTTGACACAAGAGCAGCGATCTACTGCTGCTACTATTTTGCAGCAGACTTGTTAATCTACCGTTTCTTACCATCTTTTTCATGTCACGTTTCAATCTTTATTAATTAAAGATTCTAGTAATGAAAACCTAAAAACTTGTGTTTAAGAGCACTACTACAACAAAAGGAATAGCCATAAAAAATATAAGAAATTGCAGACGCGAAGAATGTCATGGATTATCCTTTTAATGTACATCAACATACAAATGAGTTTTCTGTGCTGAGAAAAAGGAAAGTACAGAAGTATATAGCTTTGCTGCTTGCTTAGATGGGAAAGATACAAAAGCAAAGGAGAGAAATATTTCGATTTATATAGCCACAAGACCTATTACGTCTTATTAAACCACACAACTGGAAGGAATGCAGGTGTATGAATCTTACCATCCGAGCAAAGCACGAATAATGCCAAGTATATCACCACTTAACACAGCTTTCAGAAATTTCAGCTTTCTAGGGGTGTATGGTGGATACCTTGCAGATATTTCCCCGTTAAAACCGCGATACAGAATTGGCTTTTTGTGGCTGAAAGCATCAAAAGAGAATTTACCGTGGTATGATCCCATTCCACTTTCTCCCACGCCTCCGAATGGCACTGTGGCCTCAGCAAGCTGCCCCCAACAAATTTGTTAATTTTGGTTCAGGTCCATCGAGTGGCATTTTCCATCAAATTTGTTAAAAGATACAACAAGAAGAAGACATTTTAAGCATGTATTGTGCATTTAAATTGCACATTAGCATGTACTCAAGCTCAAAATAATTTTAATAACTTAAGAGAAAGACTTACATGAAGAGTTACTTCATTAACAACAATGCCCCCCGCTGAGACTCTTTGCACGAATTCTTCCTTGAGCTTTTTGTCATTTGTAAATATATATGCAGCAAGAGGCTTTTCTTTAGAAGTAATCAAGTTAATACCATCCTTAATATTGTTGACCTTCATGCGAAAGGAAAATACAGAACATACAATGAAATAGAAAATCATTATACTATGATGTTTCCATAGCTAAAAAAAGAATAAGTTAAAGAATTAGGTATATATTATCTCTCCTGATCAGTGAGTCTTCTGCCTCATCCAGTACAACAAATATGAGCTTTTGATTGTTACCGCAAATACATTAAATAGGCTATTACCAAGCCCATTTAACACCATATTCGACACGATAATCGGAATGATACCAAGTGTCGTATTTCATACGCACTTCTCGTCCGCTTCTTCCTCGGAAGGAATAGGCGGCCCGTCTTCATGCAGGAAGCTAGCAAGCCCCATTGTGGTGATGTAAAACATCATCTTATGCGCCCAGCGTTTGAAGTCGACGCCGGTGAAAATTGGCGGTTGTTGAGCCACGGGAATGCGGGGGTTCAGCACTGGAGCCATGGTGGAACTACTACTGGCTCCAACGGATTGAGTGGTGGCGGAGGCGCTCATTGGATTGGTCGACATCTTCAATTTGCACGATCAGGTAACTTGAACAGAGAGTTGGGCAAAAATTTCTCGTCTTGCGATTGTAGTTGAATATTGGTTACAATATCGTGCAAAATTACAATGAAATAATTAAAATAACTATTACAAATGAGATGTCGAAGAAAACAAGAACTTATCAATAAGTCGCCGAAGTTGAACTTACGCCCAGAGACAGAAAGCGCCGGTAGTGCATTGTTTTCTTACTTTTTTATGTATATCATGGCAAGAAATACATTAATATGAAATTATCTAAATACTTTATTAAGTCAGAACTTTTACCGTGACGATGGGAAGTAAAGGACCAAAAATCTCCTCATTCATGATCAGAGAATCTTCTGGGGCATCCAGTATAACAGTTGGAGCAATCTTGCTGTAGGATGGAAAAGGGAAAGAATTTATCAATACATCATCAACCAACAACATTTCATTGGTGAAGAAGAAAGTACGAAACTAGTGTGTGTATGGCCTAGTGGTAGAATGGTTAATGCTTGAGGCCAAAGGTTTCAGATTCGAGTCAATCGTAACATGGCCTTTAAATTTTTTATATCAATTGACCCAAAAAAAATGTGCAAAACCAAGTTTTGGAACTCACAGATCGGTTTTATCCCGTTGACCACCTATAACTATTTTACCGGAAACCTTCTCTTCATCCAAAAGCTTTGTTAGACGTTCAAAATGTCGGAAATTTATAATTTTTGACAAGTCCTTTGAATTCACAGGATCCTTTCCATAGAATCTTTCTAGTTCAGATGAAAGAGCATCGACCTGAGAAGTCGTATCAGAATTTGATCAGAGAGAGAACAGATACCCTCTATTCGCATGTACAATATAGTTCTGTTGGTATTGCTTACAAATTGTGAAGCATAATCCTTTGTAGTTATTATATAATCAGGTGAAACACAGGTTTGTCCACTGTTGCATCCCCACTTGCCTGAGATGATTCTTCTTGCTGCAACCTTAAGAATGCACATGAATGCATGTTAAGCTAGAGACATATAGTTTAGTATGTAGCAAGCACATCATTTGTTGGTGTTCGTTTCAGAAAAAGATCTGGTGCAAGTTTCGGTAACTAAGGGACTTACTGTTAAGTTGATGTTTGAATCAACAATTGCTGGACATTTCCCACCAAGCTCCAAAATCACAGGTGTGAGATGCTTAGCAGCAGCAGCTAATATAACACGTCCGACCTTGCTATTCCCTATAGAAAGTTTGTTTGATTAGGATCAATAAAGTTTGTGATACCAACACCAATAGTTAAATTCTTTTATTACAATTCAAATATAAAATCAGGATATGGATATGCTGAGCCACTTCATCTCCAAAAAGAGCCAACAATAACCAAAGACAGCTATTAAAAGTCTCTTCAAATTTCTGATAATTAACACCAATCTAATATAGATATCAGTTTAAAGAACGTTCTTCTACTCTGTCTCCTTACATGTTAATGGGCTGAGTTATATATAGATTCATAAACAAATAGAATTTAGTTACTAAACTTCTGGAGCTAAAGAGGTTCTTGACATCATTTAGAAATATTACTTGACTGCTGTTGTAGAATACTATCCCACATTGGTTACGTACCCAATCTGTGTTTAGTATCTTGTATTATATATATATAGGTGTATTATCCTACATTGGTTATGTACCTAATCCACCTTAATATCTTGTATTCTCTCTGTCCCATTTAAAATGTCTAATTTTCCTTTTTGGGTTGTCCCATTACAAATGTCTCATTCCATTTTAGGAAGTAATTACTCCTTCAAAAGTTGTGGATCATACCCAATTTTTAACACTTTAACTACTTTATACATTTCTCCTAAATAATCGTATCCAAAAGAAAAGGGACGTTTTAAACGGGACGGTGGGAGTATTATATATAGGTGTTTTATGTAGTGATAGAAATATATAACTATTAGTTTTCTCCTACATGTCTCTATACTTTTCTCCTACATATCTTTATATTTTATTGTTCTACATGGTATCAGAGTGGGGACGAATCATTAATCCCTCTCTGCCCTAATCTGCTATGTCTTGCTACTGGAGCCACTATGTCCTAATTTGCTCCACTGCTACCACTCTGCTACGACTCTACTATTTTGTTTAAAGCAGATTCATGTTGTTGTCACTACTGTACCGACTTTGCTCGGTTACTACTACCGACTGCAATTTCGATTTTGTTCGGTTTCTACCTGTCTCCAATGCCGTAGTCCTATTCTGCTGCCAACTGCCCTATCGACTTTGCTCGATTGCTACTACCAACTACTCTACTGATTTTGTTCGGTTTCTGCATGTCGTTGCCGCCGCAATCTTGTTCTTCTGCCACAACCAACTGTACCGACTTTGCTCGGTTATTACTACAACTTTGTCTTTCCACTGTTACTATTATTGTTGATGTCTTCTTTATTTCTTGAAGATGAATCGATTCTCAAAACTTTGTACCAAGCTAGACATGATCGATATATATGCTCCACCTTGAGGGGAATGTTGTAGAATAATATCTCACATTGATTATGTACCCAATCTGCTTTAGTATCTTGTATATATATATATAGGTGTACTATCCCATATTGGTTATGTAACTAATCTGCCTTAGTATCTTATATTATATATAGGTGCTTTATGCAGTGATCAATATATAACTACTATTTTTCTCCTACATGTCTCTATACTTTTCTCCTACATATCTTTATATTTTATTGTTCTACAACTGCTAAAGCTGAAAGAATCTCAGTCCAACTGCAGGTCAGTGATTGAGCAATTTATACTATTGCTAAACAAACCTGGCTTCGATGATCAAGAAAACCAACCAAATTTAACCTAAAAGAAAATTATAGTAACATATGGTGCTAATTTTAGCATCGCGTGCAGGTAAGAGAAATGGATCACTATAATTTATAATTAACAAGGAATAGAGAAAATACTCGTGTGTAAAACCACCTAGCAACATTAGCATCTAAAAAACTTGATAAAAAGGTTGAGCAGACTCTTTTGTTATGAACCACTAACTATCACCTATGGATGTTTATTAGCTTTGCAAGTACCTGTATAAAATATTTTGTCCCATTTCTGTTCCAGTAATGCAGTTGTTTCGTTAATACCACCTTCTACAACTTTCACAGCTGAGACATCCATGTACTGCCCAAGAAGTTTTGAGATTGCTGAGGAAGTTGCAGGGGCAACTTCAGATGGCTTCAGTGCTACAGCATTACCCGCTGAAATAGCTGCAATGACTGGCTCAAGCGACAACACTTTGGCAGTCAACAGCGTCATACACGAACAATAACAAGGAAATTTATCAATATCACACATGGCACAGAATTATTGTAAATCAGCAAAAGACTAAATATATGCAGGATAAGAAATAAAACATACAGATAGGATAGTTCCATGTTGATATAACCAATACGACACCATAGGGTTCTGAAACTAATTCAGCTGATGAGGGAAAAGTGGTGATGGACGTTTTAACCTGAAATCACAAAAATTCAGCACCATTTAACTATCTGAATAATTAAATAAGAGAATCATGATAATTTTAAACTATCAATAATGTTAGTTTACTTTTTCTGGCTTCATCCATCGATGCAATTGCTTCAGTGCCATCCTGCATGCTGATATTACTGCAGCAATCTGCATGACAAAATAGTTAAATTGTATTCTGAAATGATGAAACAATAAGATTAAAGACTTCCATGCTGTAGTTACTGAACATGAAGTATAACAGTCAAAAGATTAACTGGACATAAAAGCACAAAGAAACAGAGAATCAGATGAAAAGCTTAGGATCATAAAGGTAAAAATCTCCCAAGGCATTTCTCACGATGTAAAATCACATAAAAGCTTCTCTTCATTTCACAAACTATATATCTGATAAGGTGAAGATGAAACTTCTGTTACTCATTCGTTATTCAAATTTCTACATGAAAAATGGACGCTGTCTAGGTAAAAGTTGTAAAAGTTCTGAAGGAAGTGACATCTCCCTACCTCACCAAACTTCATTTTACAGGTAATACAGAAAGCATAACATATGCTTAATGTATATCTTCTCGAGTTATAGTTTTGGTTGTTTCCTGTGACCATAATGTCAATGCATGTGCTGTCCCTTTTCTTTTGCATTGTCTGGGTTCTGCTTAAGTCCTCCATTGAGAAATCCTTCAGATTTTATTACATTCTGGAGCTGAGTTTTGGAAAAGTGTCTCTACCGCGCATATGAAGTGAAAACAACACATATGAGCAACATTGAATGTCTAAAACAGATTATCTCCAGGCTCTTTTGATCCGTAGGCAGCGAAAATACAGGTACAAGTTAGAGTCTTTGTACGGAAAACAACATTATTCACATAGTTTCCTTGTAAATATTAGAACCAGAAATCTATCTTCCTAAATCGAATCCCTCAAAAACTAGAATTCTCTTTCAAGCATAGAAAGAACATTTATGAACGCAGACCAGACAAGTTGAAAATCTTGTGGTAGCTCATAGAAGTCAAACATCCATATCCACCAATATCAAATCTACAACTACAAAGCATGATGTTCAAGCAAAGAAATCGAAATCTCACGTGCATCAAATCAACCCGAAACGGATGGTTCGTGTTATCCCTCTTTCTTCGTAAAATTCAGTAACTTCCAAAATTTCAATCAAAACTTTTGTTGTATACATCAAACAATTAGTTGAAGAACATTATTAACTCCACCGGCAACCACCGTGAGCCGTCATAATTCCAAGAAATCAAAAGGAAAAAAAAATCCCAGCTATATTTCATTAATGAGCTCGAAGCATTTAATGCCGTTGACATAAAAGGGCTAGATCTCACACATCATCTGCAAGTACAAACGTATTTGAAGTCGACTCCGAATTTCGGAATATGCAGTCATAATTGCTTAGTTGCTACGCCTGATCGATTCTACTGCAGCAACATCCACTCACAAATAAATACACAAATTAAAATACGTGTCAAATCCTGTGCAAACGAAGAATAGATACTGCGCCGAGTTGAATCTGTGTGCGTTCAGTGCGATAAACAATAACTGCTACGATATCATTAAAAAGCAACGCACGCAAATGTCCCAATCGAATAATCAGAAACAAATCCAACAATCCAAACTCCCTCACCTCATGAAGAAAAGCTTCGTGCTCGTGCTTGCCGAGATCAGACCTCAGAGCTTCGAGGATTTCCTTCTCGTGGTGAAGCGCGATTTTGAGTATCGCTTTGAGCTGCGAAACACGCCACTCGTACGTCCGCGTCTTGCCGGAGCTGTATACGTCTCTGAGCTCCGCTGCCGCCATCTCCACGCACACAGCCATATTTCTCCAAGCTCGAGATCAAATCACCTCACCCGGCGTGGTTATAATATATTCTGGTCGACCTGTGCGGTTGTAAAAATGCGGTTTATACTCGTTTTTGGCGGGATTCGTGGGATACACAGCTGATAATTTTCACTCTTGCTCGTGCGCCCGTGGCTTCTGTTTTTCCTTTGTGTGAGTGCGGACGTTCCTCACAATAGACTTTATCGATAAAATTTATATATGATAATGATGTATTAGAATTTTACTTCTTTGCATCACCACCATAAAACATAAGAGATAAAGTCTTCGTGAATATGCTCTTATATGAGGAGTTACGAGAATCACGCTTTATTGGAATTCTGTGTGGATACCATATGCAAAAGAAATTTAGAGTGTGATTTCATACATCCGACTACTTTATCATGAAAATAATAATAATTCAAATTTAGTTATTAATTAATTTTTATATTTAAAAAAATATATGATTCGTTTCTTAATATATATATATATATATATATATATATATATATATATATATATATATATATAACAATTAAAATTATTAACTTTATATCTTTTACGATTATTATCAAAAATATTTATTGTCATGTATAAAAATAGAGTTATCGCCACATCAAGTCGCCCCGTCATCAATATCTCTATATCATGGTGCATGGGAGAAATCTCACCAGTCACCACATTCAATTTTCTTATGAGAATATTTCAATTCCGGTAATTTTTGCTCTGTTGCTTTCATTATACATCTTGTTCCAATATTTCATTAAATATTTTGTAATAATCAAATATACTTAGATTAGTTACGTGTTACATATTACCAGTTTTGACCATCAAACGTCATTTAACTAAATCTAAATAAGAACATATAAAACAGTATAAGTCATAATTGTTTGTTGGGGACGCATTGCTAATATTAGTTCAATCACAGTTACAAAATATTGTTTCCTTATATGATTTGCAATGCAAAAATATATGCTAACAGTTGTGTTCGACAAAATAAAGTAATAGCACATCGATATATCTTTTATATATATATATATATATATATAAAGTAGCGGCATATATGGAAATTTTTATATAGTCTGATCCTCAGACAGTAAATATGACCCCAAAAATTCTATTAATTATGTATATTTTATGAATCCAACACTTGTTGAAATTCGAAACAAAATTAATCGTCTTTACATAAAATGGAAATCAATATATCTGTAAATCAATTGGTAAGTACGTAAACCTTGTGCATAGTGAGAGGGTGAATTTTAAGAGATGGATGCATTATATTTTCAAATATTCAAATTAAGAAATATAGTAATACTTTAGAAATCAAACAAAACCGGCATTGCCAACTCCTACGGAATTTCCGAGAAGCGTATCGTTCGTCACTTTCAAGTCATATTGATATTTTCATTATTTTATAATTTGCTAGACCTTATCTTATATTACGAAAGGGACTAATAATCACTAATTATGTCTCGATCAGTTTTTCGTCATACACTTATCTTATTATTATTTTCTACATTAATAGTCAATTTTTGGAGTTAACCTACTAACATTGTGAATTTGGAGCCCTCAAATTATGAAGCTACGATGACGTCCAAACTTATTAGAATATGATTAATATGTTTTTTTAAGGTAATACGATTAATATGTTATTCAAATGATATCGGGTTAGTCCAGCACCAAATATCTACCGCTGCCGGCTGCCCCAATATCACTATTTATCTATGATATCCAATAAAACGATCTCTATACCTTTATATGAATTTTTAGATGATTAGTCATTTTTTGGTACATAAAGCAAAGTTTCAAGATTGTTCGCCTAAATTCTTTCTTTAAAAAAATCAATATAATTGGAGTAGAATCCCAAAATTCTAACTCAAAAAGTAAAAAGTGTTTGTATGTATAAATTATCAACGGGAGAATATCGTGTAGGGGTGTTCTATTCCTAGTTAAAGACCTGATACAATTACATTTAATTCTAGAATAGTAGAAATATAAATTGTATTGTTCTAATTAAATTACTCATTAGTAACCAAATTCAAGCTTGAAATTGTTTAAATAACAAGATTTTAGCTGAGATCTGAGTATTCAGGTATACACCCCGACTCTCAAATGACAAAGTTGATAATTATTCCATATCAATCACCAAAGTCTATGTGTTTATAAACCAAACATTGCGTGTTTGAGAAATGATAGTTTACCAATTAATTTTGCCAGAAGAAGTTAAAATTTGGGACTAGCTCATCTAACAAAAGTCTTATCTTTTAACTTCATTTACAAAACATTTTCAACTATTGTTAGTCAATTCTTTTGCTTGTTTAAGAAACATAAATTTTTGCAAACATCAATATCAGAGTTGCGGTTGCTGTCGTCGTTAAATCAAATTTGTCTCTTTTTTCCTTTTCTTTTAATTAGGTATGAGAACTGTGACATCTCATAGAAAAGGCAGAATACATAAAACTTGTGATACAATTATATTTGTCTAATTGTAGAATTATATTTATACGAATAAAATATCGGTGATACAAATATTAACATCAATAGATCAATATTTTAATTAAAATACGGCAATAATATAGATTCCAATAATCTCATCCTCATGTATAATATAGCATTATAATAGCAATACATCATAAAAGGAAACTCAACTACATTAGAATTCACCTTGGATAATTTTTTTAAAATGTGACCACTACATGCCGCGTTCAAAATTATTACTTTCGAAACCCACAAAGGAGCCTCGATCTTGAATATAGGTGCTGTCTTGATTCATTTATTTGTTGACCTCAGATGTTATTGTCTAGTGTTGCACGCTTTACTATTGGTATTATTTAGTTATATTATGAATGAGCATTAAATCATTTCCCCTTTTTCATGAGGCGTGTCAGAAATTTGATAAACGACATTTTTTTTTTCTTTTGGTGTGTGCCAAAAGTTGCTAAAAAATTGGTGGTTAGGTGCTACTTGTTAAGATAGGGTGCAACAAACTTCTCCACATTCTACGCGCACACAGTATACGCGGTTTATTAGTTTGTTTTGTGGTGGATTTATATTTCATGTGTGTGTTTGTTATAGTATTTGTTTACAAGTTACAACTAGTATTATACGTAATGTTTATTGATAAATTGAATTATGGATTTAAATTTGATGTAGGATAACAAATATCATGTTATAGAGATAATCCTATGAAATACCAAGAGTATAATAGACATATAGAATTTAACCAACCAAAGAAATAACTCAAATCTTTGCATTATCCTTTAATTTTGTCCAATTTGGCTATAGACAATCAATTTACTATATATAATTTGTTTTGTTGTGATCTTACGCTTCTAAAATGGTATCAGAGCCTAGTTTTTATTGATGAAATATAAAATATTTGATTACTAAAGTGTTATCCTAACATATGAGACTTCAAAAAAAAACATGGATCCGGACCCTTGTCCGAGATACGTTGCATATAGGTTTTTTCCCCAGAAATTGGAGGGAAATGGAGAACATCTAAGAGATATCTTAGATTGACCGAAACGAGCTTTGAACGTCATGTTCAAAATGGTGGATTAGAACAAGAAATTCGAGTTGTCCACATAAATTTGAGGAGAGTCGAAGAACGAATTATCATCAACGTCCAACTTCAGGAGACGTTGAGAATCATCAGAGGTAGCATCATCCACCACACAGTTGATGAAGACAAAAAACAAAGGAGCAACATCTGCTCTAAGTTTCAAGCAAATTACACAAGATTCCTCAAATTCGGTAAAATTAAGAGATCCGATTCTCACCCAAAGATGTAATAACGTGAAATTAAAACTTTATTTATTAATTTATTAAGCTAAATCGAGATTTATGGCAACAACCTATATGATATCCGCATGAGCTAAGTAGGATATCTATGCAACATGATGAGATTCTCGGTAATTCTAAAACCCCATTCGTAAACATAAATTATTGCGAGTATCGGTACCACCCTTCACCCCATCAAACAAGGTTTGAAAAAGTTGATGGCCTAGAAGAAATGCAATCCATATTTTCGGGATTGTCAAGTACAAATTCTCGAACACCAAAATAATAAAGCATACTGGTGGAAACCGAGCCATCTAGGGCTTTCATTCATCTATAGAAACGATCAATGGCAAAGCTCGATCCAAAAAAATAATTCGACTCTTGAAAAGGGAAAATAAATACCCTTGAAAGAGTAGGATTAAAATAGTTACAAGAGTTAGCGAATCGTTTGCTAACCTCAATATGGTGGATGAGCTTAGATTTATTTTAATGTTGGGTTTTAGATTAAATGAAAGATGAACTCTTGAATTAAAGAATAATCTAAAGACCAATTAATTATAGTGAGTTAATTAAAGATTAACCATTTGGATATCCCTTAATTAAATCATAGATTTAATTAATGAAGGAACGAAGAAATATTGGTTATGGATGAGTTATTGAAACTCGGAATTTTACTTAGGATTCATAAATTATACGAAGCGGCGTGGAGATCCCACCACGAAAAAAATGAATGATGTATTAAATTATATTTCTTACATTGACAAGGTCCGGCGTGGGCGTAAATAAGCGACAAAGGATCACTATCATGTATGTCGAGTAAGGTGGGCTTTTCTTTTCTTATCCTCGAGGATAAAATGATTTATTTATGACCTGAAATTGATCATATGGGATCTTTATAGCTTTGGATTAACGTGTACACTTAAGTTGTTGTGTCTTTGTAAGTACAATTCACGGCGGTCACTGACGTGAGGAGCCTCCTTCTACGGTGTTCGGGATTCAGAAATGTTATATGAGGAATGAAAGGACAATATGAAGTTGGTCATATGTACATTATGTTTGTCAAATCTCCAAGGACATGTCTTTATTCGATGGCTAGAAAAAATGCAAGCCATAGAATTTTCAAGAGGCGTACGGTGGAAACCGGTTTTCATTCATCTATAGAAGCGATCAATGGCAAAGCTCGATCTTTAAAGAGTAGGGTTAAAATAGTTACAAGAGTTAGCGAATCATTTGTCAATATGGTGGATCGAAGATTAACGGGATATCCCAGAAGAACTACTGATCCCACCACAAGGAGGTGATCGAGAGGACAATATGAAGTTGGTCGAGGACACGATGCACGAGAATAAGCTAGAACCAGACTACGAGGAATTAGGCACATACCCAGAATGCAGGACACACCAATCGGGAAAGCAACCTCAGAGTCTATTCATCCTTATAGATTAATGCTCGATTTTGACGAAGTTAGTTTCAAAGATCTCGAAGACATCGTAGATTAGTGAGCAGCATCAATGATGGTTGCAATTACAACACTGAACCTTGAAAAACTCCCTTTTGTCAAGGTTCTTGAAGTCAGTTTAGCAGGAGTAGTAAAACAATATTGGGAATATTGCTTAATTGAATGAAAGAAATAGGTTCTCATATAAGATTATCATTAAGACTTGGTGAAGGGCATGGCAGATAGAAAAAGTGTATTATTCACAGAATTTCAATCGCGGATACATATGTATTCTTAATAGGGCTGCTTATTCGGTTGTCGGTTATCGGTTATAACCAAAACCGAACCGCTAACCGGCGGTTTCGATTAATCGATAACCGACTCAGTCGGGGTTCGGGTCGGTATTCGGTGTTGTCATTCGTGTGCAAATCGGTATTCGGTTATACCCGTATAACCGACGGGTTACCGTATTGAAATTATGTGTAATTCAATTAGGGTTTGGTTGGTTTATTTTCAAATTTCATTTCAGATTTTTGCAGCCTCCCTCCTCCCTCCCTCTTCCTCCCTCTCGACTCAGTCCTCTCCCTCCCCTGCTGCGGCGCTACCTCCCAGTCCAGACCCAACCTAGTCCCGCCTCCGTCTCCCCCTCCGCCTCCGCATCCGCCTCCACTCCAGCCCTCCGTCCATCAGCAAAACAGCAGCAACAAAACAACCTCCACTCCAGCCTCCACTCCAGCCTCCAGCCTCCAGCTCCCGTCATTGCCGGCGCCCCGTTGTCTCTCGTCCAGTCGTCCTGAAATCGTGCAGGCTGCAGCAACCTCACGCCTCACGTCATTTCCAGCTCTCGTTGTCCAGCTCCCCTCATTTCAATTCAAGGTTTTCATCTAATAGTTATTGAAATTTTATGCCACTGTAATTTAAATGTTTTCAGATGGAAATTTATGCCACTGCAATGTAAATTTTATGACTTTGCGTTTCAATATCTGTGGAAAAACAGTAAAATGCTGAAATCTTGAACTCATCGAATAGTTATTGAAATCTTGAACTCATCGAACAGTAAATGGCTGCGTATTGATGGTGCAGATTCCAGAATGTGGTGTTCATCATTCATACTTAATAATGGTGTGAGTATTGAAGTGAATATTAGAATATTAGAAGTTTTGGTGTGGACCGTGTGGTATTGAAGTGAATATTAGAATTTAGAGTTGAAAAGAAAATTTGTAGAATTGCATCATTATTTTTCACCAAAATGGTGTTATGCAGACTGCAGTGGAGTCTTTGGAGATGTTCTATTCTAATAATAGATTAGCAGAAACTTAAATTTACATTTTGTAGAACCTAAGATTGATTTGTGTAGATGTTAAAACTAAAGTGCATGCTGCAATATTAATACTTAATAGTTAATACTAGCATTTGTAAAAGTAAAAGAATAGAAGAACAAAACATAAGCATTTTAGTTTTGTAAAAGAAGAGAACATAATATAAGCATTTGTTTTTATAATTTATTAGTTTTGTTCTTATTTGTTACTTTATTTGTGATTGTTTAGATGAGTTCTCCGTCGCAGTCACAGACACAACAACAAGGTAGTAATAGGCTTTTGGGTGGAGATTTCGAAATGTTAGAAGAAATTGAGATAGAAGAACTAGCAAGGGAGACTCAAACTGAAAAAGAATCGGTAAGTGGAAAGAAAAGGAAAAATCCATCCACACGGTCTGCTGTTTGGGAAGAATTTACCCCGATTACAATTGAGAGTGGAGATCCTCCACAACAACTTAAAAAAGCAAAATGCAAACGGTGTGGAACACTCCTTGCAGCTGATCCAAAGAAAAATGGTACAACGGGTTTGAAGAACCATAGTATTTCGTGTATGAAAAAACTTGAAGCAGCAAAAGGTCAATCAATGTTAAACCTTCAACCTAATGCCGATGAACCTGGGGAAGGGTCGTTAACAAATTGGAAATTCGACCAAGAAACCTGTAGATTAAGACTATGTGAGATGATCATTCGCGACGAGCTTCCATTCCGATTTGTAGAGCGGGAAGGGTTCAAGAGGTACACTGAGAGTTTGTGTCCTCAATTCAAGATCCCGAGTAGACACACGATACGAGCAGATTGTGTGAAGTTATTTATGGAGCGCAAGATCAACCTGAAGTCTTTTTTTCAAGCGAAGGGCATGGGAAGAGTATCAATCACTACTGATTGTTGGACTGCAATCAACAACACAAATTTCATTTGTGTCACCGCACATTGCATCGATAAAAATTGGGTCTTGCATAAGAAGATCATCAATTTTCGCAAGATCTACTGATCATAAGGAAATGATCTTGGTGCTTGATTGTCTCTTCATTGGAGGAGTGGGGGTTGGAGAAAGTTCTTTGCTGCACGATGGACAATGCATCAGCAAATGATGGGGCAATTAAGCATATGACCTCAGTCCTTGAGAGGTGGAAGACGAGTGTTGTTGGTGGGAAGTACATGCATATGCGTTGTGCGGCATATATCATTAATTTGGTTGTGTCGGACGGTTTAGATGAGATAGGTTTGTCCGTGAGACGAGTTAGAGAAGTTGTAAAGTGAATAAAGGCATCTCCAGCCAGAATTGAAGGATTCAAGGGCACCTTGCAAGCCCTGAAGATTGAAAGCACAAAGTCTTTGTGTTTGGATGTGCCGACGAGATGGAACTCGACATATTTGATGCTTGAATCGGCCCTACCCTATGCAGATGCCATTAGGTGCTTTGGGACAATTAATAAAGATTTTTCAAATGACTTGAAGCAAAAGAAGTATAAAGATCAACCTATTGGTGTGCCTGAAGAGCTAGATTGGATTAATGTCAAAAGGATGATCAGTTATCTGGGGAAGTTTTATGCTATGACCCTTCTTGTCTCCGGTACCACATATACCACATCGCATATATTTTTCAAAGAAATGTGTGATATCTTTGATCTCATTTATCAATTGGAGTTGCATGAAGATAATGAAATCAGTCAGATGGCACTGAAGATGAGGATGAAGATTGGGAAGTATTGGTTGGAGGATAAAGAATTGAATCCGAAGATGAACAAGATTCTCTACATTGCTGCATTATTGGATCCACGGCAGAAGATGAAACACGTGGAGAAGTGTTTGAGGACAGTGTATGGCGAAAAACGGGCAACCGAATTGGTGGTAGAGGTTAACAACTCATTGCATGAGTTATTTGATTTTTACAATAGACAAATGACTCCGAGTCCTGCGCCAATAACAAATGCAAGTCCTTCAGATCCTACTATGGGAATATTAGATCATGGAGAAGATTATTTTATAGGTACGTGTAGCGTTCTGGAAGTTGTTGATGAAGATGATGAACCCGATGTTTCTGATGCGTCGGAGGTTACTATTTATTTCACTGAGAAGCAATACAAGATGAAAAGGGGCGAGGTGGGATCTTTTGACATCCTGCAGTGGTGGATGAAGAACGCTCCACGCTTCCCCATTTTGTCTGAGATGGCAAGAGATATTTTGGCTAGATAGGGTGGAGATTCCACTTTTAAGATAAACAAATATCCAGATCAGTGATAAAACGCTGCAATATAGAGATAGTCAAAGATTGGAGCCCCAAGATTATCATTTCAAGGAGATAGAGTAATCTTTCAATCTTACGAAATGATTTTTCTCAATCATATAAGAGGAAACTTATCAGAGCCATCAAATTTGCAATCAAGTTGCAATGTCCAGATGGATGGCGGGGAATCGTCACATGATTTAACACAGTAGGTGAAGAAATCTACTTTCTTTATACTGTGTTATACTACCTGAAGGATCTAAGGTCCAATAACTATGAAAGAACCCTAGATATCGGAGGCTTTCAGATGACTATCATAGGAAAAGTCGGATGAGAAGTGAAAGTCCTTACGAAGGTCAATTTTAATGTCTCGTTGATGGTAGTTCATCCAAACAAACATGTACCAGATTTTCTACCAGAGTTAGGTCTACGACTCGTAATGTGTTTCGATTTGTGATACTTATGCACAAGATATTTATATATTATTCATGAAATTTACGTAACTTGTTCATGTTTAAAATTGCATTATATAATTACTTATAAGTATCATGCATCTATGCAACTTATGCACGTTTATTTTGTCTGTTGAGTACGTCACTGAGTTTCATTATTATCGTTGACCATGTATCATGAATAATTCGCACAAAATTCAAATGTTATGATAACTGACCAAGATCAATAGTTGATACATGCTCAACATTATTATCATATTTTTTAAATTAATTTATTTTTAAAAAAAAGTACGTTCATCTTTACATATGTTTGGACTCTTTGGTATGCATAGAAGTTGGTTAGTCTTTTGTATTCACTAGTGTTTGTTAATATTTTTTAATAATGTACTGGGTGGATAACATGAATAGCAACAAAACAATTATTATAAACCAATCTTTCTCGCATAAGTTAAAAGGTTGATAAGCTTGAGATTTAAAACTCTAAAATAGAATGTTCATAATATTCAATCAATGTCATATAAAACTCTTAAATTTGGCCAAGCTGCTAATAAATAAAACTACAATAAAATCCATGGTAAAACTTATCTTTTTCAACCCAATAAAACTAGATCTGCATTGAAATGGGGATAAATGAAAACCGACTCTCCACGCAGGATATCTTCTTTTACAATGTTGAAGTGACATTTGATTATGGATGCACAATACATCACGAAAATACATATTAGTTGTGATGTCGTTGTTGCTGACACTCCACACTTCAACTTGTAGATCTATCACCTATAAATATTTCAAGGTCTCAAAAGGTACACATCAGTGTCTATGTTGTTCTTTTTGTCAGCCTATTTCAACTTTACCAAATGTATCTTCGTCTTGGATATTATGTTTGCCTTATTTGGTTCATCATGATAAGTAAAGTATTATGCTAGCATAAGTCTCTGCATAATAGTATTTTTGTATGTCATTAGTCACGTAATATAGTTATGCACAAACTATGCTACAGAAAAGCACAAATTGTGCTTTATTCGTGCACAAACTACCATATAGTTATGCACAAACTATGATATACTAGGTTTCAGATGCTTTGTATTTCATACAAATATGCAATTCACTTCAAATATTAAGATTGAACACGGACATATTCCTCACTTCAGTTCTAACACCATTATTTGGATCATACCAGGTACATAGAGGATTGCCCTATCTCTTCTTCATTTTCAGTATTCTCTATATGTCTCTTACTCGAATTATAGAAACTCATGTACTACATATATATATTTTAATGCAAAAATGCAACCTTTGTATGCATAAAATAATACAAATAAATACTTAGCAAAATTGTTATGATCATTGATTTGCACGACACTGTTAAATTCCTTGAATAACAAACTTTATAGTTATAAACAAAGTCATGCACAACAAAAAAATAAAATATTAAAGACATGCATGATCACGGAATATATCACGCATAAACAAAAGTCATGTGGTGAAGCATAATTTGTGCTATACTCATTATAACCAAATTATAAATTATGCACAACACAGATACAGTCATGCACAAAGTATGATATCTTCATGTTAACCTTATGATATAACCATGCACAAGCTAGTTACATCCATGCACAAAATAAAAAAATCTTGTTATGCTTAAAGTAGGGTAATTTTACACAAACATTGATATGGTCATGAACAAAATAAGTTGTAATCATGCCTAGAGTCAAACACGTCAAACAATTTACTACATTTATACTATTCGAATATTGTCTTTTACCATAGCAATAGATAGTTTGTTGAAATGCACAAAATAGAATGACTTATGAACATAAAAGAATATACATTGAGCCAAAACTTGTAAAATTCTCATATCCACATATCTATTTGTCCTATTAGAAATTTGACATTTTTATAACACTATTATTATATAGGAAACACTCAATACGTTGAGTCAAAGCTTGAAATTATTTTCCTCACTTCAGTTTTTACACAATTATTTTTTTAAAACAATATAAAAAGAGAAAAATATAAAAATCATACATGTATGCATAAAAACTATGATTACATAATGTATTATGCGAAGAATCATACCTTTAAAATAAAATCTGGCTCTGAAATAAACTAATGCACAAATGACTAGTTATTAAAGCCTCTTAAATTGAAGCATAAATCAAGATTGTCCATCCGCTATCAAGGAATCGACAATTGCTTTACAATGGAGAAGATATTCGAGCGAAAAATTAGGGCTCGACCTCTTGTAGATTTCAAGATTTGAAGATCAATGAGAATTGGAGAATGAGAGATGGAGACGGTAAATTAGGGGAGAGAGAGAGAGAGAGAGAAAATGGTGTGGTAATTAAGGGGGTGGGGTTGTTTAAGTGGGGTAGGATTAAACTTTAATTTGACAATAATGCCCCAAACTCGTGAATATCCTTCAAAATGGTGGAAAATGCTTGATTGATTGGTCAAAATAATTTTTTATCAATTAATAGATCTAATATGTTGGATTATGTTAAATCTAGGATAAAGATTAGTTCTTAGTTCTCAACTTATAAATAGTTCCCTCTTGGGACCGGGACTCGAAAAAGTACGGATTTCCGAAATTCTGAGTTCGGACCGGAAATTTTGAATCGGAAGTCCGAATCCCGTTGAAATCAAGTCCCGATTTTAAATATATCTAATTTTAATTTCGGGACTTTTGTAATTTCGGACTTCGGGACTTCGGATATTTTCGGTAATTCGGGACTTCGGTAATTTGAACATTTTGGATAATTTCGTGACTTGGACTTTCGGAAATTTCAATTCGGACCGGACCGGACTAAAATTGTAAATTTTCGGGACCGAGTCCCAAGTCCCGATCGGATCGGGACCGGGACCCAATTGCAAAATTTGGGACTTCGGGACTCGGGACTGGTGCAGGTCCCGACCGATTCTCACCCCTCTCTATCTATCAATTGACTCAAGTTTCTCTTCCATGCACAAGATATGAGGGTGTTGATTGAGCTTATAAGTTTTTTAAAACAACTTATAAGTTGTTTATGAGTTTATAAACTCTTGAGAATTATTTGGCAATATCAGCTCTTAAACATCTTATAACCTCCCCAACCCAAACTTATTTTTTTGAAATCTTATAAGCAACAATCAATCTACAAAATAACTCTACTATGATTTTTTATTTCAAACATACATTTTTTCAATTTCATCTCTCTCCAATTTTCTCTCTCTAATTTTCTTTCTCTAACTCACAATTATTTCCAACTTGTAAGTTCAATCATCCAAATACTTTGACAACTTATAAGCTTTTGAAATATCTTACAAGTTATTGGAGTTTATAAGCTCTTTAAAATAAAATTAGCCGAACACCTTTATAATAACATTTAAAATCTCAAGGATCTCTGCTCTCGAAACCGATCCAGTCGAAGCAAGGGATTTGGCCATTGCAACAATAATTCTCTCTTTTAAAAAACTCAAACTATCACCCCTTCCATATTTGTCTTGTCCTTCATTAAACATAACATCAACTGATCAACATCTACCAACATGTACAAATATGTATACATCTTAATTTTAGAGAAGCAATGAATATCAGTTAGATCGTTCTTTAGTTTATCGTGAGACCACATATAGAGGATTGATTTTCAATTCACAATGTATGGGTTCACCCAAATTTATCGATCTAACTCAGAATTTTTTTAGCCAAAATAATATGTAACCAAATAGTCCGACAACCTAATAAGATTGGTCCGAAAAATAACCTTATCCCGAATGAGTTGGCCGAAAATCGAATGGGTTGGCCCGATTAACTAAATTTTCCTTGTTACTTTATTTTGGAACTTCATTACTTATTATGAAAGTTAGTATAATAATTTATTTATTTTTCAGATACTTGTGGAATGTATTTTGGTTTAATATTCGAAAATCATACTCATCATTTCACCTATTTGTCTTATTACTCTAGCATATAATATAAAATATTTGACATGAAAAATAATAATAAAATCATTTACGAAAATTATGTGACCAATCCTTTTCTCTTGAAGAGTTACTATTAGTTGTTATGTAAATCTAGGTTTAAATGACACTTATCTTGTGTGTATTTTTGTTTGTTACAAACAAAGAACATTAAGAGACATGTATTTAGGTTAAAACTTTTTTCATAAACTTTGTAATCTGATTGTCCCGATTAATCAACTCGAAAGTTTAGGATTATGGTCGAAAATTTCTAACCCCAAAAAAAGATCAACCCCTAATAACCTGCAATTGAATAGCCCGAAAACCCGATAAATTTGACCAAAAACCGAATGAATTGGCCCATTTGATATCCCTACTGCTAACTCACACAAATTATGTTATTGGGCTGCCATGTCGGTTTTTATTTGGACGAAAATTCAAACCCTAACAAAATTAAAATAATATTTAAATACATGTATTTATTCATACATTTCAAAGTTCGTGTGTAAAACAAAAATCGATCAAAATTTGTGTATTTTAAGTTTTTAACACCAAAGTTCTAGCTTAATTCTACCTTATGAAGGCTATGCGGGGGAAAATGCGTTTATGACTAGAATTAATATTCAACTTCGCATTTCTATAAAAGCCCAAATAAATTGGGACACAAATGGGCCCAATTTGAAGGAGGCGTCGGACATTTGGTGAAGAGAACAACCCATATTTATTCCTCAAAAATCAAAATTCGAGAAGGAACCAACCGACTCTTTCATTATACACGTACAGCCGATCGCCTGAATTCCGATTATCGTCGCCGCTGGCGGGAAACCGTTTTGGATATTTCTCGGAGGTTTTCTATTTTCGATGATACATGCTTGCTTTTATAATTCTGGTTCAGAGTATGTTAAATTTGGATCTGAGTGCTTGCGAGATCGTCTTTCGTGATTTAACATTCGTTGTTGTATCGTGATTCATATCGTGTTCATAGCTGTGTAAATAATCATCTTTAGGGATATAATTGAAGATATTTGATATGTTCAGTGACTAAAGTATGTTATTACACCATTTTGTGGGCGAGTTTTTTCTTATTTTTCCCTCGCATTTCTACTTTGCCGATCGAAGAAGCTTTGATTTCAGTATGTAGAATTCTATTGAAATTACGGCTAAAAGATCATCGTGTAATTGATATAGTTTTTGCATGTGAAAGTGTGGTCGTGTTGTATGTGTACGAGCTTCTACTTTTCTAGTTGTTATTGTGTATGCGAAGGGGATAAGCTCATATAACTGGTATTTGATCATTTTGCTTCCATATAATGGTCGTAAATATAATATTTAAAGTAAATTATAATTCGAGAAGATAAACAACGTGCTATGTCTTTTGAATCTTGTAGGAGTAGATTGCTTCTAAAACTATTCTCAGTTTCATCCTCATTATAAGTTGCATGTCCGCGCTGTTTCTGTTTACTAGCTGTTTCAGTTTCAATGCTGCTTTTATGTGTATGTTATGGACAGCAATGTTGGAAGGGGGATGTTTTTTTATATATATCGCATCTTGGTTAGTCAATGGTGTCAATAAAGAAATTACAGAGAAACTTGCAGGTTTCTAGATCCTTTAATCAAGGTTTCTCCTTGGATTCCCTCGCATAACCCTTTCTGTCACTTATCCTTGCTGTTGCAGGTTTTCAGATTCTTTAAGAGATGTATGATAATCTTGGAGCACAGCCTGGAGTTCCCAGACCGACTAATGTGCAGCCAAATCCTTTTGGAAATGCATTTTATGGTGCGAGTTCAGGATTCATAAGAGGTGGGCTGGGTGCCTATGGAGAGAAAATCTTGGGCTCTAGCTCTGAATATGTGCAAAGCAATGTAAGTATCCTAGGAGCCTTGTGACTGAATCTACATGATTTATAACAATTCGATTAATTTCCTTTTTCCTTTGAATTGTTGTAAACAGATCAGCCGCTATTTTTCCGATCCACAATACTATTTCCAAGTAAATGACCATTATGTGAAGAATAAGTTGAAGGTTGTTCTTTTCCCATTCCTGCACAGGGTAAGACTGAGTCCTTCTATGCTTATTCATCATGCTATCTATTCAGATGTAGGATGTTCAGCTGATTCTATCTCTTTTAGGGCCATTGGACAAGAATTACGGAGCCAGTGGGCGGCAGACTTTCCTACAAACCCCCTATTTACGATATAAATGCGCCGGACTTGTACATACCCTTCATGGCATTTGGTACTTATGTGGTGCTTGCTGGGTTATCGTTAGGTCTTCATGGAAAGTAAGTTTGTTAATTTTTCTTGTGCTTACTTTTTCATTTTTTTCCCCCGTCTGTTTCTTTCTTTCAGAGTTTGCCCAAACTCAAAATATTTTTCTGAAATGAACTTATCTTGTTGAATGCAATAACACATTCTTATTAGCTAGCCACCTTGAAATATTAATGTTCTTTTCCCTCTTATCTCCCCTTCATTTTGTCCCCAAGTGCATATCTGTATGCCCTTGTTTTCTATTGAAAGTAGAGATACATTATTTCCCATTCCTCTTATATCTTTTCTTTTTCCCATTTCTTCTTATGCAACAACCATAATTCCTTGACATAAAAAATAACTGATTATATGAAATTTTAACTAATGTCGAAGTTATTAATTGGTTGTGGGGCTTCCCCTCAAGACATATTTTTGTTCCTGTTTCGTCTTTGGGATACGTTTAACATTTGATTGAACTTTTCTTTTCATAATTACATTAAGCTTTAGACTTGAACTTGAAAGCTGGGCTTCCAGATCACAATTTCTCATGTACCTCCGACAGACTGTCTGCCCTATCTTATTCTGGTTGGACGTGCTAATCTTTATATTGCTATCTTTGCCTTTTGTCTCTAAACCGTATACTTTTCTGGACATTTCTTATCCTTTGTTATCTTCTCTGCTCTACCGACACTTATTTTCTGTACTGTTAAAATAACTTTAATGTCTTTCAAGTTTCAGCATGCTTATTCTGCATTGCTTTGTCAGGTTTAGCCCCGAAGCTCTGAACTGGCTATTTGTTAAAGGTGTCGTTGGTTGGTCCTTTCAAGTTGCCCTGCTGAAGATGACATTGTTCTCCTTGGGTAGTGGAGAGGCCCCTTTGCTCGACATCGTGGCGTATGCTGGATACACCTTCACTGGACTGTCTTTTGCTATATTAGGCAAGATATTTTGGGGCTATGCGTACTACTTTCTGCTGCCATGGACATGCTTATGCATGGGAATCTTCCTAGTGAAGACCATGAAAAGAGTTCTTTTTGCAGAAGTGCGTAGTTATGATTCGAGCAGACACCATTATCTGCTGCTCTTCATTGCCTTGGCGCAGTTCCCGCTTCTGATTTGGCTCGGCAATATTACTCTGAACTGGCTTCTTTGAACTGTAGATTGGGTTCAAGCTGCTGCTTTAAGGCGTAGTTGATGTTAATATGCTACCTCAGAATTTTGCAGGCAAATTTGTTAGTTTGTTTGGTGATATAGCAGTTGATATTCTCATAGAATATGTTATGCTTTGTTTCATGTTGAGCTATTTTTATTCTTTCAAATGTTCATGTTTTCATTATTTGATATTAGCAGATATGTGATTTAGGTTGTGTGGTAGGAGAAAGTGGAACTTGAAAGCAGCTTTGTCTCACATTATGATACTTGGCTAGGAAGTTGTTGAAGACATTAAGCATGTAGAAAGTTATGGCAAAATGGAATGGTATATAACAATAATTTAAATGTGATTAATATATCATTTTTATTTATATTCAAGTATCTATCAAATTCCTAGGATCTTGTTGGATTGTATGTTCGTATTATTGATTATCCTAGGATCTTGTTGGATTGTATGTTTGTATTATTGATTACTGGAGAGAATTGTTAATTACACATTTTTTAATGAAATAATCGAATTACAGAAACAAGTTATTAGTATTTGCATATACATTGGTTAGGCCACTTCATTTCAGGCCCTATGTACGCTGGCTTGAGTATATTGGTGCGATCTTAAATGAGGATCGCAATGATTCCCTTATTCGGGTTGACATTTTTGGGTTAGAAAATTCAACCTAACCCTAAACTCTCGGGTTAACCCATCGGGCCGAAAGCTTAAATATATATATATATATATATATCTATTTTAAAATGAGTAAAACAAATAATTGAAAAAAATAGATATAATACATTCCACAAGTTCTTTTTTTAATCTTATTATACTAACTTTGAATAGCAAACAATAAAATTAAAAATAGTGCTCATAATTAAATTCTTTTTTCTAATATGCTTTAATGTCCGCATTTCATGTAACTAAATGATCTCTAATAATATAATACAATTATAGCGAATTAAAACTAATATCTAGAAAAATTTTAATAAGTTAATTCAATATAATACTATTTAAAATATATTACAATATCAAAATTAGAAAATAATGCTCACAACTAAATTATTTTTAATATATCGAATATTCATACATAATAGCTAATTCACTATTTTTGTAACTTTAAATTGAAACATTAAATTCAATTTGGATTATTTGGATTTTTAGATTAGATTCTTTTATCTCCAAAATTCAAAATAGATCGAATTGGAATATTTAAATTCAAAAATTCGAATGATATATAATTAGTAATGTTTCATTTAAATATTTCTAACCCTAATATAAATATATCTTAAGAGTTAAAAATTTAGTATCGATTTTTTGGATTTTTTCGAGTTTTTTGTATATATTTTTTTTCATAATTTTTGGATTTTTCAGTTTGATTCGGTTCAGTTCGGTTTGCTACAAAAGTTTGGATTCAGATTTTCGGATAATACAGTTCGGCTCGGATTTTTTTTTCTTTAAAAATTTAAAATTATAATCGATCTAAATTAGGCAAAAATTCAAACCGAAATTTGAATTTTCACTCCTAAAATTATGTTGAAGAAGTGATAAATTCTTATAAACATATACTACACTAATATATTGATTTTGTCACACTATTTTTTAATTTCATAAAGAACATGGGAAATTCTTATAGACATATACTACACTAATATATTGATTTTGTCACCGTGACAATTGAACCTATTTTTTTAAATTTCATAAAGAGCATATAGTATGTTGATCCTAACAATTATGTCATGACTGAGTTTTGAGTGTTTGACATTATAATTATATGTGGAGATTACCTGTAACTGAAATGCGTCATTATTATTAACTTCTATTCCAATATAAAGTACAGGCTCCTTTTTATTTTAATTCAGAACATGAAAATGTGCCTGCATGCTGCAGCTCTAACAAAATTAATCAATAAACATAAATTTGTAGAAAAATATACCCAAATTCACGACCATACACATACCTAAGATAAATACTCTCTCTGTCACATTATTGTTGGTTCGTTTTCCTTTTCGAATTGTCCCATTATTATTGGTCAATTTTTTAAAAAGAAAATAATTTTAAACTAAAAAATACCTTAAATTTTATACAACACATTATTTTATAAATAAAATATAATTTTTTAATCTATATTTAAAAAAAATGAACCATGAATATTGGATTGGAGAAAGTATAAAAAATTTATCATAATACGAATTTCGCTAGATTCACTTGACCGAACTGGAGGAAATAAAGCAGGAGAGAGCGCCCGCCTCCAACTACGGGTGTACGACCCTCCACACGCATCCCCCAAATCCGCAACTAAAGGCGACCCCAAGCGTCGCAGCCAACGACTGATCGTCTGACATTCAACTACTGCAGCCATGACTTCTCTCTCCGCCGCCGCCACTGCCGCCACTTCCATCCTCCCTTCAGTCTCCACCTCCGCCACCAGGCTCTCGTACCGTTCCTCCGTCTCCCTCAGTTCCCTCAGATCGTCACCTCTCCTCTCGCGCATTTTCCTTCCGCGGGTACCCATACATTTTGTTGTCTGAATTTTTCGTGCGTGCAAGCTTCGAATTAACTATTTGTTGAAAATGTAGAAGAGCTCTCTGCGGCGGTTATCGACTGGTAGGATTGGCTATTCGACTGTGTCTCCGCCCAAATGCGCGGCGTCGGACCCCGAGCAGCTGAAGAGTGCGCGTGAGGATATAAAGGAGCTTCTGAAGACTAAGTTCTGTCACCCTATTATGGTAAAATTATGCCACTGTGCTTTCTGCTTTTTCAATTTATTTATTTATTGGCGTAAAAGATTGAGGTTTCATATTGAAGAATCACGGATGTATGAGTCTACAGCAGATTTTTTTTTATTATTGTTTGAATTGTTAATTTAGATTTGCTGAACTATTTACGAGCAATTAGGTCTTTCTGCTATCTGAAGTCTAAGCTTATATTGTATTTCTAAACCAACCAAACATGGAAAGGAAACTTAATTTGGTTTTGACATAGGGTTATTATAGAAAATTCATATGAAGTTTGTAACGCTCACAGTTTAGCTTGAAAAATAGAGATGAATATTAGTGTCTTCTCTGTGGACTAATGAGTGACATACTAAAGAAATGAATGTATAATACTGTGTGTGTTCTTTCCTTTTACTATTGTTATCAATTTCGTGTCTTGATTGTTGATTGTTGCCTATTAAGCACTACAAAGATGTCGTACTATATTTATTATCTTCATCTTTATTATATAGGTTCGGCTAGGTTGGCATGATGCCGGTACATATAACAAGAATATTGAGGAGTTTCCACAAAGGGGTGGTGCTAATGGAAGTTTAAGATTTGAAATAGAACTGAAACATGGAGCAAATGCTGGTATGCTTTCCCCATTTATGTGTTATTGTTCGTTGATAGGATTATTTGCTTGACATAATGACATGTTTGGGTGGTACAGGGCTTGTCAATGCTCTTAAGCTTCTTCAGCCCATCAAGGACAAGTATGCCAATGTGACATATGCAGACTTATTTCAATTAGCTAGTGCTACTGCTATAGAGGTTGATCCTCTCTTCTGGATCAGTTTGCTTGAACTTTCAACTTGAGGCAGTGAGTGAACTAATACTATTGTTAAGTACTACAGGAAGCTGGGGGCCCCAAGATTCCTATGAAGTATGGAAGAGTAGATGTATTTGGACCTGAACAATGCCCTGAAGAAGGGAGACTCCCTGGTAAAGCAACTGTCAAACTTGAAATCTGGCTGTTACAGGGATGAACTTTGATAAACTAAATTCTTCCCTAGAATGGAGGGGTGTCACGCTTGAAAATCTGGTTATTACAGACAGTGTAGAACTTTAAAAAGAAAGAAAACTAACTTTCCTGGAATGAGATGTCACAGATGGAATATTAGTGTTAAAATGTGCTGTGAGAGCCTAAACGGCTAAACCTGTTTCATAAGGAGTGATCAAATGGTGCTATTTATTGCTCTTGTATGGCATGTAAGGAGATAATGGTGTGTGTGCTGTGACTGGTAGCAGTGTTCATGTTTGCTGAAGGCTCTTCCAGACTGTGTACATGGTGGTTGCACTATTTTCTAATTCTTTGTAGACAAAGAACCGATCACCTTACTCTTGATGATTACACAAGCTAGAGTTTTGGAGAGTATGCTATCTACTTAGAAAAAGTGTAGGAGTAGTTTTGCAAATTCTTCAAATCCGAAGATTAAGCAACAAGCCATTTAAATGTGTGCGGAAGCATGAAATATGATCTATCAAATGTTCTTTTTTGGGTTTTCCTAACAATATATATATTTAGTCATCAAGGTCTACAATTGTTTTCCCCATTTATAGAAAGCTGTCCTGTTTCCCATGTCATTGGTGAAGCACAGACTATATGTTATCACATTTTCCCCCATGTATGTAATATAGTTCTCTACTGGCCTTGATAATCAACTTTAGCTGTCAAACCTACTAGCTTTAGATTCTGTCTTATACTATTTTTGTCTATTAGATGCTGGCCCACCTTCCCCTGCTTCACATTTACGTGATGTCTTCTACAGAATCGGCTTGGATGATAAGGTGATTGCTCATTCTAATTTAACCTGATAATTATTTTCATTATAAAGTCTTATAATTGATAATCTTCTTAATATCCAGGAAATAGTTGCTCTTTCTGGTGCCCACACTCTTGGAAGATCAAGGCCAGATCGCAGTGGATGGGGTAAACCAGAGACCAAATACACAGTACGGAAAGTTGACATTTATTTACAAGTTTACTTGTCAGACCAACATATTCTACTTCAGTATGTTATTTGGTTGGTTTTAACTTGTAAAAGAATGATAGTGTGGAGCTGTCATAGCTTGGGAAGTTCTAAAGAACTCCAATAAATACATAAATTTTTATAAGGGTAATTATTTATCTGAACTTAAACATGTTTTTTCAAAAATGTTCCAACCTTCAAAATATGCAAAAAAATAAAAATAAATCCTGACCTCTTTAACAATTTTTTTCAAAATTGTCATTGAATCATTTTCTTGTCACTGGATTGTTGAGATGGCTTGCCAAATTCCAGCATGTAAATACCGAGCTAATTTGAAAAATGGGTTGAATTTTTTCCCCACCATAAAGTATGATAAAATAAATCCACCTCATCTCTCTCTCTCTTTCTTGTCTTCTCTCTCCTTCCCTCACTACATCTCTCTCCAATATCCAAACTCCAGCACCGGCACAGGATTTCTGTACTTATTTTAAACCACTTGGTTATTCTTTGTGGGGTTGATTATGCCACAATGATCTTTTATTCCTGTACTTTTGTTTCTTTGATTTGCATATCAGGTTTTTCCTGTCAAGTATCAACCCTTTCTAACATTGGCTAGCATCTATAAAAGCTTACTTTTACGTGATTTTTTCAACATAATTGCTTTGCATGGCAGAAAGATGGACCAGGGGCCCCTGGAGGACAATCATGGACAGCGCAGTGGCTGCAATTTGATAATTCCTACTTTAAGGTGATACATGATGATATGAGTTTTTGGTCTTTTTTTGTTAGTATAAGCTATTCATTTCTTTTCTTATGGGTGTCTTATCCATAGGATATCAAAGAAAGAAGAGATGAGGATCTGCTAATTTTACCTACGGATGCTGTTCTATTTGAAGATCCTTCTTTCAAGGTAAAATAACAGGAAAAAACGAGGAGAAAGTAAAAAAAAACTTTTCTGATACATAATGACTTCTGTGCTTACATAGATTTGCACCTGTATAGGAATATTCAGAGAAGTATGCTGCAGACCAAGATGCATTTTTCCAACATTATGCTGAGGCCCATGCTAAGCTGAGCAATCTTGGAGCTAAATTTGACCCACCTGAGGTATCTATGCATGTGCTTTTCATTATTGACCTTCTCCTGTTCTATTCAAGCTTGTTGAAACTCATTGAACTGAATAAAGGCGAGTATATTCCGGAACCTATTTTCACCAAAAGATTCACTTGCTTTGAGTTCATAGGGAGTTACTTTCTTCCCGCATTGCTCCACTTTTCTTGTATTCATAAGTAACTGTTAAAATAGCATAAAAGACATATAAATGTATCACCATCCTACTGCAAAATATTCTTTCATCTATTTTTATGGGACTATATTGAGACTACTTTGGGTTCTGTTAATCAATAAGAACTACTCCAACAACTCTTTTTCATTATGTCCGGCACAAATTCGCACATTCTTGCTTGGTGCCCAACCTGTCCTTCCGATACTTTCTGATCCTGAATATCAATACTTGACATTCTTCTTGTTTAATAGTGTAATCTCACTGTTACCTGTAATTAGATTAGTACATGTATTGAGGTGCTACAATCATAACTCTTCTCTATAGGGGTTCTCGCTAGACGACAATCCCGCAGAAGGTCAACCAGAAAAATTTGTGGCAGCCAAGTACTCAACAGGAAAGGTGAGAATCAACTGTAGCTTATGCTGAACTTCTCCTATCCTTTTTTTTTTGTTTTCATCCTGAAATGCTTTTTGGTAAAAGTATTACTACGTTCTTTAATCTTTCACTTTTTATGGTTGCTGCAGGACTAAAACTGAATACAAGTATCTACTATTAGTGTGTTGTTAATAATAAAAACACGAGTTGACCAACCGTGTGAACAACATATCTAAAATCTGGAAGTTTTAATGGAGAGGAATAAATTCAATGAGTGTTATATTTGGATTGCAGAGAGAGCTCTCGGATGCTATGAAACAAAAGATTAGAGCAGAGTATGAAGGTTTTGGAGGGACTCCAGATAAGCCTCTCCAATCAAACTATTTCCTTAATATCATGATTGTGATTGCTGTTTTGGCATTGGTTACATCTTTGATTGTGAACTGAAAACGGCTTTGGTATTATCAATAGAAGAAGATAAACATTTTTCTCGTACTTGTATGGACCTTAGTTTCTGTCTGCTCTGCTCTGATTCAACATGGATCGACTCGATGCCTAGTGCCTCTTTTTGATTTCTTCTCAGGAATGAGTGCCGATGCTAATTTCCCATTTCAAGTGGAACCTAATTCTCCATCCTAACTTGGATTTTCCATTTTCCTTCCCTTCTTCTGCTCTTGATGAGTTTGCCTTCATGTTAAAATATGAGTTGTTTCTTTTAAGTAATCATCTTTAGCTTATATTTTTTTGGGGGATAGCTTATACGATTTATAGTTCATGATATGAGGAAATTAGCAATATCATAGAGCTGGTTGCTGAATGGGCCTTTTTAAGATTGTTTCTTTAAAAGGTTTCCTCCTCTTACTCCTTAGAAATGTTAAAGCATGGAATATGGTAGTTATATGACCCATTAGTTAATTTTGGTTAATAGTGGGCCTTGCTAGATAGATTTTTTTTCTCCAAAGGCTGAATTTTATTTAGATTGATCGAATTAAATTATCGCATGATTTGCATGTAAGAGGTAAGATGGACATATTCAAGTCATTATTGCTCGAGTTCATGTTTGGTATAGTTTAGGTGTTGATAAAACGAGTATACATTAGTTTTTCATATAACTATCCTTGTATACCTACCTAATATATAATTATATGCATACATTTTGGGGGCACTTACTCTATATGATAGATTAGATTGATAGAACATATAATTGAGTATTTAGATGATTAGATGATCAAGTTAGTTCAAAATTAATTAATTCATCAAAAATAAATAGTAGATTATTCTATATTATTTTATTTGTATATTATATTACCCAAACTGAATAATTGCGTAACATATGTACGTTTAGATGGAATCCCTTAAATTATACATATGCATGTGCGCATTTGTAATGAGGGTAAATGTAATGGGGGCTATTTCAATGATGATCAAATTTGGTGTGGTATTCACACCTTTTACTCGAATGGTGCACCAGATCTTGCACCAAATTCGGTTTTGGTGGATCTCACTTTCTTTTTTTGACATAAAATCATGAGAAGTTTATTCCACCAAATCCTCTCTTACAAGATTCACTAACCATCTAGGAAAATTTTCGTTCCAACAAACGGGACGATTATAGTTCAACGCATATTGAGCAAGAGAATGGGCAACTTTGTTTGTCGTTCTATACATATGAAACAGTCCGATGAGAATATGCAAACGAGCAACCTATAGAATATCATAGACCTCTTCCAGTAGAAATCTTTATCCTCCTCCGGTTTAGCCCTGGTTCTTGTAGCCAGGAGAGAGTCCATAAACACCTCAATAGGGTAGATGTTGTTTTCCATACAACAACTAATACCAAAGATCACGACCTTCACCTCAGCAGTCAGAACGTTTGTAGAGGGAGTTGTCCATTGGGATTTGGCAATAATGATTATCCTTGCATGGTCACGAATAATGATCCAAACATCGAAAGCTTTTCGTTCAAGAAAAAGAGCATCAACGTCCACATGAAATCTTCCCCTTTGAGGTTTTCTCCATTTCCTTTCTCCACACACCATACCCAGCTGGGTAGCATCAAAGAGGATAGGTCTCGTGTTTTTGTAGTTCTCCAGTATTGCATAGCAATTTCCTTCAGACACCTCTTCAACCCTCTTGTCTTTGAAGTGTGATGCCTTACAAATAGCCATCCACACTTTTCATAACATGATACACCAAAACTCATATTCTTCCGTCTCCATTTCTTTTCTAACAGTCAGAGCAATATCTAGCAGTCTTAACAATTTAGCTTGGTGGAGTATGCCCCAAAAACGACTTGGTTTCCATACCGTTTTACTTTTCGGGCAAAACAACAAGGCATGTTCTGTTGTTGCCCATCGGTCCTTGCAGACCTCACAAACACCATCAAAAGGAATATGGTGGTTCTTCAGGTTGCCAGCTGTAGGGATGTATTACATTAAAGCTCTCCACATGAAGATCTTCGTTTTAGGAGGGATCAAAAGAGACCACACAAGCTTACTCCATTGTTTGTGATCGGAATTGCTTGTGTGTGGATGAATGTCGTAATATCCCTTAGAAAGCAAGTACGTTGATTTAACAGTGAACGTGCCTTTCTGTTCATATTTCCAGAATATTTCATCTGTATCGCTCTTCTCACCAATTCGGCGTAGCGAGTATACCATCACATTCATGAATAGGGAATTCTTGTTTAATCTTATCCTCATCCTACTCTCTGTTGTAACGATTAAGCTCGGATACCTTCATGAGCATATCATGGTCTGCTCTCTTGTGTGTGATTCTCCCGTCGCTCAGCCCGTTCACCCACCTATCAAGAAAAAGATTAATATTACATCTATCTCCCACTCTCCATCTCATCCCCTGTTCCACCACTTCTCTGCTGCAAAGCAGCGATCGCCATACAAATGAACTATTAGATTTGGTTCTAGTCGTAAGGACATCTTCATTCCTGAAGTACTTTGCCTTAAAAATGCGGGCCACAAGAGAGTCTGGTTTGACCATCATTCTCCATACTTGTTTTGCTAGCAAAGCTCGGTTGAAATAAACTAGATCCCGGAAGCCAATCCCTCCCCACTCCTTAGGTTTACATAGAGATTTCCATTTCGCCCAGTGAATGCGCTTCTTATCCTCCTTATCCCCCCACCAAAAGGCTGCACACATTATATTGATATCGTCATAATTAGATTCGGGTATTCGAAAGCATTGCATGGCATACGTAGGTATAGCTTGGACCACGGCCTTCAAGAGCACCTCTTTTCCACCTACTGAAAAATCCATGAACTTCCACTCGAAGAGCTTCTCTGTAATTATTAAATAATTATAGTTTATGCATAGTTTAGTGACTTTTAAGTAATGAATGACGTAAGGATTATTCTAAAATCTAATTTTAATTTAAACTATTTAATATTATCACATAAATAACTAGAAAACAATTTCGTTAATTTGTTGAAGACATGATCAAATAACTAATTAACTAAAATTATAAAATAAAATAGAATAATTTAGGGAGTATTTTTCAGGTTTGCTTTGGTTGTTAGGAAAGTAATGTTTTAGAATGTTATTCCTAGAAAAATGATACTAGAAAAATGAATTCTAATATATTCTTTTTTTCTTATTTGAAAAATAACATACTTACGTTCTATTGGTCAGTAAATGGCAGTTTATTGATGGCAGTTCACTATTGATGTCAATACTGCTGATCAATTCAGATTGTGTAAGTCTTGTACCGAGTATATCAGTTAGCAATCTTACTGATAGCTGAGTCAGCTGATCAGTTGGACTGATAACTAATATGAATGTATAATTGTGGTGGTTAAGTTTTGTCTTTACTGAAAACTGATGTTGATAAGATACTTAGTCGAATATCGGTTAGTTAGTTTCAATTTTCTCTTCAGTGTCAAACCGATACTGATAGAGGGTTTTAAACAATATGCAATGTTACGTGTGCCAAGTGATGTTCAATTCAATAACATATAACTTTAAGAACTGAAAGTAAAAAACACACTTAATTTTTAACGTGATTCGGAGAGATCAATTCCTACATTCATGCATTGATAACATAGTCAATTTATTATTTGGGATTTTGTCTTATTTAAGGGTACTAATCAAAACACTAAGTTAAGAAAGAATTTTCAAGAACAACAACAACAACAACAACAACAACAACAACAACAACAACAATAATAATAATAATAATAATAATAATAATAATAATAATAATAATAATAATAATTATAGTTTGTATTTCAATAAAATATAAAAATAATATTAGATATACAAGTATGTAAGAATTCTAAGAATGAGGAAAAATAATACCTAAGAAAAGATGGGAAATAAGAATCTTGAAAAATTGTATTCCCTCCGTCCCTCAATTTTCTTCATAGTTTTCATTTTTAGGACGTCCTCTAATTTCCTTCTTATTTCATTTGTGGTAATTATCATCCATATTTATTACTCTCAATAATATCATTTATTTACTTCTTTTACCATCTATGACTGACTACTATTTCTTTTTCTAACCATCAACAATCCACTTACTTACACCTTTATCACCTATGTCTCACTGTTAACTAATTTAATAGTACACTAATGTGAGACTCTTACTCTACTCACAATACCTCAATAATTTTTATTAAAATTGCCGAATATTCATAGGAAGTAAAATGGGGGACGAATAAAGTATTATTTTTCTTGGTTTTTCGAATTCTTATTACTTTTCATGATTTATAAAATTTAAACCAAACCCAAAAATTTAAAATTTGGAATCAGATTTTGGTGTAGCATTAAGCTTGTGATATAAGAATTATTTTTCATTTGAATGAGTAAATAACAACCATGCAAATATAAAATTGGTGATATTACTTTTTCTGTGCTTTTAACTTGATAATTGGTCGGTGCTCGGTTTCATTCATCTAATAACGTTACACCTAGTTATGTCCCTCATCCTCTATTGAACTAGATGATTTATGTTTTTATCTTTAATAAAGGCCAAAGCTATATCTTCTGTTCAAAGAAAATAAAAGTTGGGCGAGAAGAAAGAAAAAAAAATGAGGGAACAGTATAATTATAAAAATGAATGTGTTCTAAACTTTAAAAGAAAAGGTGGGTTGAAATATTTTGTGATAGAGAATGGCTACAAAGATATATACACTTAAAATAAAAGGAATAGAAAAGCTAAATATTCTGGGTGTTGGGAGAAATAGCTTGCAATTTAAAAGGATAAATGCATGTTTAGATCTTTATATCTTTAAGTTTTATATTTGATCCATCTATTATTTATTTATTTGTGTTTTCATTCGGTCCCTCAACTTTCATTTGTAAAAATTGAGTTCATAAATATACTAGAATTTGGTATATTTTTTTCTATAGCAGAAGAAGTCTATTTAAACGTAAATAACAGCTATAAGAACCTCAATCAGTACTAGGACATAAGTTTAATACTAAGTGGAAGTACAAATAAACAATTTAAACAAATAAAAGTAGATATCTAATTATTGAACTTAAAAGGAAAGGATCTAAGAAAATGCTTATAGAAACATTTTGAATCTTATTGTCAATCACAATCAACATCAGTCTAACAAGTCAGCTCTCTCGCATCTCTCCCCAATATATACTCGAAATAATGAAGTCGACAAAGCCGACAGCTCGACAAGTTGGAAGCCACATGGAAGGACCTTGCGATCGTGAAGTCTCGGCAAAGGAGCTATAAGCTCGCTCAATTGTCCGGTGAGCAATTACCATTCGCATGGCACATCGTTCATACGAAGAGATATTATGCATAAGTGTCGAGGTCGGGTTGTTGGTCGTGTCTTTAAAGTCTGTTTAGAGTCGAGTCTTATTTGGTGGTCGCGTCGTCTTTTATCAATAAAATATTATTTTTGCAAGTTCTACTAGTAACTAATGCATAATTAATCTTCACATTATTATTTACCCTCTACGGAGGACAAATTCCCTCGGCGGAGGTGATTACATCGTTTCATACGAATGTAAATTTAAGCAGCGCATGCTACATACGAGATCAGTTACCTTCGTTTATTTGAGCGATTCTGCTACTATGTAGATGAAGGGACCACCCTCCCGATAACCTCGGCAAGCGAGAACCATTCCTACATACGAGATCGAGTTACCGCCGTTTATTTGAGCGGTTCTCTACATGTAGATGAAGGGACCACTCTCCGATAACCTCGTTGTGATGCCTCGTATCTAGATGAGGCTTGAGCGTTCCGTTCTTCGGGGCGTGGCCGACCACATTGCCGTCAGGTGCGGAGAAAGCTCTCCTTATTTTTCTCGAGAAATCCTTTGTGGCGTCGTCGAGGTTTACTGCGGGTGGATGTTTCCCCTGGATTATTGCTACGATTTCGCCGCTATGGTAACCCTTGCTCCTGCGGGCGGGGTGTCCGTGCTCGTCGAGACTTTGGATGATTATTTCCACAGTAAGGGACCACCCTCCGATAACCTCGGCAAAAACGAGGAACCATTCCTACATACGAGATCGAGTTACCTTCGTTTATTTGAGCGGTTCTCTATGTAGATGAAGGGACCCGCCTCCCGATAACCTCGGCAAAGCGAGAACCATTCACCATACGAGATCGATTTCGCCCGTTTATTTGAGCGGTTCTCTATGTGGATGAAGGGACCCCACTCCCGAGCGACCTCGGCAAAAAATAGGAACCATTCCTACATACGAGATCAGATTACCCTCGACTATTTGAAGCCGTTCTCTATGTAGATGAAGGGACCCGCACTCCCGACGACCTCGGCAAAGCAGGAACCCTGCGCCGTGCGAGGCGATTTCCTTCGAGCGGAATTTTCTCGAGACGAACTACCTTCGCATATTACTTTTGTTGTCTGAAATCAAAAAGAAATCATTCTTATTAAATAAAGATATACGGTTACATTTTACGAGGCCGGAGGCGGATCGGGAAAAGCGAGCGATCCACAGAAAAATCGAATTATTGACTCGTCTATACTAATCTACCCTACCTACGTCCACCGATGCGCATTACGGGCCCGGCGCGCGACCTCGGTCAGCGAAAGATGCCGCTCTGCGAACTCGACCTCGGACACTCGAGGGCCTTTGGTTTCGGCGCTTTGAGATTCACGTCGTTCGAGGCGATAACACGCCTCTCTTGGCGGCGCCCTCCGGATCGTCATAATTCGGTTCATTTATTCTAGGCGAAGCTCGGGCGAAGAAGAGACCTCTGCGTCCGTCGAAGCATTTCGTCGGTACGTAGTTGTCGGCGATGCGATTTTGTATATCTCGGGCACTTTTTAATTGACGTCTTGCTCAAGTGAATTGTCGGGAGGTCAAACCATATTAAGCGCGGTACCTCGCTGTGGCGGCGGCGCTTGACAACCTTGAGCAACGACTTAGGGATCGTCGTCCCACCATTTCGGTGGATAACCTCCCGCCGTACTCGGCATGCCTCTCGGCTATCGCAGCGCCTACCATGGCGACCTCGACGCGCTCCTCCGATTCAGGCGAGCACGGAGCTCGTCGCGGCTCTCTGGCTCATGCTTGACATCGGACTCACTTTGTACATGACCAGCTGTCCCTTTATATGGAGGAGTTCGATCTCTTTCAACTCGAGAGCGCGATAGGTCTTGATTCGGTTGACGAGGAGAAGCGTCAAGCATTCGAGACATTTGAATAAAAAAGATAAGTTTCTTAACATAAACTTGTGATTTTATTAACATGCCCTTAAGTAATCAATATACATTTACATTCAAAAAAAAAAAGGTGAAAAAGATGGGATCAGCGGCCACTCGGAAGCCGGCCGTATCCACGTCCGCACATGCTCAAAACTGGATAGCCTCGACCTCTTCCGCCTATTTTCGACCCGTTCGGGACTCTTGGGAACCACCGGTCTCGGCGCCACTTGAAGCATCGGTTGCACGACCCGTTGCATGATCGGACACAAAAGCATCGGTCGGGGATCCCGATCCAGGACGGCGTAAGCAGACTCGCGCGGACAAAGAGCAGGAGGCGAGGCTCTGCGACACGGGAAGCTCGCCGGGGCGCGGACAAGCACGTCAAATAGGCCCGTCTCGGGACATCATCCTTAGTCTCCTCGTGCCCATACTTGGCTTTGTCCAGTGCGGGTAGTCTCGGCGACCTCTTGATTGCATCAGGGCGGCGCGCTTATTAAGCACCTCGGCGCGTCGAAACCATCCGGGGCTTCGCCGACATGAGCGACCTCTCGCAAAGCCGCACGGCGTTTCTCCCTGCGAACTCGCCATATCCGCCTCCGGCCGGCGAACTGTTCCACCTCGGCCGTGAGGCAACCTCGGCCAGCCAGCCAGCGCCTACCGCCTCGCCATACAGTGCCTCGCCGACACAGCCGCACTTGCCGTGCCTCAATGGCCGTCGCGTCCATGGCCTTCGTTTGATGAGGTCCGGATCTTAGCCTCGACCTCGGATATTTCTTGGCGAGGGAGGTATTCTCTCCTCACGCTCCAGAGCATCTGCCACCCGCCGTCAAAGCTAAATGTGGCCTTGGCGAAGTAATCCGATATAAGATCGGATACTTTTGACCTACTCTACCATGCGTCCTCGACCACTGTCTGATATATACATCGGTCGAGGAAGAACAATTTTATACTACTACACAACACTTAAAATAAAAGGAATAGAAAAGCTAAATATTCTGGGTGTTGGGAGAAATAGCTTGCAATTTAAAAGGATAAATGCATGTTTAGATCTTTATATCTTTAAGTTTTATATTTGATCCATCTATTATTTATTTATTTGTGTTTTCATTCGGTCCCTCAACTTTCATTTGTAAAAATTGAGTTCATAAATATACTAGAATTTGGTATATTTTTTTCTATAGCAGAAGAAGTCTATTTAAACGTAAATAACAGCTATAAGAACCTCAATCAGTACTAGGACATAAGTTTAATACTAAGTGGAAGTACAAATAAACAATTTAAACAAATAAAAGTAGATATCTAATTATTGAACTTAAAAGGAAAGGATCTAAGAAAAATGCTTATAGAAACATTTTGAATCTTATTGTCAATCACAATCAACATCAGTCTAACAAGTCAGCTCTCTCGCATCTCTCCCCCAATATATATGTATATATATATATAGAGTTAGGTTCAAATGATACCGTTTTATCCTAAAACTAAGAATCAAATGAATTCATGATGAAAGTTGATGAATCCACGAGAAAGTTCTTGAATTCAAAAATTCTGAATTTTCACCGTGGTTCGAACCCATGGAGGCGAAAATTCTATTTTTGATTCAATAACTTTCTCACGGATTCATCAACTTTCTGATAATTCATCATTTTTGTTCTCACGCTCACGATAAAAGTGGTTCTCACGTTAACCCTTCCAATATATATATATATATATATATATATATATATATATATATATAACTGTCTCATAATACGAAGCAGGCAATCAACCAAATATTGATTTTTACGTATCAATTTGGGGCAGTATTTAATAGTCTCGATACAAGTTTTAATAAAATTTATCGAGTGTATTATAAATAAAGTAAGAATATCATATTAATATAGTATTAGATTAATTAGTGATGAGTCATGAATGGTAACATGTATAAATAAATTGTATCGCTGAGGTAACAAGTAATGATAGTGACAGGCTATGAATGGTAAAAATTGTAAATAAAAGGTATTGCAGAGTAAGTGGGGTAAGTTTGATGTTGCAGTCCTATGTACTGCAATCCTTTTCAAGATGAAGACATTTGACAAATTATGAAAGATCGTTGGGAATCAATTTAATTAGAATTTCAATTGATCAAAAATTCAACATTTTTTTACAATTTGCCACATGTCCTCATCATGAGAGGGACTGCAGTATATAGAGTTGCAGCATCAAATATACCGTAATAAGTAGAGAATATTTTATGAATAATTTTCATAAATGAAATATAAAGAGGTTCGGAAACGTACCAAAAAAAATCCGAAATATAAATGAGGAAGGGAAGAGTAGTTTTCTTGTACGTTTAGAGTGAGGTACAAAAATTATTTGGAAGACTTTTCAAAAAGCTGCTATGTCTTAATCTCTCTCTGGCATGAGATTACCCCCATTTTATCAAAGCAAAAGATGATTTAGTAGCATTCGGTAAGAAACAACACAGTAATTATTATTAGAAGCAAAGCTACTTTCTGTTAGGTATTTAGGTTAACTGCTGGTAATTAAGATCTGAATACCTATTCGCAGATCTAGACAACAAACATAAAATCAAAGGCTGGGCTCAACCACCACGTTACATCATTTGTTTATTTTTATTTTTATTTGCATTTTTGTTTGTTTAATGTTTTGGAGAAAAGTGGGACAGTTTTGAATGGGCTGGTTTAGTCTCCAGATCTGCAGATCTATTTTGGGAGTATATCTATGTAACACTCACATTCACATGAGTTTCAAGGCCTTCGTCTCATGGGCCCACTTCTGGGGTTTTATTTTTATTTGTGTTTTCTTTTTTCTATATATGAACTCAAGAACTAGTCATTTACTGTCTATTCACTAATTAAGCTACTCCATGAAAATCGATTATAAGGGTGTAAATGAGTTAACAAGTATTGACAAACATAAACTTGACTCGCTTGCTATTAAATCATTACAGACAAATATAAGATTCACAGGCTCGCTAGCACTCTTCCCATGCCATATGTGAGTATTATTTATATCAATAGTTCAAAGTGAAATCAACAAAACGATGAGTTGTGATCATATTTGTTAAGTTTTATATGCAAATTGAGAAAATCATGTTCTCGTCTCATTCTAGTATAGTAATATCCGTTAATTATTCAAATTCGTTTAAATTTATGAAAAATATAATTAATAAAATATACATTACTCCAATAGAAAAAAATTGAGAAATATCGACGTAAATATATCATTCAATGTCTGGATATGTTTAGAACTTATATACATACAATTGTCACAAATACAAAAATATTTTTACTATTTGTTCTCGCCTCATTCTCGTATACTAACATCCACTGATTACCTGAATTCGTTTAAATTTACAAAATATATATTATAATAATTGGTTATCCTATCAATGAAAGTTTGATCATTACTATTTATTTCAAAAAAAAAATATCAATTTGTGAAATCTCATGAAAAATCAATATGAGTATCAAAATTATTTATGAAAATTGTACAAAATATATCCATTTATTTTAGATTTTCGATTTGTGAAGTTTATGAGGAATTGATGCTAGATTCGAAATTTGTCTAAAATTATAAAAAAGTATAATTTTATTTCTATCTTGAATTGGTAAAGTAAATAAAATTTCTCAATAAAAATATATTACTATTTGGCTAATTAATTAATTAATTGATCAAATTAAATTGATAGTGCAAAATAATTGTGAACTGTGAGATTAAAAAATATACACAACTATTTATATAAGTTTGGGTCTGATTAGAAAGAAAAATTTGTTAATTCATTACTCTAACCTATATGGACTTACATTATTTGACAAACTTAAATATTATTGACTAAAGTAACCTCAATCAAATTAAAATTTCAAAATTAATTTTTCAATAAAAAATATAAGTATTTTTTTGGCCAATTAATTAATTAATTGGTAAAATTAAATTATGGTGTAAAATATTTATGGGATGAGAAAATATACATTGATTTTAAATTTTCATATAGATTAATGTCCAATATGGAGTATGATTAGTAAGCGATATGTGATGAGTAATTTTAGAATTAAAATTAAAATGTAAAAAGTATTAAATGTTATATCTTATATAACTAATATCAAATATTAGGTATCTCATAACAACATGTTCAATCTCTATTTGCATGAACATCTCACCAAAAGTTCATTTTCAAAGTTTTTTAGTATATTTTTCAATCCATGGTTTTCATGCAATCGCAATTCCATTCTTATCTATGTTCTATTCCATCATACCAAACACTTTTTAAGAATTTATATTCCATTAATATCTTCTATTTTCTTTTTCTTTTTTAAAATAAAATATATATGTATTTTTCATGTATCCACTTTGCTATTCCACGATGAAAAATATGTTCTCCACATAAAAAATTGTATTCTCTCAAATCTATAACTATAAAACTAAATAGAGAAATGCAATCAAAAAGTACTCTCTTACAATATTCTTATAACTTATAATATTAGAAAAAATAACAAATTCAATTGCATGCTAGTTTTGCTTTGTGGATCAATGAAATATATTATAGAATCATGCTCATCTAGATATATGATTTTTCTACTTTTTATCTTTTAAACTAATAATTTGGGTACTGATAAATTGGACTTTTTGAATAAAGCGTAGCGGGTTGAACTCTAAAGGATGATTATATAATTAATTTAAAAAATACAATATACAGAAAGATATTATTAGTAAAAAATTAAGGACAAACTAATTTATAATTGGACGACAATTATGTTTTTATATATCTAAGTCTATTTATATTATATATAGTTGGACGTGGGAGAATATCACTTGTATAATCCTTGAATCAATCATGATATATATACTCAAATTGAACCATGCAAATTAAATCCATTATTCATCCATAAGTTGTAATTAAATGGATAGTTTAAAATTTAAAAAATATAACAATTTATTTGGTCATATAATTAATTAATTAGGCAAATTAAATTAGTGGTGTAAAATAATTGTAGGATGAAAAATTACACATTGATTCTAAGTATATATATATATATATATATATATATATATATATATATATATATAGAGAGAGAGAGAGAGAGAGAGTGAGGTTCAAATAAGAACCAATTTTAACGTGAGAACTAAGAACTACGAAAATTATTCTGAACAAAATGAATATGCTATGAAAGTTAATGAATACTGCTGAAAGTTAATGAATCCAAAATTGAAAATTTCACGAGGTTGAATCCCAAGAGAGTCGAAAATTCTATTTTTTATTCATTAACTTTCACAGTGTATTCATCAACTTTCATGGCATATTCATTTATCAATATATATATATATTTCAATTTGTGGAGTATGATTACAAATCAATGTGAGATAAGATAATTTTAGTATGATTAGAATTAGATTTTAAAAGACATTAAATAGATAATTTAGATAAATAAGAATGGGGGAATTTAATGGTGCCACCTAAGATATGAGGATGAGGTGGCACTAAGTTTCACTAATCCTATTATATATTGAGAAATGCAATTAAAAAGTAATCTCTTAAAATATTCTTATAACTTACTCCCTTCGTCTCAATATTCATGGCCCTTTCTTTTTTGCACGTAGATTAAGGAGAGTTGTGTTTTATGTGTAAAGTAATTTGTGACACGAAATTCGAGATACTTTTTATTGTAAAAAATGTTTCCTTTTTTGGAAACGGACCAACTTAATGGGACAGCTCAAAAAGGAAAACGAGCCAACAATAATGGGACGGGGAGTATAATATTAGACAAAAAGAACAAATTCAATTTTGTGCTAGTGTTGCTTTGTGGACCAATGAAAAATATCATAAATTCATTATAACATCATGTTCGCCTAGATATATTATTTTTTCTTCTTTTTATCTTTCAAACTAATAATTTGGGTATTGATAAATTGGACTTTTATAATAAAATGTATTGTGTTCTACTCTAAATGATGATTATACAATTAATTTTAAAAAATACAATATACATAAAGATATTATTAGTGGAAAATTAACAACAAACTAATTTTATAATTGGACGATAATTACATTTTTACCTATCTAAGTCTATTTATATTATATATAGTTGGACGTGAGATTATATCACATGTATATGTTGGATTTGTATACTGGAAGCAGTTTTGGTTGAGCTTGTATACAATGTTTCCTGTTACCACTATTACAATCTCCTATCTGAATTGTTTACTTGATTGCATATATATGTCCATTTATCTCATATATAAGTTAGATCATACAGTGTGTTGTAGATCACAAAAGTCTGTATGATTGGTCAAGCTTAATGAGATATAAAAAGTATCACAGCTGAGACAACTTGAGGACGAGTTGTCGGTATAGGCTGCAGTGTAGATAAGAAGTTACTTGACTTGGTTGCTTGTCTATGCTGGTACGTCTCTGACGTATTGATGGATCAAAGTGAGATGAGTTCTTCTATCTGACCGTCGTGAAGAACCTAGATCTCGGAGACTTACATTGATCTAAACCTCGATAAGGTATTAGGTGAGTATGAGTTGCTGACCGTCACTTTGACTTGCTATGGGTGAGGGGTTACATGAGATAACCCAAGATTCTCTGCATCTTGGGTGGTGTCAGTGCTTGTATGTCATGCTAGTTACATGTGTCGAGTCACCGTATCCGTTTAGAATGATGACGTCCCCTTAAGGAGCTCAAAAGGTTTATTGTACTAAACCCTGCAGGTTGAGTTATCTCAAGTAAAATAATAAGGTTGAGTGGTACTACTTAAGGAATTAAAGATATTAATTATTTTAAGCGATCGTAATCGTAAATAATTAATGGACGTCTGATATCTTAAATACGGGATTCGTAAAGTCTAAGTGTAAGCCCGACTCACCTTGAAATAAAGGGTAAGTCAACATTTATTCTCTAGTGGCATGAATAAATGTTTATGAATTAATTTATGTTCTGGGCTGAACATAAGATAATTAATTTATTTGAGGCTCATCTTTATTCTTTGCATTTGATCCCTGGGCTGGCCCATCCAGGCCTGTAGGTATGATGAAATCATCCCTCTCTCTCTAGAGTCCTACTGGGACTCAGCTTGATCCTCTCTATCTTAAGTGATAAGATTATATTTATTAGATATGCATAAATCCTATCTTGATAGGGTTTAGGGTTGCATTATAAATATAAGGTGGGAGAGATAATCAAGGTTAATCTTCAATCATTATTTTCGAGAATTACTATATCAATATAGTGAGAATTTTCGAAAACCAAGTGAGAAGAAAGAGGTGATTTTCTATAGCATTCTCCATAGATTGTCCTCACTCGACATTGGAGTTTAGGCAATCGGGATACAATCCAGAAGATCAAAGCACGAGTCTTGATCTATTCATCCTCGACGAATTCGCAGGTAAACACGAGAAAACTCCTACGTGTTGCAATTAATTATATAGGTGTATGCTAGGCATATAATCAATGTATGGTGAATTAAACATCCAAGATAGATCAACGGAGAGGTTAAAATCGATTTCCCTTGATTGGTATCGAGCACGTGATCGATATCTTGGCTCTGTTGGATTAATTCACGTTTGATTATAACGTGCGCAATTAATTAATTATTGATCTGTCGTTCATCGTGGTTCGTTTTATTTTTGTCGGATTTTGTTTTTCACCATGAGAAAATCCGTGGTTAGATTAAATTTTTTCTTGTAAATCTTATCTGTAAAAGAAGAACGAAGACGAAAGCACGAAGAACGAGATGACGGGAGGTCACCGAAAACCGGACGCACGCTACGGCAGCGTGCGCACGTTTCTCGATAGGACCGGGCCGGAGCGATGGAATCGGGCGCGCATGGGTCGTCGGTAGGCTTCGGCGGGCAGACCTCGGCAGGTCTCGGCATGCCTAGGCGGGTCGCGTGGCAGCAGCCTTCGGCAGCGCCCGGACACGCCTCGACAGATGGCGCAAATTCGTCGGCGACAGGCGGACATGCGGGCGTTGGGCGGCGGCGGGCGTGCGCGCGGCGTTGCGCGCGGGCGCCTCGCCGGCGGGTCGCTCGGCATGCGGCTCGGCACCTCCGGCCGTTTGGCGGTGCGCGCGGCGCGGCGGCGGGCGAATACGCGGAAACCTCAACGAGGTCTCGGTAGACGCGGCGGCGCGGTGCGCGATTCGCGCGAGATGCCCGATGGCGCTCGGCGGAGTTCTCGGCGGCGTCACGAGGCCCGCAGCGCGCGTGATCGCCCCGGCGGCTCTCGGCGGCGGTAGCGTGATTCACGCCACGATTTTCTCGGTGGGCTCAAGACGGGTTTCGGCGGGCTCGGACGGCTGCGATGGAGGTGCCGCGATTGTGCGACGACTTGCAAGCCCGGTTCTCGGCAGGCGGCGCGGAGGCGGGCGGCGCACGGGTCGTGCCCTAGCGGCCCAGCCCATCTTGGGCCGACCGGCCCAAATTCGATCGACCAATTTTAAGCCCGATCCGATTTTTGACCGATTTCGGTTTTCGACCGGTTCGGCCCGTTCAATGATCGGCCCGTTTTTATTTTTCGCCCAAATCCGGTTTGACGAATCCGTCCGTGCCTGTACGCGAGGCCTTTTGAGTTTGAAGATCATGCTTTGCAAATTTATGTAATAAATTAGGCGAAGCATGGGATCCACGAGTGGGCGCGATGAACGGTTTTTTTTTTTTATCGCTCATGCATGTCGTGGATGTTTAAATTATGCAAGTAGCATGCTATGTATGTTTAAATTACGTAGATAAACATGTTATATGTTTTCGTGATTGGATGCGCATAGTAAGCATGCTAGGTTTATCGCGCTTTTCAAGCATATTTTAGAATTTCATGAGCATGTTTTACATGTTGAGTTCTATAGAAAAGCATGCTAGGATTACGTGATCTGCATGGACAAACCTTTTGAAACAAAAGACTAAGCAAGTAACCGACATATTAATTTTAAATTAAAATGTCAAGACCTCCACTTTTTATCTCTAAACAAAGTGATACGACCGTGAGTAAACATCCACACACGTGGCTTGCTTGCTTTGTTTGTCATAAGTTTGTTGGATGAGATTTCTAAATAAAACATTTTAATCTATTGAGAAGTGGGAGTTTCATGTAAACGCCCACACGCGTGGCTTGCATATGCGATTTTCATAAGTTCTCTAGAGATTGATTTAAAATGAGATAACAAAAGAATTTGGATTGGGCGGTATGGTCTAGTGAGTATGCCGATTCTAAGAATTCATTTTCTTTGTTAAAATTGTGGTCATTGCTTAGACATCACCTCAAGTACAACTTCCATGAAGTCCCTTCTTGTGATAGTGATGTGGTCTAGTAAGGTCCAATCATTAATTTCATTGTCATAAGGATAAGTTGACATGGATTGAAATTAAATGACTAAAAGGTATAATTTAGTCCGGTCGAGGGTTCATGTAAACGCCCACACGCGTGTCTTGCATGTGGGATTCCTTGGCGATTGGAGGTTTCAATTAATAATGTTTTATCAAAGGTTACAATATTATTGTTACGAATTATGTGCGATCGTATGCTTATGTGTTTACATTACTTTTCGGATATGTCTCTTACACCGATTATCAATATGCTCGCACAAAATCCTCTATCCGGTCCAAATTTTATCGAGTGGAAGCGAAACATGGAATATGTTCTTATCATTTGAAGAATACATGTTTGTTCTCACTACTCCCAAACCCGATGCCCCATCGACGATCGACTAATGACGAGAGTCGCGACTTTGGCATAAGTCAAATAATATGGTCAGTGCTATATGATGACTACGATGTCCAAAGGCTTGCATCTGCGAGATCGATCGATGGTAGATCGACTGAAATATGGTCAAGTCTCGAGAGTAAGTTCGGGCAGTCGGATCGGACGATCCGCTTCCACACAATGGGAGAAATCTTGGCGTGTAAGATGGAAGAAGGAAGTTCGGTCCATGAACATGTCTCCCATGACTCATCTCATGGATAGTCTTGATCGGTTGGGAGGAGGTATTGTGGTGACAAGGTCGATATCATCCTCAACACTGCCCAAGTCTTTTGAGAATTTTGGCGTGAATGCGATCATGAGCAAGACCGGTATACACTTAGTCGGTTGCTTAATGATCTCGTGGCCGCGAGGGAGTCATGCGTAGGAGTACATGCCTTGCTAGCACATCTAGGGCCCAAATTTTCCGTTGAAAATGGAAGAAGAAGAAAAGGGGCACCAAAGGTGGTAGAAGCAAAGGACACGGATGGGAGCAAGAACATGTTCGCCACGGGAGGCTTGAAAAACTGGGAGAAGGGCAAGCACGGCAAGGCGGGCATTGGAAGGCCAGTGCCCTATGCTCAAGGCACAAGGTACGCCATTTGCTTTAGTAACGGAAACATGTTTAGCGACTTGTTCTACTCATTCATGGGTAGTAGATCTGGTCTGATCGATCATGTTTGTTACACCTGCGGGGTTCCTGCGGACAAGGGAGCTGTGTGATGGTGAGATAAAGATCTCCATGGGCAACGCGGAGAAAGTCGAGGCCGTTGCAGTTGGAGATGTTACTTTATGTTTTGATAGAACTGTTTTAGTATTGAAAGACGTTTTATATGTGCGGGAGTTTCGTGAGAACCTTATTTTCGCTTCCAAACTATTTATTTATGGATATTCGGTTTTTTATAGTGGTGTTTCTATCATAAGAAATGACGAAGTTATCGTGGTGGCACTTTATATAATTCGCTTTATACTATTTCTCGCAAACATAATACCTTTAACTATGTTGCATCTACATCAAACCTTAAGAGAAAGTTTTCTTAGCAAGATGACACCACATTTCTCGGCATCTATGATTAGGTCATATCAATCTAAATATGATCCAAAGGCGGCTAAGAATGGGCGTTGGGTGATCTCACAGTTACTCCTTTCCCAGTCTGCGAATCCTGTATAGAAGGAAAGATGTCGACCAGACCCTTCAAGGCGAGGGTTATAGAGCCAAAGAAGTGTTGAAGCTAGTCCATTCTGACCTGTGTGGACCAATGTCAACACAAGCTCGTGGAGAATACGAGTATTTTGTCACTTTCATTGACGATTACTCAAGGTGCGGATACATATACCTTCTTCACCGTAAGTCTTAATGCTTTGAGAAATTCAAAGAATTTAAGACGGAGTGGAGAGAAGCTTGGTAAAGTATCAAGTCATCATGGTCCGATCGCGGTGGCGAATACCTCGAGAACGAGTTTATGGACTATTTGGTGCGGTGTGGGATTACCTCCCATTTCACTACACCGGCATACCACAACAAAATGGTGTGTCGAGTGAAAAATAGGACTCTCTTAGAAATGGTTAGATCAATGATGAGTTATGCAACATTGTCTATTTCGATTCGGGGTATGCCTTAGAAACAATGACATACTTGCTAAATCTAGTACCATCCAAGTCAATCGAAAAGACCCATTTCGAGTTGTGGTTTGGTATGAGTTTCAGTTTAAGCCACATAAGGATATGGGGCGATCCACGTGTCTTTGAACAAGAAGGTGACAAGTTGGAGTCTAGATCTAATGCAAGTCATTTATTGGCTATCTAGAGGAACGAAAGGTGGTTATTTCTATAGTCCTAAGGATCAGAAGGTCATTATTAGCACTAATGCCCGATTCTTGGAAGAGGATTATATGAAAAACCATAAATCCAAAGTTGAAATCATTCTTCAAGAATTAGAATATGATCGTATTCCACCACCGATTAAGCCAAAGGTACGAGATGTCGTGTCTAGTGGGAGAAATCGACATCAGATACTTCAAGAAATTGAAGTGGGTCGAGTTCCACTTGAGATACCGGCCGTACAAGTGGCTCCTATCCAACAAGTTGTGCAAGATAGAGAACCACAAGTTACTGCACCCACCGTTGCCATTATGCCAGTAGCGCCTCGTCGTAGTGGGAGGGTTGTTCGTCAACCCGGCGATTTATGTTCGTGGGTGAATCTTGGATTTAGTCCCGTAAAGCGGCGGCAATAATCGACCCATGGACGCACGGTGAGGCGATACAAGATATTGATGCAAGATCATGGCACACCGCTATGGACTTAGAAATTGAGTCCATAACTGCTATGGATGTATACGAAAGACACCTCTACCAGATGGCAAGGAAGCCATAGGTGGTAAGTGGGTATACAAGAGGAAGAGAGATTCAGATGGAGAGGTTTCGGCTTTTAAAGCCAGGCTTGTGGCCAAAGGGTACACTCAGATTGAGGGCATCGATTTCGATGAGACCTTTTCGCCTGTAGCAATGCTCAAGTCCATCGAATTCTTACGCCATAGCACCACTTAAACCTTGAGGTTTGACAAATAGATGTGAAAACCGCTTTCTAAGCGGTTACCTTGAAGAAGGTAGAGACATCTATATGCAAAGAACCCGAAGGTTATGAGGTGAAGGGTGAAGAGCATCTAGTATGGAAGCTTAAGAAGTCCATTTATGGGCTTAAGCAAGCTTCACGATCACGGAACTTACGCTTTGACGGTGGTGAAGTCCTATGGATTTACCCGGATGCTAGCCAAAGTTGTGTGTATCGTTTAGATATCAGCGGTGATGTGGTATTCTTGCACTTTACGTAGATGACATCCTTCTACTTGGCAACAATGTGAAGTTGTTATCAGGCGTAAAGAGTTGGTTATCCGATCAGTTTCAAATGAAAGACTTAGGAGATGCAGCGTACATTCTTGGGATCAAGGTTTACCGAGATCGCAAGAGGAAAATATTGAGCTTATCTCAGGCGTCTTACATTGATATTGTGATTACTCGTTTTAGTATGCAGACCGCCAAGAAATGATTGCTACCTTCGGACTTGGCGTTCCTTTATCTAAGGAGCGATCACCTATGACCGCAAAGGAGATAGAGGAAATGAGACAAGTTCCTACGCTTCGCCGTAGGAAGTCTCATGTACGCAATGCTATGTACGAGACCCGATATCCGCTATGCGGTAGGTATAGTAGCTAGATATCGATCTAACTCGACAAGCTCATTAGGCGCGTAGAAGCATATACTCGAAGCACCGAAAGGACTCGAGATTATAGGTTGGTTTACCATGCAGATAGTCTAATGCCTTTGGGTTATTCAGACTCGGATTTCCAAGCTGACCGTGATGAGAAGAAGTCTACCTCAGGCTATGTGTTTACCTTGGGAGGAGGAGCCGTATCCTGACGGAGTGCAAAGCAGCGATGCATTGCGGACTCCACCATGGAAGCCGAATATGTAGCCGCTTCGGAGGCTGCTAAAGAGGTTTTATGATTCAAGAACTACCTCATGGATCTAGATGTGGTACCTGGTTTGCCCAAGAGTATCATAGTTTATTGTGATAACTCTGGTGCAGTGGCAAACTCGAAGGAACCACGGACCCATAAGGCAACGAAACACATAGAGATAAAGTATCATGTCATACGAGAAATCGTTAGACGAGGGGATGTGCTGATTGAGAAGATTGGTACTACGGATAACCTAGCTGATCCATTCACGAAGGGCCTCCCGCAAAAAGTCTACGAAGAGCATATTCGAGGACTTGGATTGCGCAAGATGGCACCCACTTAGAAATGAAACTTTTGTATAAGTGGGAGAAGCAAAGTGATGGTGTTGTTTGTAATAGCTAGTAGAGAGACACATTGTATACTAAAAGTTTGTTTTAGTATAAGTGGGAGATTGTTGGATTTGTATACTGGAAGCAGTTTTGGTTGAGCTTGTATACAATGTTTCATGTTACCACTATTACAATCTCCTATCTGAATTGTTTACTTGATTGCATATATATGTCCATTTATCTCATATATAAGTTAGATCATACAGTGTGTTGTACATCACAGAAGTCGTATGATTGGTCAAGCTTAATGAGATATAAAAAGTATCACAGCTGAGACAACTTGAGGACGAGTTATCGGTATAGGCTACGGTGTAGATAAGAAGTGACTTGACTTGGTTGCTTGTCTATGCTGGTACGTCTCTGACGTATTGATGGATCACAGTGAGATGAGTTCTTCTATCTGTCCGTCGTGAAGAACTTAGATCTCGGAGACTTACATTGATCTAAACCTCGATAAGGTATTAGGTGAGTATGAGTTGCTGACCGTCACTTTGACTTGCTATGGGTGAGGGTTACATGAGATAACCCAAGATTCTCTGCATCTTGGGTGGTGGCAGTGCTTGTATGTCATGCTAGTTACCTGTGTCGAGTCACCGTATCCGTTTAGAATGATGACGTCCCCTTAAGGAGCTCAAAGGTTTATTGTACTAAACCCCGGGTTGAGTTATCTCAAGTACAATAATAAGGTTGAGTGGTACTACTTAATGAATTAAAGATATTAATTATTTTAAGCGATGTAATCGTAAATAATTAATGGACGACGATATCTTAAATACGGGATTCGTAAAGTCTAAGTGCAAGCCCGACTCATCTTCGGAAATAAAGGAGTAAGTCAACATTTATTCTCTAGTGGCATGAATAAATGTTTATGAATTAATTTATGTTATGGGCTGAACATAAGATAATTAATTTATTTGAGGCCCATCTTTATTCCTTGCATTTGATCCCTGGGTTGGCCCATCCAGGACTGTAGCTATGATGAAATCGTCCCTCTCTCTCTAGAGTCCCATCGACTCGACTTGATCCTCTCTATCTTAAGTGATAAGATTATATTTATTAGATATGCATAAATCCTATCTTGATAGGGTTTAGGGTTGCATTATAAATATAAGGTGGGAGAGATAATCAAGGTTAATCTTCAATCATTATTTTCGAGAATTACTATATCAATATAGTGAGAATTTTCGAAAACCAAGTTAGAAGAAAGAGGTGATTTTCTATAGCATTCTCCATAGATTGTCCTCACTCGACATTGAAGTTTAGGCAACCGGGATACAGTCCATAAGATTAAAGCACGAGTCTTGATCTATTCATCCCCGACAGATTCGCAGGTAAACACGAGAAAACTCCTACGTGTTGCAATTAATTATATAGGTGCATGCTAGGCATATAATCAATGTATGGTGAATTAAACATCCAAGATAGATCATCGGGAGAGGGTTAAAATCATATTTCCCTACAGTATAATCTTCGAATCAATCATGATATATAGTCAAATTGAACCATGCAAATTAAATCCATTATCCATCCATAAGGTGTCGTTAAATGGATAGTTTAAAATTTAAAAAAAAAAATTATTTATTTGGCCACATAATTAATTAATTAGGCAAATTAAATTAGTGGTATAAAATAATTGTAGGATGAAAAATTACATATTGATTCTAAGTATATATATATATATATATATATATATATATATATATATATATATATATATATATAAGTTATTCAATTGGTGAAGTATGATTAGAAATCAATGTAGGATAAGATAATTTTAGTATGATTAGAATTAGAATTTAAAAGATATTAAATAGAGAATTTAGATAAATAAGAATGGAGAAATTTAATAGTGTCACTTAAGATATGAGGATGAGGTGGCACTAAATTTCACTAATCCTATTATACATTGATTAAAAGAGTATGTTCAAAAGATTATTCAGTTACAGTCTTTATGTATTTACACTCGATCAATTTCTAACATAGTATATGTCACGACCCGACTATTTAATTAGGTAATTAACGAAATAACCAAGCAGTGAATGGTATAAAGAAATAAAATTTTCGACAAACGGACGGCATATCCTCTATAATCTGGATAACCCAACCTGCATAACTGCCAACAACAAACAACAAGCGACAATAACAAACGAGGTCACAGCCTCAACAACATGTACACAAGCATTTACAAGTATTTACAAGGTTTTTCCCAAAAGTATATTTTCAAGTAACAGAGTCAACAACGGAAGAGTAGTGAATGTCATGTATGAAGACATGACATTCGGACATAACTAATCAAAACAAAAGAAAGACTCAGCTCAGCTCCAATGTTCACATCCCTTCCACGCTCAACCTGCACCACACAGAAAACATATTTACGGGCATGAGTACCATAAAGTAATCAGTGGGTAATTGCCAAAACGTTAACTTTCAAAACTTTAATCAATAACTTACTAATTTTGCATAACACAAGAGTTGAGAAGATAAACTTGAGTAAGTACTTCATGGAAGTAATTCATCATTCTATCATATCACATTCACATTTTATAACATACCGGCGTTACATACCCGTGTTGGTCCCGAAGGTTACCAATTACGGTCATACCCTATATATGTCATTCGATAATGGGAAGTAGACCTCCTCCCCAATACCATGATCAGCCTACATTTGCAAGCTCACGGCCATTAATATGTGCACAGTATAAATCATTTTCCTACCGTATATAGGTCAATTGCCGTCATACCCACAATGTAGTAAATCAATCATTATAAACATACCCACAATGTGGTGTTTTAAACATTCTCACAATAGAAACACATTTGAAACATAACATTTAACTTTGTTCAGAAAATAAGCATGTCAGTAAACTTTGATACTTTACAAGTAAATGCATATTCATCTCTTTTGAAAATATGTAAAAGCATAAACATATCATTATAGAAAATACTTATACCCACCTGGTAACAGTCACTCACGATTGTACCTTCTGCCTTTCACTTCGTTCTTCTTCCCACTTGGGTCATCAATTCACATAAAACGGCAAAAAAGTCTATCAAGAACCAAACAAGAACATAACTTATCTTAGTCGTCGCTACGACTATATTTCTCGATATCAAGACACCATGGTCTATAAACACTTGGTCATTGCATCCTCTAACATCTTAAACATAAAATAAGACATCATGAAACCTCATATGACTAAACGAGCATGAAAACTCAACAATAAGCTTAAACCATCAAATCTTAGCCAAAAACCTAACAACCCCTTAAAACATAGCTTATGTCCAACGTCAAAATCACGTGAGACGTCATCTGATACCAACGAACTTCTATGCATACTCAACTATTTATTCACATATGCATAACGTTACTTATCTATTCTCATCTCATTTCTAATACATCCTTGGTGTCGTATATATATATATATATATATATATATATATATATATATATATATATATATATATAGTTCATCAATGCATATCCATTTAAACCAAAACTTAGGGCAATCACATGAACCAATTCCTCTTATATACTTATCATAAGTTCACCATTTAATCATCAAAACATCTTATTAATAAATCAATTTCTAACAAAATTTCGGCAGAGTAACTTTTATAAAATGCATCGACATTTCAATACCAATCAACCAAACTTATCCCAAACTCCACCAAACCATCACCATATGTCTCAATACACATTTAACAACTTAAAACAAGTTCAAATTCATTCATTTACACCATCATTATACTATGCCCTTCAACCATATATATATATATATATATATATATATATATATATATATATATATGTAATTACATGAACTTTTCAATCTATAATCCATTTAATTCCAAACAGATCACATTCATACTTATTCATCATCAATAATCATCAATCCATAATCAATTCCAATCTTAATCAAGATCATCATATAAATCCACAACTTAGCACTAAACTTTAATATTTCAACTTTTACATTTCATGTCCATAAAATCTTATAAATTCAACTTAAGCATTATTATATCATAGATCTCAAAAATAATATCAAATACATCAAATAAAATAAAGAAATCAAAGTTCATCCAACATCATATTTTCGAAAATTTAGGGATTATTTATACTTTCAATTTCTTTTATCAAATCATGTTTATTCCCACTTAATTACACATATATAAACTCAATTTAATCAAATCATAACACATAATTCACATATAAAATTAGGGTTCATGCATGCTACTTTAATCTCCCAACTTCATGAATTTAAAGAATTTAAACCATAACTTATGTTATTAAAGCATCATAAGCATAATTAAATCAATAAACATAACAAAAATTAAACAAATCAACCTTAAATCACATCATAGAATTTTTGAAAACCCTAGGTTGGAAGAACATCATGTTCATCAATTTAAACCACAAAAACTTGGATTAAACAAGGTATTTACCTTCCTTGGAATAATTTCTAACAATTTCTGCACTTAAACTTTGGATTGAAAGTGGAGAAAATTTGTGTGTGTGTGTTCGAAAATATGGGATGAAATGGAGGTAGAAGATGGTTTCAAATGAATAAAATTCTAGAAGGTATATATATATATATATATATATATATATATATATATAGCTTATTTCATTTAATTATTCATTTTCTTTTCTTTTCTAACAATTTTCGAAAATTCCATACATATTTTTCTAAAATTATAAATGTTGAACATTAATATTCTTTAATTGAAAAAACTAAATTTTCTCATTAATATAAAGATCCAAAACAATTAAATCCATTATTGGAATGCACATCATAAAAATATAAATTTAACTCTTTCATATACAAATAATCAAATAATTATTCTCTTTATTCATAAATCTCGAAAATCATAGAAAATAATTTCTTTATCACTAGATATAAATAAAATAAATTTATTCAAGCCATTTAATAGCTTAAACATTATTTCATCTCATTTCATGAATAAATCTCACATAAATAATATTTAATGCAATTTCTTTAGAACATTTTCCATTTAAGGAAATTTCATCCAAATACATACAATAATAACCATATATCTCATGTTTAATCATAATAAAACTCATTTCTGAATAATATCCATTTCTTCCAAATTCTGATCATTTAATTAGAAATTAATCGAATTTCTATCACTTTCTAATTATCAAGCACTTCTTTATCAATTTTAGGGATGAAATGATTTTAAGCCCCTAATTAGGACTTAATAAGACTCTAATTAGGACTAAGAGATTTTCGGTTACTACAGTATACTATTATAGTTAATGATAGACAATACCTACAAAATTGGATTCGAATCACCTAATTTAATTTTAGTTAAAATTATGCTATATATTGAAAGGTTATTAATTTAATAATCACTATATGTAATTTTATTTTTCTTTGTCATAGTGATTTTGAGATATATATGATCTCAAATCTTTTAAAATAGTTATAGTATATGTTTGCATATTCTATAATTATTTATAATATTTATATATATTAAATTTAATTTGGTATTTATTATTTAATAAATAATAAAATTAATTTCATATTTAAAGTGGAATATTAATATTAAAATGAAAACTATATAAAAACTAAAGTTGAACAACCAAAGAAAAGGACTGAACTGTAATATATATATATATATATATATATATATATATATAATAGCATTATTAAAATGTTTGATAAGATAGGGTAGCATTATTGAAGATGATTGATGTAATATTTTGCCTATAAATAGGTAATAACACTTCATTGTATATCATCGAAGAGATATCAATAAACTTTGTGCATTCTCAAAAAATATGTGTTTATAAGCTTTCAGTTTTCTTACTCCTATAATCGATAACAAATCTTATACACATCCTTAATAGCCAAAATATTATATCACAATATCCCATAAAAAATTATGTACAAAGCTGCAATTTGGAGGAGGTATATATATATATATATATATATATATATATATATATATATATATATATATATATATATATATATTGGGATGGGTTAAAATAGAAACCAATCCCTATGTGTTAACTAGGAACTATTATAATCCATTGATCTAATATATTTGGACCTTTCAGATCAATGCTTATATATTGGATTAATAATATTAAAATGCTAATTATCTTTCCATAGTGAATGATGGGGTAATATCGTTATTGCTCCAATCAAATCTCCAATGAAATAAAATATTAAAACTTGTTAACAAAAATAATAAAAACCAAATTTGTATCAGCCAAAATAATTTATCTATTAGCTATTACCTATTACCGATCTATATACAAAAAAATTAAGCACATGTAGATATAAATTTAAGCATTTGCTAACTACAAATTTTATTAGTAAACATAGTAGGACATAGGTGACACAACAGCAAACAGAAGGTGTGCAAATTCATCAATAAAATATTAAAACTTGTTAACAAAAAATATAAAAACCAAATTGGTATCAACCAAAACAAATTACCTATTAAGCAATTAATATTTCATTAATTAGCAAAATTCCACAATAAAGAAAATAAAAAAGACCAAAATGGAAGAAACAGTTTATCTTCTGACTGTCGAAAATGGCAATACGCTAACCATCGTCGATGTCCTCTAGTGCTGGCGTTTAGGACCCATGAAAGAATTGATCAGTCTGCCTCCAAAAAGATGTATTGGTCAACTAAGCAAACCTCATTCTCAATCTCAATTTCTTACTCAGTTACGGTGCATGCATTAATGCTTATTTAATAAAAGCACTTTGCTTAAATTTATATCTACATGTGATTTTCTTTGCATTTAAATTGCTTTTATATATTTCGGTATTTGCTTATTGATTTAAAGATGGATGTTTTAACATAATTCGTTAATGGTGTATAGATGGTTACAGTGTATCATATGAGAGAGAGAAATAATATATTATATAATTAATATCTTAATTAACATATCATTAGGATTGGAAGAATCCCTGCAATTAAGGGTGTATACGGTTAATTGGATTTTAAAGAATTACTTTACTACCCTTACGCATAGTAATCAAATTTATACAAATTATATATCAACAATTAATACTATCCATCAATTAAAATAAATGAATGATTCAGATCGGTTTCTAGTTAATACATAGGATAAAGTTTTCATTTGAACTCTCCCAAATGGGGGGTAGGGTATGTTTTTTCTGGTTACACATTAAACCACATAAAAAAGATAGAAAATATAAGAAAATATATACCGATAGAGCTCACAGTAACTCTTATGATGAAAAACAGGACGGAGTCTTCGTTTCAGAACAATATGTTCAGTGGGCGAAGGATTTTTTTTTTTTTTTATGGAATGAGATATATTATGTAGCTCTAAGGATTGGTATAGAATTTATGATCGGTAGAAGAGTAAGAAAAGCGAAAACTTAATAAAGACATGTTTTGTTTTCGAGCTCAAAGGTTTATTGCTTCTGAGTACTTGGGATGATTTTACAACGAAAGAATGCCTATTTATAGGCAAATATATCGACAACTAATGGTGCCTACACCTATCCACCAACTAATAATGCAATTACTATTCACACCATCAAAATAATGCCTATTACTATTCACACCTATCTATCAACTAAGGCGTAACATTTTTCTAACATGTGTAACACCTATTATCCTATATAATGCTTTCAATAATACATTACACATTATATCATATACGTAAAAGAAAACAGGAAAAAGAAGAAAATTACAAAAGAATAACGATTATAATTTAATAATTGTTGTCCATCTGTCTAATCTTGAAATCTCTATGAGTTTACGGAATTGTGTCATGACTTTGAGAATCTTCAATGTCTTCTTCTTCTTTATCTCGTATTGATGATAGTAATTTCTTCATCGCAAGACTATCACCTTCTCTCATTGAAAGGAATGAACATATTCCATTTGGTGTAACCCATATTTGTAAATAATGTCCTTGATTGCAAGTTTATACTTCATCCATAATTCAAGTTTAGGGATATTTTCGGACTTCAAATATGTTAATTTGTTCTTGAATAATTGAAATGTAAAATGATCCGTTCCTCTTTTTACATCGGTTTGAAGATATCGTCCGAGAATATTCAATGTCTGTCAAATAAATTCTTTTTCTAGTGGGCGATAGCGTGAGATGTAGCTACGGAATAGAAGCTAGAATTTTCTGATGAACCTTTGATTTGGAAGATAAGGATGAAATATTGCACGGTGTCGATAGAAATTTTCTCCCAATTTGTTCATTAAGTCTTGTTTTTTTCAGATAATGAATTCCATGAAATCAATCATACCATTGTGGTAAAATTGATTGTCATTTCATCCGCATGTCGGTCTTGTTTAAATCAATCAGAGAAGTAGAAGGCGAGAAATTCGATCTGTTCATCAATTAATATCCCTTCTTTCAGTATAATTTTATAAACATCGTGCCTTTGTATGATTTTTACGCCTTGAATTTTGATTCATTGAAATAAATTTCAACAATTTTCTTTTGTAAATCAACAAGTTTTGAGGAAATCCTTGTAAAATTTTGTAGAAATAATTTCTTCAAGGTCGGGAACAATTTCGGGGATGGTTCCATTGTTTCTCTCCAAGGAATATCAAGAATTCTAGTTTTAAAATTTTCAAAACTTCTCGGATGTGGAACATACTGGGTTTTTGTTTTCAAAAAATCAATTTTTTTTATTTAACTTTGTAATGGTTGATTCCATGACCGAGATCGTCTGATCTTTGTAATTACAATCATTTTGTAAACTTTTCAATTGATTGTTAAGATCAGAAGTTTTCTTTTCAAAGTCCACAAGTTGTGATTCATAATTTTTTAACAAAGAAGACTGATGTTGAATCACACTACTTGGGTTTTCTTGTGCAATCTGAGCAAAACTTTTGACTTCCTCTGGTTCAATAAAAAATTCTTGTATACCAAAGGCTCTCTACCATTTGACAATGCTTCGAAAAGCTCAGAGTAACCTTTCCAAAGAGGTTTAGGACAATTAATATATTTTCGAACGATATTAAAGTTATGAAAAAACTCCAATTTTGTTCCTCCGAAAATAACATAATGTAAACTTCTTTTGGGGTTGCTCGGTTTTGATTTTGGTCGAGAAAAATAAAATGCCGAGCATTTAAAACTTGAACTTTGAAAGTCGTAGCTTTTGGCAATGTTTGAATATGCCATAGATTATCAAGGATAACTGTTGTCTCTGTGTAACCTTTGTAATTGCTCTAAAGCTGTAGTGGCGATTTGAACATTTTGTAAAGTTCTTGTTCCAAATTGAATTTCATCTTTGTAATCTTTGGATTTTCTTAGTGCGGAGAGCGTGTAACACTTTTAGTTTCTCGTCTCAAGAGATATCCATTGGATAATGTCTCGAAACGAATCAGATAGTTTTCTTCCCTACGGTCTTAGAGACTTGGTGTGTAACTTTCTTTTCCTTTGAAGGCTTTATAATTTTCTATCCATTTCGCATAAAAAGACGATTTATTTTCTAGATAAGAGGTGACAATATTATTATCTTTACCTTTATATGTTCAAATTTTACTCTATAATTATTTCCTTGAATTATTTGTTGTAAATTTATCCATCTTGTCTTATTAACTTTTTACTATTAGCATTATTAATAAATTTTACAATAGCTTCACAATCTGTTCTAATGTTGAATTCATTTTTAACCATATTTTAAATTTTCTAAAGAATTTATTAATGCTTGTATTTCATAATCTAAAGATGTCCAATTAAACCTGTTTTATTAAAGTTTCCACTAGCATAAGCAGCTATTCTTTCTTCATTTTTTGGACTGAATTTATGGGGTTTGCAAATTAATATTGCTCCACATCCTTCTTTACATTCATCACATTGAATAATTATATAACTATCACTTGTAGGTAATTCTAAAGTTTAATATTTTTTATTTCATTTTTAATTTTTTGAATAAGTTTTTCATCTTCTATATTAAAATATCGTTGACTATTTTTAGTAGTTTTACTATATAATGGACCCACTAATTTACTAAGATTTGGAACAAATTTTCTAGCATAATTTACTAATCCTAAAAATGATTGTATTTGTTTTAAATTTGTTAATTTATTTGGAAATTCTAAAATTTTAATAGCAATATGAGGTTGTAATTCTATTTTTCCATTTCCAATTTCTAATCCTAAAATGAAATTTTTCTTTTAAATAATTCCATTTTCCTTTTACTAATTACTATACAATTCTTTTCAATTTCCTTAAATATAATGTTTAAATGTTCTTCATGTTCTTTTAAATTATTGCTTGCTACAAGAATATCATCAATATATACTAGACAAAATTTATATTTTAAAAATATATTATCCATAAATCTTTGAAAGATAGCAGACGCATTTTTTAACCCAAAACTTAATACATTCCATTCAAATTGTCATTCTGGACAAGTAAAAGCAGTCCATGGTTTAAACTATTCTTCTAATTTTAACTGATTATATCCACTTTTTAAATCAAATTTACTAAATATCTTTTTATTTTGTATAAGTGCTATTAAAGTTTCTTTATTTGGTATGTTATAACCATCATCTTCACAATTATCATTTAATCTTTTATAATTGTAACTATCCTCGGTTTTCCTCTTTTTATTTCTGAATGATTTCTTACTATAAAAGCTGTAGATCTATGAGGACTTTCTGAATGTCTAATTAATCCATGTTTTAACATTTCATTAATCTGTTTCCTAAATTCTTCTACATCTTACGCACTATACTGCATTTTTGTTCTAATTGTAATTTCGGTAATTTTATTTTATTTTACAAACATAATTCACTTTTGCTTTTGTAATATCGTCTCTATTAATCCTAGTTTTTCTAATCTTAACATTATAGGATAATTTTACTTGTTGTAATATCGTGCCCTTTTCTAATTCTTGTGGAATAAATTGTGAGAATAATTTTATAGCTTCATTTTCAATAACCCGAAAAACAGGAAAAAGAAGAATTGTGTAATGTGTAAAAGAAAAAGTTACATGTATTATTAATTGTGAGAATAATTTTATAGCTTCATTTATGTAGTTTAATGTGTAACCCGAAAAAAAGGGTGTGTTTTTTCGGGTTACACATTAAACCACATAAAAAAGATAGAAAATATAAGAAAATATATACCAGAAAGAGCTCACACATAACTCTTATGATGAAGAAGCAGGGACGGAGCCTTCGTTTCCAGACAATATGTTCAGCGGAATTGAAAGATTTTTTTATTTTTATTTTTATGGAATGGGATATATTATGTAGGTCTAAGGATTGATATAGAATTTATGATCGGTAGAAGAGTAAGAAAACTGAAAACTTAACAACACATGTTTTGTTTTCAGAAAGCTCAAATGTTTATTGCTTCTCGGAGTACTTGGGATGATTTTTACAACAGAAAGAATACCTATTTATAAGCAAATATATCTGACAACTAATGGTGCCTACACCTATCCACCAACTAATAATGCATATTACTTTTCACACCACCAAAATAATGCCTATTACTATTCACACCTATCTATCAACTAAGGCGTAACATTTTTCTAACATGTGTAACACCTATTATCCTATATAATGCTTTCAATAATACATTACACGTTATATCATATATATATATATAGATATATATGAGAGTTAATGTGAGAACCATTTTTATCATGAGAACGTGAGAACTAAAAAATGATGAATTCATAGTGAAAGTTGATTAATCCGTTGAGAAAGTTACTGAATAAAAAAATAAAATTTTCGTCCCTCGTAGGATTCGAACCATGGTGAAATTTTTGAATTTTTGAATTCAGTAACTTTCTCAACGGATTCATCAACTTTCGTAGTGAATTCATTTGATTCTTAATTTTTAGGAGAAAAATTGTTCTCATTTGAACCTATATATATATATATATATATAGGGGTTGGATCCTGTGAGAACTCATTTTTTTGAGAACTTGAGAACTATGCACAGACGTATAAAATTGATGAACAAAATCTATAAAGTTGTGTATAACGTAAATATTCTAAAATTGTAACACAACAAAATAATTTTAGAAAGTTTTCGTTGTGCACAACTTTGTACCGTTTTATGCATCATCTTTACATATCTTTTGTATGGTTCTCGGAGTTTGAGAACCATTTTATCCCGAGAATGAGAAAAAGATGATGAATTCTCATTTGATCCACTCCATATATATATATATATATATATATCAATCATTTGGTTCTTAGTTTTTAGGATAAGAATGGTTCTTATTTGAACCAAACTATATATATTTGAACATATATATATACCACAATACATATTTTGAATACGTGACATTTCATTATTATTATTATTATTTAATATTCGCAAGGGTAAATTGGACAAATAAAAAGGTAGCATTCTTCTTCTTCTTCTTATTCTTCTTCTCATCTCCTTCGATTTTCTTCATCTTCTTCGAAATTTTTTATGATGGCGGCGACAACGCAATAGCAGCGGCGGTGGCGACGCGATAGCAGCGAAAGTGGTGATGCGACAGCAACGGACAACAACTTTTAAAAGAAAAATAAGATTTTGACAATAAATTTGAGGGATTTTGTGGAAAAAAATATGTGAATTTTGAGAGATCGAGAGGCATGGTGGTTATGATAGTGGTTTACGACGAAGTTCGTAGGTAATCGAAAAAGGAAGCGGCAGAACGACGGAGAAAGATACTAAAGAGTTTTGCTGTCAAAAATGAAACATGCATACTATAAAACGTAAAAATACATACCACAAAATGTCAACATGCATTCTATAAAACGTAAACATGCATACAAAAAACATATAAATCTGTATATTTTCTAACAAAAATATGCATATTACAAAACAAAAACCTGCATACGACTAAACACAAAACACGCATGGTATGAAACACAAACCTACATGCCTTAGAAAAAATTATAGGTTTTTCATTCACGATATCTCGCTTTATATTTTCTCCAATATATACAAATACTTATCTTGTTGATCATTTGTTTTCTTTATTGTTGATAATTTGTTTTCTTTTGAATTATGAAATTAGAAGTAATCGATATAAACGTGAGAATAATTTTTGAGAAATCAATCTCATATGCTTTTTTGTTTAACATTATATTGTTTTATGTTCAATCGTATGTAGTTTTCTGTATAATAATATGCATGTAGTTTCTGGAGAAATACATCTCATGTATTTTTTTGTTAACACGTGTTCAAACATATACAGTTTTGTGTTCAAATGTATACAATTTTCTGTTTTAAAACATGCATGATTTATTTTTTGTATCACATAAAAAACAAATTACTCATCTACCCTTACTGTAGCGAAATCAATGTCCAATGGTTTAAAATCCTAAAAATCTCCACCATGGGATCTATGAGATGAATGGATGAGATTGAGTACTACATACTACCTCAGTCTTGGATATTATATGATCTCAATTATATATATATATGATATTCGAACTCATGTGTTTGATTCCACCAAGTAATGTGATGAATTCACCGTAAATCTTTACGAATCAAATGATTCAAAATTTATACTTTAAGATTGGTTTGTATTTGATCTAATTTATATATAAGGAGTGAATTAAATGAGAACTACATCTTTTTTAGAACTCTACGAACTATGCATAAGACGTTAAGATGATGTACATAACTGTATAAAGTTGTGCACAACGAAAACTTTCTAAAAATATTTTGTTGTGCAATAATTTTAGAATATTTTCGTTATGCACAACTTTATAGATTTTATTCATCAACTTTATACATCTATGCATAGTTCTCAAGTTCTCAAAAAAAAATAAGTTCTCACTGGATCCAACCCTTATATATATATATGGTTGGGTTCCCGTAGTACCCAGTCCTCAGGTAATACGTAGTACTCAATCTGGACCACATAATGTGTTCACGTGGACAGTCTATATAAGCGACATGTGGCATGATGTTTTTTATTTTAATTTTCGTTTAAGGGCAAGATAGTAATTATTTCTTATTCTTCTTCTTCTTCTTTTTCTTCTTCCTCTTTGCTGCAAATTATTTTTGTTCGATGGAGAATAAAGAGAAGTGGATGGCGACGATGGCATGGTAGAGGCGGTCGAGGCGGCAACAATGGTGCAGTGGAGATGATCGCGACTGTGGCGTTCATGACGATAATGGTTGGACAGTAGTTGTAGCTACCTGAAATTTAAGAAAAAACAAGAGGATTTTGAGATAATATTGAATGATCGAGAGGGAGGATGACTATGGTGGTGTTTAAGACGAAATTCGCCAAAAATCGAAGAAGAAGGTTGTGTTTTATGGTGGAGTTCGTCGAAAATCGGACAATGAGATAATCGAAGAACGAGACGGCGAGATTAAGATCCAGCAAAGAATATGCATATTAATGCACATAAACCTGCATATGCATAATACTACATAAACATGCATATTACAAAACAGAAACATGCATACTATTAAACAATAACATGCATACTACGAAACACAAACATGCATGCTTTAAAATAGAAACTCATAGGTTTTTCATTCTCGATATCTCTCTTTCTCTCTTCTCCAATATGCATAAACACTTTTCTTGTTAATCATTTGTTTTTTTTTTCGAATTATAAAGCTAGAAGTAATCAATCTAAATGAGAAAATAAATTTGGGATAAATCAATCTAATATGCATTTTTATGTTTAACATAATGCAGTTTTGCGTTCATGCGTATGCAGTTTTTGGTTTTAAAACATGCATTGTTTGTTTTTCTATATCACATAACAAAAAAATTATGCAACTTTGTGTTCATCCGCATGCAGTTTTATTTATAACAATATGTAGTTTTATGTTGAATTGTATGCAGTTTTGTGTTTAATTACATGCATGATTTGATTTTCTGTATTATATAACAAATCAAATTACTAATCTACTCTTACTGTAGCGAAATCAGCGAAAATGAGCTTAAAATTAGAAAAAATCTCAACCATAGGATCTATGAGATGCGTGGATGAGATTGAGTACTACATACTACCTCGGGCTCGGGTACTATTTGATCTCATATATATATATATATATATATATATATATATATATATATATATAGAGAGAGAGAGAGAGAGAGAGAGAATGATTTGATAAATTCATGAACGATATTAATTTATATTATGCCACAATACATTACTATATATGCTATACTTTAATTTTGCATGATTTATTTAAAGGTTATATTAGTAATTTTATTTTATGTTAAAAATGATTATTTTCTTGATTTTAGAGATTTGTTGTAATCTATCTTGTAACTTCTTATTTTGGATAGATTATATTTTTTGTTGTACAAGTACAGTACATTCGTAGCATTCATCGTATAACAATAAATTATATTACGTGATGTGTAATGTATGCCACATATTTATTAAATATGTGCATTATTTGTATTATATATGTACTACAGAAAGTGTAGGTAGTGCAACAATAAATTATTTTATATGATTTGTAACACAAATTTTTGTATTTAAATTTTATAAATGCAAAATTGTATACAAAATCAATTGAATTTGGATTTGATACATTTTGGTGAATTTGATCTCTATCTATCATTTGATTTTATTTCTTCAATGTGATTTCTTGAACGATCTTGAATGTTTTTCGGGTTGTTTGGAGGGGATGTGATTCCTTGATCTCATTGAACTTGAAATTTAGATTTGATGATGTCAATCTGAAGGACCTTCGTCTTGTTTTCATATTTGATTGTTGATTTGTTTGAAGGTCTGAAGAACGTCTTGAAGCTCTTCAAGTTTGAGCGTTAATGCGGATGACTTTCACCATATTTCCGAATTAAACGTCGTCTTTGAACGATTTGGGCGAAGAACGTGAAGATTTGCACGAAGAACGTCTTGAATACTTGAAGAAGACTTCGAATGTCGGAGAATACTTCGTAGAGGATTCTTCAAGTATCTTGAGCTCTTCAAATCTTCACTTTACTTCACTTCTTCTCCTTTCACCTCACTTCCCCACTTCCACCCCTCATTTATGAAGACTTTCCACCCTTATTTATAGATTTAGGTTAGTGGGTTTATGGGCTTATGGGCTTTTTGAGCCATCAAGCCATAAGCTTGAACTTATGGGCCTTTTATGGCTCATTTGGTACAATTTGAGTGATTATTCATCTCCGATGTCGTTGCCACATGTCATTCTCCTATTTATCGATAAAATTAAATATTAATCACATATCTATTTATTTTGGAATAAATTCCACTAAGAAAATAGAAATATAATTAATTATTTAATTTATAATTTACACATGGCGCAATCTCATTTGCTAACAATTTTAATTGTCTACAATGATGTGTAATTTGTGTCACATATTTATTAAATATGTGCTATAGAACGACTAGTTTGTGCAACATTATATTGAACATATTATAAAATCTCTATTTTTTCAATAATTGACGAGATTATTGAGAAGTAGCGAGATTTATGTGTGGAGTGGCAGAGAAAATAATTTTTTATACCCGATTTACCCTTATTCGAATTTATTAAAAAAATATCTAAAATCATTTAATATATTACCTTTAATCTAGACCATTGATATGAGATAAATGTGTGGATGTGATATATTTTTATTTCTTACACTTATAGATATTCTCATTGGAATCATCATATATATATATATATATATATGTGTGTGTGTGTGTGGGGGGAAGAGATCAAATAAAAACTTATTGTTCGTAAAAAAACCTTAAAACAAATGTACTTTATGTATAAAGTTACTACTCTACGAAATATTGATAAATAGTGTTGTCTTTTATCAGAACTCAAACGTTCATTAGCTTTATATATAAAGTACATTAACTTTGTATATAAAGTGCATTGATTTTTAATTTTTAATAAAAAATAGGTTTTTATCTAGATAGATAGATAAACATATTATACATACAATTCGTATCAAACTTTAATTTATAATAACTTGTTCGTTTTAAATTCATATTTGACATATTATATATCAAATTAAAACTAATTATAAAACACAATCATGAGTAATAATCATAGCTATGCATACATATGTTCTTTTTCACACGTCTGCCACACGCGCACACATACACATTATCTCTCAAAAATCTGTATGTTACATTAATATATGTATAAGCATGGATAGTAAGTACGAAAGATATATAATTAGGCCAACACTTGTAAATGTTTATATGTGCTTCAACTAAGTAAAGAAAATCCGTGCCACTGAAAATTATATCCATTTTGAATCTATTTTCTATATATTAAATTAAAGCTCTTGGTGCGATCTTAATTCAATATGCATACTGAATATATTCTTATTAACAGAATTGCATGATTTTGAGAGAGAATGAAATGAGAAGAAAAGAGGAAAAATGAGGTGAGGGAAATTGCTACAATTTTTATTTTGGTTAATTAATACAGAAATTTTAAAGGCTGCGTCACGGTGGATTAGAACCCGAGACCTTTGGCCTCGGGCATTAACCACTCTACCACTAAACATAGATGTGGAAAGTTTAGAAGAGAAACTTTTTATGCTCTGATTCTGCTTATATGTATTTTTATATATAAATAGAAAATGTGCAATTTTACTATTATAATCCCTAATTGTTATAATGGAAACTCAGACGGTAAAGAAACTATATTAATAATAAATAAAAAATTAAAAATTTAATAACATCTTATCAGGAAATTCTAAAACGAAAAACTTAATCAAGCACAATATATTTTTATATTAAACAGAAAATATATTTTTAAATTAGACATACTAATGGAGTATAAATTATAAATTAAGCTTATTTGTTGGGATAAGATCGAAATTACCCCCTCAACTATTTTTCAGAAAAGCACTTTGAAAAAGTTTCCCATCATGTATAATTTAGAGGTTATTATGAAGAGGTTATTATGAAAGAATATAAGATTTATCTAATTCATAGAATTTTTATCAATTAAAAAAAAAGCACTTTGACCACTAAATTAATTGTTGTTAGGTTATCCATTCTCGAAATGGTCTCACTATGAGGGTGTTTGGTTGAGTTTATAAAACAAAACATCTTATGTTTTATTTTTAAGTTTTAAAACAACTTATAAAATTTTTTGGGGGCTATGTCACCAAACACCCTCTATGTCCCTTGTGTTGACACGTTAACGTGGTGTTAGAAACACACACTAACACATTTGTCTGGCTCTGGCACAATTATTTTCACTGAGACGGACTAGACATAATTTTTTTCAGAAATTTGCAGAAAAGATAAAGAGGAAATGGAACATCTGTAAGTTATATTTATAGGCAATTTGGACATGTCAAATGCTGAATAGTTTCTGCAATTAACAGCGTTGAATCTTGTGCATGAAAAATGCTCTGCTTTCTTGGTTCCATTTGGTTGCCTGGAAATGCTCATATCTCGAAACCTGCTGCACTAACATTTCCATTTTTGAATCACGATAACTACAGATTAAACACAACACACACACACACATACACGCACTGAGAGAGAGAGGACGAATTGCTCTCGAATTAATGAAGAATTTCCTATTAATTCGTTATTTATTTATTGCTCCAAATGGAGAATTTTGGTCCGTGAACTCCCACACTTCAATCCCATAAACATATGAATGAGTTAAATAAATTACACTCCCTCAGTATTGACATAGTTAGAAGGATCAATACATATTGTCCACAATAAATTATCCTAAAAATAATGAAATTCTCATATTGCATCGGCTAAGATTCGATATTTGATCTTTATTTCTTACTCCAAATCTACTAACTCTTAACCAATTGATAAAATATTATTAAATGCAAATGACATTGTTGAGAGTGTTGAAGTGCGGTTACTATGACTCGATACTTACTCCCTAAATCCCATTATATGTTTTGGATTTGTGTTCCAAATGACATTGTTGAGAGTGTGGAACTGAAATGGGAAAAGAGAAGGTCTTAATAAATTTAAATAATTTGTTCTAAGAAATTCATATGTTACATTTTTGTTTTAACTTTTATTTTTTTAAAAGACGATGTTGGCTGTTGCTGCTTGAAAAAGGTCCGAGTGTGTATTGTGTGTCTTTAATGGTGGTTGAAAATTCAATATTTTCGTTGTTCTAATCAAAGGTTATTTTTGTCATTTTATTGAAGCGGAAATGGCGATTTAATAGTGTGTGGCCGAAAAAAGATTCAAGTAAGCATAACTACCAGTGAACTATATATGATTTTGACAATAATTGATACAGATGGTTCAATTTTAAAATATAATTATTTACTTTTCGAAATACCAACATATAAAGGAGAGGTGAATAATTTGGATGTGCTCTGACCTCGAGAAAATAAAAAAAAAAGTAAAAAAGCTAAAAAGAAGATGCGCTTTATGCATGACGAGACTGAAAAAGAAGTTAAAGTTCTAAAGAAAAAATAGTAAAAAGTCTGATATGGGCCGAAAAGAAGTGGGCCATTCTACTTGAGTTAGATGGCCCACTTATGTATCTCCCTTTTGAAGCCAGACATCATTTCTGTGGAATATTCAAAAGCTGAGTTAAAACTATTATTTTAAGAAAGAAAAAGGTCAAAAAGAAACTAAAACTACTTCAGATTAATCACACCAAATCACGCGAAAAAGCATGAGTTACAAGTTGACCTACATCAGCTCCTATATTCATCTTTACTATATCCATAAATTTGTCGTCTAGTAAGAATTGAATGGAATTACTGTATTCGTGTAAATTATACTAATGGTGAAATGTAGTATTAGTTACAAGAACTAACTCTATATATATATATATATATATATATATATATATATATATATTAATTGCAAGGATAGATTAATTTATTCAATCTTTGAAATATTATTCCAACCTTTGAAAATTTTCAATTTGATCTATGATCTAATCGACTTGTATCAAATCTGACATTAGGTTGAACTTTGGACACTTGAAATGAAATATGATGCGTAATGCGAAACATGTTAGGATTTTATACCTATTCGAACACCAGACACAAAATATATCAATACATGCACGTACATATCCAACATTATTGAAGATCGTTCTTGAATAATGGTGTTAGGTATATGGAGGCGAATCAAGTCAAATCTTGATCCTCCTGATGACTAGAACAATTAGTCAACGAGACACAGTTTTGACACAATGTGTGTGTGAAAAGTGGTGGAACTGAAGATTTTTTAGTTTTCATACTTAAAAACATTGTCAGAAAGGTAAAACATAAGTTAGATATAAGCAGACGTCACATTGATGCAGTCCATCAGGTCAGGTTTGAGTCGACTAATGACATACTGTTAGTCAGATATGCAATGTAGAAATTAAACAACAGAACAATAATAGCACCAAGTTTAACGTGGTTCGGAGAAACTCTTCCTACATCCACGCCCTGTTGAACGGGGGTGAATTCCTTACTATTTAGAAATTCATTGTTTTATACTTTCAATGAAATTAACTTCACCTATTTTTTAGTGCACACCTTGCACTTTACTTATGGGTTACTTGCGACCTCCTTTGATTTCAAATGACTACACCATGTTTCTTATTCGCGACTTACCCTAGCTTCTACTCTTACAACACATGCGAGGTTTGGCTCAGGTTATGTCTTTCTAACTATTCAAGTGAGCATTTACACTAAAGAACTATGCTAAGGCTAGGGTCAATTGTCTAAGTTAGGTTAAATATTTTGTAGTGATTGCGGCTTAGCGGGTTTGGTGAGACTGGACATAGGTTGATTCACCGTTAAAGAAGGGTGAAACCATTTGACTTGGATAGCTCGAAATCCATCTAAATCTTGCCGAATTTGAGTTTAGATTTGTGCCCTCTTTCTTTTGGGACATCCAACTTCTCAAACATTATTTCTCCAAATGAGAAAGTCTCGTATTTATAGAGATTTGAATTCAAACTTGTTGAAAAAATTATGTCTTAACTGTGTGTTTTGATTAGATTCCAAAACCTACTGATGATTGTCCTACTAATGTAACATAATGCTACTCACATATTAGGGAGTTAGTCTTTTTTGTTATAGATTTCAGCAGAAGAACTATCAGTATTGGACAGGTCCAAAATCGATGGATTTCGAACAGTACTGAAGTCAGCCATACTGATAAAAAGTATCAGTACTAGCGTAATTGAAGAGAACAATGTTGAAGATCATGTAATGAAGACTGATTTACAACGATACTGATGAACAATGCTACTGGAAAGTAAAGTCGAAGACTGAAGACTGACGTCAGAAGATTGAAGATCACAGACTGAAGACTTGACGCTGTTGAAAACAATGAAGCCGGAATTATGACTAAGTGTTATACCAACAGCTAGTGATAAGAAGTCAAAGCTGGTTATAAGAAGTCAAAGCTGACTATATCTACGTCAAATCTGAAGCGTCATACTAACTTAGGTTCCCAAACTGATAAAAGACAAAGTCTAGCCTGCTAATAAAAGTCGGAGCAGTCTCGATTGGCCCAACCTGAAGTCAACGTACTGATAAAACACGAAGTCAACTCAATTGAAGAAACACGTAGGTTTTTTAAGTCTTTAGTATTTTACTCGCCACGTGTTGTAGCGTATTTGCAGAAGATCATGACATGTCAGATCTACTTTTTATAGTTGCAGAACTACAGTGTACAATGATGCAGACCCTGACAGCAACGTACGAGGATTCAAACGGGAAGAATTTAAATGACAAAATATAATGGATTTGATTGGTGCTTCCTACAATGATATTAATCATCATTTCCTCTATAAATACGTGCATAATCCAATATTTGAAGGTTACTGAAATGCTGCGCATTTAAACATTCTTAAGCATTTAGAGCTTACATTCCAAGATCATTTAACCAACGATTTTGAAGAAGATAGTTTACAAGTGTTATCAGAAGACCTTCAGAGCTCAAATATATCTATCAACTCAAGGTTTTGAGTTTATCGCATGTGACAACTTATCTTTTAGTTGGAAAACCCTCTATACAAAACCCTCAGTTTAAGTAGAAGTTGGGTAAGTAGTCAATGAAGTTTTAGTTGCTGAAAGCTTGGTTATCTTGTATTTATAAGCAAGATGTTATGTCGACTGCATCCATAAGCAATCAAAGGTTTCTTAGCACCAGTAAGCGTATGGGGAACCCCCAATTTGGCGAGATACATAAAATATTAAAGTCTGTATGTAAGTTATATCTTGTACTTGTAAACAAGATCAAATCCCAGTTAGTGAATTGATTGAACAATCAGTTCGTGGATGTAAGAACTGATCTCTCCGAGCCACGTAAAAATTAAGTGTTCTTTACATTCAGTTCTTTACTTTATATATCGTATTTATTTTGCATGTTATTGAATTGAACTCACCAGCATACACAACGCAACACTGTTTTGAAACACTCTCTATCAGTATTAGTTTAATATTGGAGAGATAAACTGAAAACTGACAAAGCCAATATTTGACTAAGTATTTTACGCTAGTTTGAGTTTTCAGTAAAGGTAAAAACGTAACCACCACATTCCACAAGTATATTTGTTATCAGTCCTACTGACCAGCTGCATCAGCAATCAGTAGGTTTGCTAACTGGTATCACTCTGAACAAGACTCCCCCTATTTGAACTAATCAGTCAGTACTAACATCATTCTTGACTGACATCTATTGTCACAATAGAAGGTTCTATCTTGAGAAAAGAAAATATTTTAATTTGTCTTAACTGGTATATTTTTCCTCTTCCATACATTAGTACGTACCCCAAGGACCATCAAAACTAACTGTTGGAAAAGTAGCCGTTTGAAATTCAAACTCCATTTAAGAAAATACGAATATTGGACTTTTATCATTTTGTGCTTTATTTACCAGTGGGTCAAACATATGCTTTCAACAAACTGACTCTTCTTCGTTTGTTTTGATCTTCGTTATTCAGTTGAGTTTATGTCTGATCCCTTGATGAATCACACTGACTTTTTCATTTTCAGGTCTTCTGATCCACGATAACCCTGCGATTGATTTTAGATCTTCTAATAAAGTGTCTGAATTCTTCATATTCTCCGACTTTTAGATGCTCGTTGATTCAGACTTACTGATGCCATAATGATCATCAACTCCCATGATCATTCAGACTTACTGAATCCCTTCATTGTACTTAGCTCTTCTTACTCCATTCAGATTGTGGATCTTCCAACATTTCGCTCTTCTGATACTTTTAACTTAGTTGGTTCTACGCTCCTTGTCTATTGCTCATAACTTCGTCCACTCGTTATGATTGTTTCAGAGCTTGAGGTTGATCCTCTGATGAGCTAGCTTGATTCATCTTAGTTGGTTCATTACTAAATGTCTTCAACTTGGTTCCATCCTTTAACTAAGATAAGTTTAAATTATCCATAGATAATACGTCAAATTTAATATTATCATGAATGTATAATTTTACCTATCTTTTCAATTAGTTTTGAGATCTAATTATAACTCTTATGATCCTGAATTCACAACAATTACGCTTCATTTGCTTGAGAATGCTGAAATTCGGTAAATATGTCAGGTTTGATATAAATTGAATAGCTCATATATTAAATTTAGTTTTTAAAAGTCGATTAATTTTAATAATGATATAGAGGTCACAATTAGGGGTGAGCAAAATACCCGAAATCCGAATATCCGATCCGAACCAATCCGAAATTTAAAATTCTGGTTCGATTTTTTGATTTTCGGTTGATTGGATTGATATTTTTAAAATTTCGGATTTTCGGATCGGATCGGATTGGATTTTTAATCCAAAAATCGAAAATCCAATTATATATAATTATATATAATAATAATATTTTATTTAAATTTTTAAATCTAATATAAACATATATAAAATTAACAAAAATGGTTTGATTTTGAATTTTTCATAATTTCGGTTTTTCGGTTTGGTTCGGATATTTTATAAAATTTTGGTTTTTGGATTTTCGGATATTCGGTTCAGATCGGATTGTTTTCCTCTTAAAATTCGGATTTTCGGATCGGTTCGGATTAGGCAAAAATCCGATCCGAAATCCGAATGCTCACCCCTAGTCACGATATAAGTGTTCGCACATACTCGTGTTAGTCCCTCTTGTTCTCTTGAATTGTTTCCCTAAAATATGTTATAATAGTCTATATTTTTTATTTTATTTATATATTTATTAACTGTAAAGAAATTCTTTATATTGTTTGAAATAGACAGCTTTCGGACAATCCCTCAAAAGACAAATTCACCGGTTTGATAAATTATGATGGGATAGCTAATTTAGGATAAGCCCAAATTTTCAAATTGACCCATTATAATTTGACAGAATAGTTTAACTACATATTTGTCTTTTCTCCTCTACGTTTGATTTATCTCAATCCTAAGTCAATAGTTTAAATTTGTCCACAATATCTTACTTTCAAAGTTGGTATTAATGAAATGTTGACGTTGTTGGAATCGTGTAGATTAGGGATGTCAATAGATGGATTTTATCTGTATCGATTCGGAATCGTTCAAAATCCATTAAATTTTAATACAGTGGTTCTGGTTCTAGTTCCTGTTCCAGACCCGCTTTAGACCTGGACCGACTAGATTTATAGTTTGATGGTCCGATCCGATCCGGGTCTGGTTCCAGAACTAGAACAAATACTTATTTATTGGTTATGGTCCGAGTAAAATCCATCTATTGACAAGCCTAAGTTTAAATAACCTTGTCAATAAGCTAGTTTTATTCATACCGATCCGAAATCATTCATAGCCCATTAAAATTATAAAGCAATGATTTCGGTTCCAATTTTGTTCTAATCCGATTCTGGTTCCAGAACCACTAAGATCTAGATCGCTTAAGACCCATAGTTGATGGTCTTGGTCCGGTCCGGATCCAGTATCTAATGGATCGGTTCTAGAACCAGAACCAGCATTATTTATTTATTGGTTCTGATTCGGGTAAAACCCACCCAGGGCCGGTCCTGACAAATAATGGGCTCTGGACAAAACAATAAAAATGAGCCATCACTATGGAGATACAATTGAATATATCTAAAAAGATGCATAATATATCATTTATAAAAGAATTATTTTTTTTACAAAATTTGGCCCCAAAAGTTTATAATAAAATTTTGGGATATTAAATACTTTATTTTTTGAAGGAATATTTATATTAATATAAGATGATATATAAAATTTTTGATCCCTAAAATGATGGGTTCTGAACGATCGCTCATGCTCGCCCGCCCTGAGAGACGGCCTTGAACCCACCCATTTATATCATTAGTGTAGATAATACAAATAAAAGACAAACCACGTAACTAGATTAATATCGTATAAAAGTATATCTATAATAATATATAAAGACTACAAATATATAGAATTAACGTAAGCTGCACAAATTATAAATTCAAAATGTTTATCAATTTATAATATCATGATATAATTCAAATTTTTGCTCACTGAACACCTTTCTTCCGGGACCTACAGAAACCAAATGCAAGAATTACTTTTCAAATACTTTACCCCATCCATTCGGCACCATTGTAAGTGATTACTATTTTAGAAATTCGAAATATTTTTTAATGTAAAATTATTTTTTTTTTTGAAACGAACAAATTTAATGGGACAACCCAAAGAAAAAAACGAGCCAACAATAATGGAATGATGGAACATTACTTTATAATAAAATAAAATAACCCTTAATCTACGTTTCAAAAATAATGAGCCGTTTAAAACGATATAAATATGTTATGCTTTCTTCGTCCATCAAAAATTTACATTGTTTTTAGTGACATAGATGTTAATAAATTGTAATTAATAGAGAATGGATACCATATTATAAATACAAAAAGATGTTTAAAAAATATATATATATATATATAATTTTGATGGATGGATAAAAATGAATTAATATAAATTTTTGAAGATCAGTGAATATATTTTTTATTTTTAAGAGGAAACAAATACATACAAGATTATTTACTGTGGGGAGCAAAATGACAGAATAAATTATGAAGTGTCTGTAAAAGTGAAAGGGGAAAGACCGTTAAATATGCAAATTAAGAGAGAGAGAGGGGCAGTGAAATGCTGGGAAGAGTAATAATACAGCTCTCCGCCACCAATGGCGGGTTTCACGAGCCTTCCTCTTCTGCCACGCTCTGACAACGCCCCATCTCTATATATAATTTTGTATGTATTTGTGTCTTTATGGGGAGTACAATCTGTCATGCCCACCCAGAAATCTCTAGAAATAAAATAGAACGAACCAAACATTTTTTAAAAGTTCACGACCTAACGAAATTGATTGACTGTTCATGTGTAAAACTATTCAATTTTGACAAATTATATGTGAAATATATTTATTCTTAAAGTTATATACAAAAAATATTCACAGTTCAAGTAAATTGATTAATATATTCTTGAATATTGATTTTATTGTATAGTTTTTTGTGTCATTTAAAGTGTATTTATTTCTTAAAAACTTAGGCCATTTTTGGTAGGTTAGTTAGGTTTCGTCTAGTTAAAATGTATTGTACAAATGAGTTTTGTAACCCACCACTCTTGTGGGTTATAAAGAAATAATGAAAAGCAGTACCAAATAGCAAAATCCACCAAGCTCGTCATTAAACACGGTAGTAAGGATCTGAAATAATTTCTACCAAACAGACGCAGGATATTAATATTTCACAAACAGACGATAACTTTGTTATCATGACGAAACAAGGTTACCAAACGAGGACTTAGTATTTGTGTGAGAAAAATGAAACATCAGTGACTGTCACTGTGAGAGTCAACTAGCCATCCCGTCGTTTACTGCCCCGCCGATCACTAGCCGTTGGAGAGTAGGGAGTGAGTCGTATTTTTTTTAATGTCTTTTCCTACAATTAAATACAAAAAACAAATTCAGCTGAAAAATGAAAAATATGTAAGAGTTTGTTGGCCAAGTACAAAGGTGATTGAGATATTATGGATGATTTAATCAGATTGGATGTTCTGAGTAGTTTATATATATATATATATATATATATTAACATTGTGGGTATTTTAAATTTTCACATATTAATTAATGACATTTCTCATCCATTGAGTTATGAGAAAGGGAAAAACTAATTATCTCGGCATTAATTAGGGCGCACGGTGGAAACTTTAAACAATCATACACTAAAATGTAGAAACACATATTCTTATAAAAGGAATCTCAAAGATAATCACTCTTAGTAGAAATATTCTTATCTTGGCTCTAACAAATGTCATGTAGCAGAGTTATATTCAATATAGTCAAGCCATGACTTCATCAGTAAAAGCGTGAACTTTTTCTTTTAATTGTGTTTGATAAACGAAACGGCGAATTTAGGGTAACACATGTTAGAATTGTCTTTCAGTTTAGGAGTTGATGTGATTATCAAAGATCTTAATGCAAAAGTCATTTCTTGTTCTAAAAGGGGTTGCTCTCCCTCTGAAAATCTCACACCACAGTCCCATGATAATATTGTAGTCGAATATAGGTTACAATATCGTGCAAAATTACAATAAAATGATTAATAATAACTATTACAAATGAGATGTCGAAGACAACAAGAACTTATCAATAAGTCGTAGAAGTTGAACTTACGCATGCAAGGCGAAAGCACGCCGGTAGTTCTCACGATTGGCGGCTCGTCCCAAAGGTAAACGACTTTCGTCTCATTGTAGTAGCACCACAAACAAGTCGAACCCCGGTGAACCGGGCGGAAGCAGGCGAACTCAAGACTAAGAACTATGAGCTAAGAATGCAAGTAGAATGCTTTGCTTTTGCTAGAGAGAATAGAATGTTTTGCTTCATTCCTCTAACTCTAGAATGATGCACTATATATAGCACTCCAAGAGGGATGTTCTAAGGTCACAATTGATAACAAACATCAATATTCCATTAACTCTTAACATCAAGAGTCAGCGGTTTTTGGTAATGAAAGGTCAAAGGCCATGAATCTCATTACTAACAATTCCCACTCACCATCCATTAATTTCCAACAATCCTCCACATGAGTGGAAATGCCATATAAAAGCAAAACGCAAAGTTCAGTCCTCAAGAGACGATATTGCATTTGGAAAGGTAGCTTGTGGCCTTGAACCTTCCATAGTCAAAATTATCGAGCATACCGCGGCATAATGGTTATTTCAACTTGAACTAGTCCTCCATGGTGTATCTTGAGACAATAATATTGACACAATATCATCTCAATTTCCATCCGTTCTTACGTTTGTGTCCATTATGGCCTTGGAACACCCTTTGGATTCACAAGTGTACCACTTGAGCGGCCCCACTTCACACTTGCATAGGTGACTATTACAACCAAGTATTACATTATACTTGACCTCGGCGAGGTATCCAAGAGTCATTAAAAGTTAAAACTTAACCTCACCACTTGCGGACTTACAAACACTCCTTTGTTCTCGGAGAATAGGCATGTTTGAGTGTTTATCACACATTTTTATAACCGTTGTCCTTTTGAACCATGTTCTCGGACAATCCAATCATCATGGTTGGGTTTCGCTATAATCATCCTTAAGATGTGGATTTAACACCCATTCCTCTAACGGTTTAAACATTTGATCTCGATTAATGCTTTTTGTCGTGGATCCGCTAGATTATTTATTGATTTTACATAATCAATAGTGATAACCCCACTCGTGATCAAATGTCTCACGGTATTGTGTCGTCGGCGAATATGTCGAGACTTACCGTTATAATATATATTTTATGCCCTTCCTATTGCAGATTGACTATCACGGTGAATCAACACGGCAGGCGGGACTCGGCGATGGAATATCCTCGAGGAAATTTCTAAGCCATTCGAACTTCTTCACGACCTTATCTAAAGCTATGAATTGATTCCATGGTAGACGCTTGCTATCAAGTGTTTCTTGGACTTCGAGATAAAGCTCCACCTCCAAGAGTGAACACGTATCCACTTGTGGAAAGCGAGTCGATTGAGGCATATATCCAATTAACATCACTATACCCTTCAAGTACAGTGAGCTCACTAGAATAATGAATCGCATAATGCAGGTAAACTTTAAGTAACCCAATACGCGTTGAGTGCTTTCGATGTTCTCTACTTGGATTAGGCTGTGAAACTACTCAATTTGTTCACGAGCAAGCTAAATCGGTCGGGGTGCGGTTTGTGAGATACATCAAACTCGATAATCTTAGCATATTCATCTTGACTTATAGGTTCACCCTATTTGAAGTCGAATGAACACTCGAGTCAAGGAGTCTTGGAAATAGGCTTATCCATTGCATTGAATTTCTTGACACTTTCTCGACATAGTGGGATTGTGTCAAAGCAATTCCATTTGACGTTCTAAAATTTTAATTCCAAGAATTACATCATGAAACCCATATCTTTCATCTTGAAGTTCTTACTTAGCATTCTTTTTTTCTCCGATCACACGAGAGTTCTTCCCATTATCAACATGTCATCTACATAAAGACAAACAATAACAAAATCGTTATTGAATTCTTTACATAGACACACTCGTCACTCTCGTTGATTTTGAAACCATTTGACAACATAACTTTGTCAAATTTCATATGCCATTCTTGATGACGCTTGCTTAAGTCCATACAAAGACTTTTGAAGTTTGCATACCTTGTGCTCTTGCCTGTGTACTACAAAACCTTCAATTTGTTTCATATAGATCTCTTTTCTAACTCTCCATACGAAGCGTTGTTTTACATCCATTTGATGAATCTCAAGATTTTGCAAAGCGGCAATAGCGGCGTTCTAATAGAAGTATGTTTAGTCACATGCGAGTAGGTATCGAAGAAGTCATACCCAGCCTTTTGTCTAAACCATTGAACTACAAGTCTGGCCTTATATTTATCAATAGTGCCATCAGACTTGTATTTCTTCTTTAGGATCCACTTGCATCCTAAAGCTTTACAACCTGGTGGAAGATCTACTAACACCCAAGTATGATTCAACATAATAAACTGTAATAACCCGAAAAATTTAAAACTTTAATTGGTGATGCTTAGACCAATTATTTGTAGTAGTTAGTCCTTAATTATGTTTAAGGAAACCAATGAAACGAATTAGAATCGATTCGGAGATAGAATACTAAAGAAATCACAAGCGATAACTAGTCCTCTAGGATTAGGGTTTTTCGAGTAGCTGAACATAGAATGAAAGATCGAGAATGAATCTCCACCAACGGATTTCATTTTAGAATCCTCACACGAAAACATGTGAGAATGCAAAGAATGAGAATTTTCGGGCATACTTGCCGGTCGATCTTAAAACACTATTCTGAGCCGGAACAACTTCCAAGTCCGTGCTAATCATAATAAATGGTGATAACAACCAAAATCATGAAGGAATAATTTATTATGAATTTAGAAATTATAAGAATCAATTTCTGAAAGGAATTCCTAAAGAACTTAACCGAACGCCGGATAAAATATACCGAGCAAACCCTAAATTGATCCGAACGACCCGAAACTCGAACTGAGGGTCTAAATCAATAAAATATGATTTATAAGACTCAAATTAATTATGAAAGCTTAAGATTTCAATAGAATTTTGAATGAGCATTTTAATCGCGAACAGCATTTTTTCGCGATAACTCGGAATTGACTTATCGGACGACGTCCGAACCGTAAAATTTTATGAACATTAAAATAAGTCTTTTAAAGGCTATTTAATAATATAGAACCTTAAGGTTCAGAAATCGATCGAAAGTCGTTAAAACTTAAAAGTCGGTATTAACATACCAAAGCGGGTAATTTGACCAATCCACCTCTCAACTACCACCAAGACCATACCAAAATGGGAAATGACAGCCCTAGGGTCTGAATAACAAGGGGAAGACGTCCAATGTCAGATTCATTCTCCTTTGCATTTCGCTTTCATTTTCAAACTTTTCTCTACACTTTTCAAACTTTCAACCTCAAATCCTCCTCCCCAACCTCTCCCACTCTCAAATAATCCTTCTAAGACCATAAGAAGGTATTATTCATCATCCTCTTCCATCCTAATGGAGTGGAATATTTATTTTGAATTTTGGGTTTAAAACCCTAGTTTCTTTGCTCATTTATTTTCGTGACTTTAGAGACTTCAAATGCTCTTAAGCCATGAATGAAAATGCTTAGAATAATTTTCTAAGGCTACTGTAAAAATTTCATAATTTTTGGAGCATGTTTTTTTTTTTATGCTTTATTTATTTTTAAATATGTTAAAGCATGATTTTGTGAATGTTATTTGATATTGTTACTTGCTAATGTGTTATAAGGATGTATAATAAATATCATAATTTTTCAGTAATTTTGGAAATTATTATGAAAAAGCCGTGAGTTTATAGCTTTATTTAGGCTTTGATTTTAATTTTTTTTGTTGAAAATAGTTGAGATATGGTGTTTAATATATTATGTAAACATCATATATAAATCTTGGGATTTTTGAAACACATCTCCTATTTTATTTTATTATGACCGAATACTATATATATATATGTTTATTGTTTGATTTTGGTTGAGGAAAATAGTTGAGATATGGTGTTTAGGGTATGATATGAACATCATACATTAACCTGAATTTATTCAAACACCTCTCCTATTTGTTTTAAGAAACTGTGGCTTATATATATATATGTAGTTATTTTATTTGATTTTTATTGTTGAAAATAACAGGATGTGTAATATTATGAATATTGGTAAATGTTTGGTGTTAATATTACATGCTATTACATATATAACCATATTGTGCAAGATTGGAATTTATTTAAAATGTATATATATGTTCATGTGACTACCGAAAAGTTTTAGGGATGAAAAGCATGATTTTAAAATTTTAATGTATGATATGAAGTGATATTCCATGTTTAGTACATAGTATAAGCATGATATAATTTTTGTGGGATTTATTGAACACTAAGGCAAAAAGAAACATGATGACCGAAAGCTTTAAGCAATTTAAACTATGGTTTAAAAATTTATATGATGATTTTGAGTTGGTAATTAAATCCTATAGTATGATAGGAGTATGATGTGATTTTATTGGAATTTATTGGATGCACATACTAATTATTGCTAATTATCGAAAACGTAATAAAAATGGCTAAGTATGGGTTTAATCTTGTTGATAAATGATGCTATGATAGTAATATGAAACTTTGGACAAATGGTTGTGAATAGGATGAATGAATGGAACACTTATGCACACTTACACAATGATTGTGTATTACATTAGAAATTAGGGTTTTATAATGCTTAGTATAGTTTATGTTGTGTATGGTTTTGTTGATGTTGAATGTTTATGTTTATGTTGAACCGACAAACCAAAACCCCGAGCGTAAATGTTTTGACTAAAGTATACTCTTAATTGACTCACAATCGAATGAGGTGTTGTAATAGGAAAAGCTAACCTAGTCGTCTCTCGAGGAAAACTTAGCAGGCGTTACTAAGTTGCCACAAAAAACAATTAAAATCTTAAACACTCTAATCTCAAAGGGTTGATAGATTACCTAGGCAAGAAATTATTAACGAAAGAAAGATTTAATTAACTAGGCGTAAATTGATAAAGCGAGATAAATTATCTAGCGATAATTAAACCCTAAATCGAAGAACATGGAATTGAAATTATAAACCCTAGGCATGAATCTAAAATAATTGAGCGAAGACAAGATTACTCGAGACAAATATCAAAATAAATCATAATCCAAGCGAAGAAATCAATAATAATCAAATACGAAGCGATTAACGGAATAAAACAATAGAAGAAACTTACGAACAATCGAGCGATGGAATAGATAATGCAAACTTACGCACGAATCCAATATCCGTACAATATTCTTGAATCGATCAAAAGAAATGAGAAGGAAAAGCAATGGAAATAAAATAAGCGATGAAATCTCTGCTCGCCAAAACACAAAAGCGGAAAAAGAAAATAAATGAAAGGTAGGTCTTCGTTAAAAAAAACGTATATATATCGGCCCAAAATTAACGCGCAGCGCCGGACGCGATCCCAGCGCCGGACGCGTGCGCTCGCAAACAAGGACCTCCCAGCGCGGACTCATGCAGCCGGACGCGAAGCCTCGGATCGCTAGCTTAGCCACGGACGCAATGAGCGCCGGACTCGTCGAGCTTGGATGAAAAATTAATAGGCACACACGGACGCGATGAGGCGCCGG